>ONZH01025378.1:0-109783 GCA_900303285.1 Rhinella marina | reverse complement strand
GCCATGTGCTTTTTTTTCGAAAAAACTCTCTGCAGTGGAGCGAAGTTATGATGTGGGTAACAGAGAGTCACTGGCCATTAAGTTGGCTTTTGAGGAATGGCGTCATTGGTTGGAACGGGCGATTCACCCAATCACAGTATTCACTGATCACAAAAATCTGGCTTACCTGGAATCGGCTAAACGACTTAATCCAAGGCAGGTCAGATGGTCTTTGTTCTTCACCAGATTCAATTTCATTGTTACATATCGTCCTGGGGTTAAGAATGTGAAGGCGGATGCCTTGTCACGTAGTTTTCCCGGAGGTGGTGATTTTGAAGATCCGAGCCCTATACTGTCTGAAGGAGTGGTGATATCTGCTCTTTACCCTGATCTTGAGGCTAAAGTGTTTGAGGCCCAGGGAGATGCGCCGGAGTCTTGCCCTCCTGGGAAGTTGTTTGTTCCTTCTGATTTGCGTCATAAGATGTTTGAGGAGCATCATTCTTCGATGCTTGCGGGACACCCTGGGAGTAAATCCACTGTCGACCTCATCTCTCGTAGATTCTGGTGGCCAGGGCTGCGTAAGTGTGTTGAGGACTATGTGTCAGCCTGTAGTGTCTATGCACGTGCTAAGGTGACACATACTCAACTTTCTGGACCTCTACTTCCATTACCCATCCCGTCCAGACCATGGATTCACCTACCCATGGACTTCATCACTGATCTGCCTGAGTGTCTGGTAAGACAGTTATTCTGGTGGTTGTAGATTGTTTTAGTAAAATGGCGCACTTTATTGCATTACCCGGACTCCCCAATGCTAAAACTCTTGCACAAGTATTTGTTGACAACATTGTGAAACTTCATGGCATTCCCACTGACGTAGTCTCTGATCGTGGGACTCAGTTTGTGTCCAGGTTCTGTACTTGGCTCGGGGTACAACTGTCTTTTTCCTCTGCCTTTCATCCCCAGACGAATGGAAAGCGTACCAATCAGAGTCTGGAGACTTACTTGAGATGTTTTGTCTCTGAGAACCAGGAGGAGTGGTCCTCGTTTTTGTCTCTGGCTGAGTTTGCCATAAATAATCGCAGACAGGACTCCACTGGTAAGTCACCATTTTTTGGTGCATATGGCTTTCACCCGCAGTTTGGCACATTTTCTGGTTCTGATACTTTTGGTATTCCTAAGGAAGAACGTTTTTCGTCATCATTGTCTTCTATATGGCGAAAAATTCAAAATAACTTGATAAATATGGGTAACAAGTACAAACTTGTGGCTGACAGGAGACGTATGAATGGTCCGGACCTAAGTGTGGGTGATTCTGTGTGGCTGTCTACTAGGAACATGAAGTTGAAAGTTCCTTCTTGGAAGTTGGGTCCAAGATTTATTGGTCCATATAAGATCAAGGCCATTATTAATCCTGTAGCATTTCGTCTTGAACCTTCCTCAGGCTCTGAAAATCCATAATGTGTTTCACAGATCTTTGTTGAAGAGATATGTTGAACCTCTGGAGCCATCTCCTTTGCCACCCGCGCCGGTCTTGGTGGATGGTAATTTGGAATTCCAGATTATCAAGATCATTGATTCTTGAGTTCTCCGTGGGACTCAATATCTTGTTCATTGGAAGGGTTATGGTCCTGAGGAGAGGTCATGGGTACCGGCATCTGACGTGAATGCCAGTCGTTTGGTGAAAGCCTTTCACAGGTGTCATCCTGATAAAGTTGGTCCTGGGTGCCCGGAGGTCACCCGTAAAAGGGGGGGTAATGTCACGAGTGGGCTTGCGTCTGCTATCAGACGTTCTGCGTGGCTTTCAAAAGTGACATAATTTGACATGCTTTTCCCTTGGTTTGGTTGCTGTTTACCACACCCCTTCCCCTCAGCTGTTGTGGCTGTGGTAATTATCTTTCTCCTATTTACCCCTTCCTCTCCCAGTATCCCTTGCGGTTTATACTTTCTGCCTACTTAGTAGTGTGTGGTGTGGATCTCGGCTGAGATCTGGTTGCTGCAATATCTGCTTTAAGATAGTGCCTTTTTTCCTTTTGTGGTTTTCCTTCTGGAGTCTCCTGTTCGTCCTTACTCTTGGAGGAACGGGTTTACTCTTTCTTGTGTCACTAGCTGCAGGGTTCTTTAGGCTGAATTTATTATTAGGTTCCTGTGTATGAACTCTCCTACAACCCAGGCTTGTTCATACTTGTAGTCAGTCAGGGCCTAGTTTCAGGGTTCCCTGCAGGAGGTGACCGTTTCCCTGGTTTTGGTCTGTTCCCTTCCCTCGTATGCTCGTTGTGGCTATTCCCTCCACACCAGAGCGTGACAGCACCTTATTTTGCGCCAGATTTTGTTATAAAAACAGTCTTATTTCTGTGCCGCCCCTGGGCTGGTGTACTTTTCTGTCTCTGTTTTGAGCCACAATCAGCAACTGGTGATGCCACTAATACTGTTCACACGAGGCTCAAAACATATTAGTCCTAGGCCAAGCACGGCTGTTGGTAGCTCTATGAGGATATCTCCCATATGGTATCTTTTCTTCATAGTGCCTGCAGACAAAACCACTGCCTAATGCAAGCTCTGCGGGATGAAAATAAGCCATGGATGTTCAAATATAGACACCACAGCTCTATTGAAGCACATGAGAGAGAACGTGGGTCACTCCTTGGAATTGTCGCTGTGCAGCAAAGTGCACGCCAATGGTGACATCTGGAGCAGCAGTTATGACCAGAGACAGTAAGACAGTACAAGTCTTTCATGGCCCGCTGGGTCAATGTTTTGTGCAACAGAAGCTGCCCTATTAGTACACACAAAATCTGTCCTAATCACACAGGACAAGTTACTTCACAACACTGAGGTAAAGAGCTGCCTTATCCTCCTCTCTGCCCTACATGTCAGGGATTATGATCCTGAATACAGATAAGATCTTCAGCTGAATCTCTGTAGGAATGGAGTTCATGAAGAGACATGAAGTACAGAGAGGATGGACAGGACAGACTGTGGTAATGGAGACTGCATACAAGTGCTGCTGCTCATTAGCCACATCCCCACCTCCTCTCTGTACTTCATGTCTCCTCATGAACTCCATTCTTACAGAGATTCAGCTGAAGATCTTATCAGCTATATTCAGCATCATAATCCCTGACAAGCAGAGCAGAGAGGAGGATGAAGGAGCTCTTTACCTCAGTGTTGTGAAGAACTTGTCCTCCTGTGTGATTAGGACAGGTTCTGTGTGTACTAATAGGACAGCAGCCATTTTATTTCTCCTAATGATTGCTCCCTAGACAAAACGAGCCATTATAACTAATGAAAGGTATTTGGGAATATATTTATCATAAATGAATATGTAAGTATTTTCATGTTCTTAATTCCCAGAGAACCCCATTAAGTGGCTAAGGGAGAGTTCACATCACCATTATTTTTTTGTTCTTCTGATCCAACTTGTCCTGTGCATCAGTTATGCACATTTTGCATCTGTTTGAACCATTTCCACATGCAATCTGTTTTTTAGACAGAAAAAGTACTGCATTTCTCAATTTCTTTCTCTCCTTTTATGATCCACTCCTGATTCTGGCTTCCAAAACTGCATTCAGAAACCTGAACATGTGGTCGTACTCTCAACATTCTGTCATGCTGTCCATTGTTTTGACCTTTTTGGGACAGATCTGCTAACAAAGGTCTCTCACTAAGCCAGTGTCGGACTGGGGTACCTAGGGCCCGCCACCAAAATTTATTTTGAGGGCCCTCTGTACGGATACATTAAAATATTACCTGCTCACACAGCAGCAAGATGCTACCAGATGATTGAATATGCGTGGTCCCTGCAGCAACTTTGAGAAGGTCGGTCCTGGGGAGAAGAGGACACTGGTGGCTTTCCTCTATACCTAGAGGTCATCTCAGCTCTGGTTGTGTCTATAATAACAAACTGGGGAGTTTCTTTAATAATCTATCAGGTTTTTATATGAACATAGGCTGGTGGAGGTGCTGTACATTGTATATATGTATGTAGTGCAGTAAGTCTACTGTGTTATGTGCCACTTGTGCAGGAGGTGGGAGACTAGGGGCCCACCTTGCTCAGGGGCCCACCGGGGGATTCACCTGTACCCCTGTGGGCCAGTCTGAGCCTGGACAGAGCCCCTGATGGCAGCATGACCGGGGCATAACTGTACTCATTTCCATGATGCTACCATTCATGCTTCTGAGACTCAATTTTAAAAAGATAAATTCTTATATTTTATATAGTATTTGGATAAAGATAACATTTTATATGACTATCTGGCTGTTAATATCCATATTTTTGTAGGCATTTAAGTCTTGCAAATGAATTCTTCGGCTCGCTTTCTTACAGTCACATCCTCTGTGCTTGTAACCATAGAGCAAGAGGCAACCAGCAATAGAGGGGGACAGTCAATGGGTTAATTGCACAGAGCCATGTGAACAGTGGGCTACATTCAAGTCATTTCAGAATCCTTAGCCCCACTGAAACCCACTACGTATCAAATAGTCGCCTTGAAAGTTATTCTTTCCTTTCTAAAGGTTCAAAGTCAGGTTGCACTGTGATTTGATATGCACCTGAGACCACTGACATGAGAAGTGTTCGGGGAGTGGGTTACCTCCATCACATTCTTTGGTTATTGATAAACTGTTTTACTACATACTGTTTAACATTGCCTGCATTACATTATTAAATGAAGTAGGTAGCCTATCTAATTAGACTCCTTTTACATGCCGGACATTCGAATCAGCTCTGTATCTTTTTGTTCTCGAACTTCTAACAAGATTTTTTTTTCTTTTGCCCTTATTTGACTTCGAGGAATGAAGAATAATTCTCAGAGAATGCAGTGGATTGTTCTAGGACAGAATACATTAAGTATATAAAGGATGTAGAAACCTTTCTCTTAGTTTCATAAATATTAAGAATGCTGTCTTTTTAAAGAAATATTTGAAAAAATACTTCAACGGGGTGTCCCACAGGTAAACATTTTTTAAACAATGGCTTAAAGAAGAACTCCCGACAAAAATTTTATTCCATGTCCTGCTAGAAATGTACATGATATAATCTGTAGTGAATGTCATTTTCTTACCAGTGTCTGAATTTTTGACTTCTATCATCCTGAAGTTTCTTATCTGTGTCATGTGACCAGCAATTAGACCCACCAACTCACACATAGACACACTTATGTGTGGACAGGAGGTCTAATTCTCTATGTATTCCTATGAGACTGAAAGTGAGGCTCCCATAGGAATGACTAGAGCAGTTACTGGCTTTCTGTCCTGGGTCAGTTGGAGGTCAGGGAGTTGGTCACATGACCCAGCTACAATAAGAAGAGAGGTTTTTACTCACAGAAACAGTCACTGATAAGAAAATGACAATCACTACAGATTATATCATGCACCTTTCTAAAAGGTCAGAGAATAACATTTTTTTGCGGGAGTTCTTCTGTAAGAAAAAAAGGGGGGGCATATTCGCCTCATCGTTCCCCTGCCACATTTTTAAAGGGATCATCCAGTATCATAAACAGCCCCCCCCCCCCCCCCCATGTGCCAGGTCCCTCACACGGAATATACTTACACTACTCCCTGCTCCGCTCCTGGTCCACGCACCGCCGCTGCTACTTCTTCCTGTACACGGTTGAAAGCATCCAGTGTGGTGGGGGGGAGAGAGGAGCCAATGGCAGGCGGGGATGGGGACGAGCCTCCCTAGTGTCACCTGCGATGCTAGGGAGGCTCGTCTCCCCCCTCCGGATGTTTTCCGTGTACAAGGAAACGTAGAGGCGGAGTGGAGACCAGGAGCGGCGCGGGGTAAGTATATTCCGTGTGAGGGGCCCAGCACATGGGGGGGCTGTTTATGATATTGGATAACCCCTTTAAGGATGGTTCACGGTTTTATTGAACTTGTCACAAGTGTGATGTGGTTTCAATGACAGTACACCAGGAGTGGAGATGCGACTTTTCTACAATCATAAATAAGACATAAAAGTGTTCAAATCTGTAATCCCAACCAACTTTTTACTCCACTTTTGAAAGTGGCGAGGCTCACCAAAAGTTGCAAACATTTGCACAAAATATTGCACGCTACATCGCTTGAGACATTTTGAGCAGATTTGCTAAATGTCCACTTTAGTCTTTAACCATTCCCAGACCTCACATAGACATTAAACATCTGGGCAGTCTGCATTTATCTTTGCAGGGACCTTTCTGAACATCCTTACAGAGTTTGCAGAGGTACTGCGCCTGCGCGGGATTACAGCCGTGACGCAGCTTCACTGCTTGACGCAGTGAAGTGAATATTGATGAGGTGGGCGGTCCTGGGCTCCAACGGAATCGGCGTGGCCGGGCTCCAACGGCGCTGGGCTCATCCCCTTGGGCTCCTTCAGTAAGTGATTGACAGTTGTTATAAAACGTTTTTTTTAGCATCAAATCTTCCTCTATCATCTACAACAATAACCTTTTTTAAATCCCTATGATTAGCTGAGTCCAAATGTGTAAATAGCTTACTAGGCAAAAATGTGGTGACAGAATCCCTTTAAGTGCCCCAGTAGCAATAAGGTCCCTCTATAGTGCCCCCAGTAGTTATAATGTTCTCTTGCAGTTCCCCCAGTAGTTAGATTGTCTCCCTGAAGTGTCCTCAGTAGTTAAAATGTTCCCCTGTAGTGCTCCCCAGTAGTTATAGTGTCTCCCTGTAGTAACTCTAGTAGTTATTATGTTCCCGTGTAGTGGTCCTACTGTATGGCTCTAAAGTGAAAGAAAAAAATACTCACTGTTCCATGCTTTAATCTGAAAAGTGGTCACTACAATGTAATTGTGCCTCGTGTGTCCTGGTGCTATAATGTCACCGCAACCGCCTGATACCCAATATGCTACCTCATACGCCCCAGGCTTAGTAGCCTGTGGCCTATGAAAGAAACGGCAGATTGGGGAAACATTGGTTCCCTTGCCCACTGTACTATTCAACTGTATCACCTTTCTGAGAACAGCAATGCAGTTCTACCTGTGGTGGTCGCTACTTTCGAGGCCCTGGGCAAAGGCCACATATGTTTTGGTGAGAAGACGGGGCAGCCCACTCTGGCACTGGCCCAATTGGCATTTGCCAGAATTGCCAGATGGGCAGTCCGACTCTGGCTGTATATACATATCAGCAAGTCACCATGCTTCCTGATCCGATCCTAATGATTATGTGATCGCTAGGTGCTGGGTAACTGCAGGAGCTGTTGGGTTTTAGTAGACCCAAATCTGCTCTACAGTGCATGTCAGGAGGCTGTTAACACCGAATGTTAACACCCCCCCAAAAGTCTTGTGTGATATTATTGGAGAGGGTGACATCCTGTAAGGTAAAAAAAAAAAGAAAGAAAAAAAATAAAAACAAAAAGAACATGGCCACTAGCTAATGCTAGCTCATAGCCTTCCTCTTGATGACGGTATAAAATAGAGGCTACCAAATACTATGTATTCAAATTATTGTGTCCATCACATGACCTGGGAAAATTTTGTAGCAGATGGGTGGGCAGGCATTAGTTTCGTGTGACATCAACATGTGCTTACTTGCTCCATAGAGGAGACTGTACTGACATGGCATCTCATGTTTGATGTCAGTGCAGTCTCTGTAAACAGTTAAAGCCACGTCCATTTTCATAGTAGCCTTTTGCCTCTGCCTTAATTTTAGCAGTTTTTGAGTTGGGAACGCAAGTAGAGTCTGGAGAGGAAATCCAGATAAACGTGACAAGAATAAGGCTACTTTCACACTAGCGTTTTATAATTCCGGTATTGAGTTCCGTCATAGGGGCTCAATACCGGAATAAAACGCTTCAGTTTTGTCCCCATTCATTGTCAATGGGGACAAAACTGAACTGAAGACAACGGAATGCTCCTGAAAGCATTCCGTTCCGTCTTCAGACCGGAGAACAAACTGCAGCATGCTGCGGTTTGCTCTCTGGTCCAGGCATCCGCACCAAGACAGATCCGGAATGACCCCCAATGCAAGTCAATGGGGGCGGATCCGTCTGGTGTGACCACAATGGTAACCGGATTCGCCCTCCATTGACTTTCAATGGAGTTCATGACGGATCCGTCACCACATACACACAATACACACATACAGACATAGACATAAACATACACAGACATATATACATACAAATACACATACATACTTACATGCTCCCCGGCAGGTCTTCAGAGCGCCGGAGGGACAGGACGGCGCGCACAGATGACGATTCCACCAGGCGCCCAGCACAGGGCGCTGTGGGGAATCGTCACCTGTGCGAGCCGTCCTGCTCCTCCGGCGCTCCGAAGACCTGCCGAGGAGCATGTAAGTATGTATGTATGTGTATTTGTTTGTCTATATGTGTGTGTGTCTGTGTGTATGTATGTACTGTGTGACATGTGTGGGGCCGGAGCACGGTTCCGGCTCCACACGTCGCTGCGGCAGTCCTGATCCGGCAACACCCTTCACCTGCCGGATCAGGCCTGCCGCTAATGTGAAAGTAGCCTAAGTAAATCATTTAAATGTGAACCTGGTAAGAGCCAAGCCATATGCACAGGTGATAACCATTGATGGTTTTAAGTGTATGCTAATGGAAGGTTGGTCATTTTTTACAATTAGGCTGTGTCAGTCCTGGGGGATTGAGGTCACAGCTCTCAGACAATGGCTTGTGATTAGGCTGTCTGAGTTCACCTCAATAAGGGTCTCCGTGTGCTCTCTGCATCCGTAGGTCCACTCTGCAAATTAAAGAACATGTCCTATTCTGGTCCGCAAAATGCAGTCCATGGACCTACTGAAGTCAACTAGTTCTACTGCAAAATGCACTCATCATTGCCTCCTGGGGAACCTGCCTTGCACCTCACAATTCATCACCATCAAGGGCACCTTGAACCACCATCAGGCAGGAGGACCCCCAGGACAAGAGGAACCAGGGTGTGCCCCAAAGAGAAGAAAGGGTGCACCTTCCCATCTCTGCATGGAGTGAGTAATGACTGAGCCACATTTTTGCTACTATTAGTCCTATCTTCTGCTCACCTGCCCGTGGGGTCCTGCACCAAACCTCCTTCAAAATATCTCTATACTGGATACAAACCAGGAACAAAAGTGGTGCGATTTCTGGGAAGAAGCTGACCCCTTTTCTATCTTTTGCTTACTGCTTCTAACACAATGGGCATTCTGATAAACAATAGGAAATATAATATTAGAAACCTGTATGGCACTATATTTGTGGTTTATAAAGCTCCAGACACCTGATTACATTTGGAGAAAAAAAAAATCTTTAAATTATTTAATATCAAACTGGACATTTTCCAGCACAATAATTGTAGAAAATAACAACCATCCATTCTTTGTAAATTGCTTTTCATAATAAAATAGCAGATTTGAAAGTGTGATCCAGGATCACATATTGTAAAACATACAATAGATATGTAACGCAATAAAGTTAAGGGAGGTCACTCCTTTGCTCTGCGGGGAAATGAGCATATTATTGACATTTCAAGATAATGAGTCTCACAAATTGTTCCCGTGTGACGTTCAATACTTTTGTGTTAAAAAGGACAAAAGTATTAGAGCCATGAAGGTTGTCCATGTAATGTGTCATAAATAGGGATGAGCGAACTTGTGTTTTCAAGTTTGGCGTACAAGGTTCAGGTTCAGGTTATCTAAGAATTCCATTATGGATTCCGCTACCAAGGACTATAACTTATGGTCGAACCTGAACTTTGTACACCAAACTTGAAAACATTAGTTTGCTCAACACTAGTTATAAATCCAGGTGTCCTCTTTTCAATTATTGGAATGTTGCTAGCAATTTGAATTCCCAGATCTTTCTATCTCTGCTGGTTTTAAAATTGCCTTAAATATCTTAAAGGGAGTCTTTCACCTGTTTGTCACCAACATAACTAACAGCACTGCCCCACAGAAGAATGCAGACACATCCCAGACATACCTGTGTGCACTGTGTGTGTATTACATGTCACATCCCAGACATACCTGTGTGCACTGTGTGTCTGTATTACATGTCACATCCCAGACATACCTGTGTGCACTGTGTGTCTGTATTACATGTCACATCCCAGACATACCTGTGTGCACTGTGTGTCTGTATTACATGTCACATCCCAGACATACCTGTGTGCACTGTGTGTCTGTATTACATGTCACATCCCAGACATACCTGTGTGCACTGTGTGTCTGTATTACATGTCACATCCCAGACATACCTGTGTGCACTGTGTGTCTGTATTACATGTCACATCCCAGACATACCTGTGTGCACTGTGTGTCTGTATTACATGTCACATCCCAGACATACCTGTGTGCACTGTGTGTCTGTATTACATGTTCACATCCCAGACATACCTGTGTGGCACTGTGTGTGTATTACATGTCACATCCCAGACATACCTGTGCTGCACTGTGTGTGTGTATTACATGTCACATCCCAAACATACCTGTGTGTCTGTATTACATGTCACATCCCAGATATACCTGTGTGCACTGTGTGTCTGTATTACATGTCACATCCCAGACATACCTGTGTGTACTGTGTGTCTGTATTACATGTCACATCCCAGACATACCTGTGTGCACTGTGTGTCTGTATTACATGTCACATCCCAGACATACCTGTGTTCACTGTGTGTCTGTATTACATGTCACATCCCAGACATACCTGTGTGCACTGTGTGTGTGTATTACATGTCACATCCCAGACATACCTGTGTGCACTGTGTGTCTGTATTACATGTCACATCCCAGACATACCTGGGTGCACTGTGTGTCTGTATTACATGTCACATCCCAGACATACCTGTGTGTACTGAGTGTCTGTATTACATGTTACATCCCAGACATACCTGTGTGCACTGTGTGTCTGTATTATATGTCACATCCCAGACATACCTGTGTGCACTGTGTGTGTTTTACATGTCACATCCCAGACATACCTGTGTGCACTGTGTGTCTGTATTACATGTCACATCCCAGACATACCTGTGTGCACTGTGTGTCTGTATTACATGTCATATCCCAGACATAGCTGTGTGCAACTGTGTGTCTGTATTACATGTCACATCCCAGACATACCTGTGTGCACTGTGTGTGTATTACATGTCACATCCCAGACATACCTGTGTGCACTGTGTGTGTGTATTACATGTCACATCCCAGACATACCTGTGTGTCTGTATTACATGTCACATCCCAGATATACCTGTGTGCACTGTGTGTCTGTATTACATGTCACATCCCAGACATACCTATGTGCACTGTGTGTCTGTATTACATGTCACATCCCAGACATACCTGTGTGTACTGTGTGTCTGTATTACATGTCACATCCAGACATACCTGTGTGCACTGTGTGTCTGTATTACATGTCACATCCCAGACATACCTGTGTGCACTGTGTGTGTGTATTACATGTCACATCCCAGACATACCTTTGTGCACTGTGTGTCTGTATTACATGTCACATCCAGACACACCTGTGTGCACTGTGTGTCTGTATTACATGTCACATCCCAGACATACCTGTGTGCACTGTGTGTCTGTATTACATGTCACATCCCAGACATACCTGGGTGCACTGTGTGTCTGTATTACATGTCACATCCCAGACATACCTGTGTGCACTGTGTCTGTATTATATGTCACATCCCAGACATACCTGTGTGCACTGTGTGTGTTTTACATGTCACATCCCAGACATACCTGTGTGCACTGTGTGTCTGTATTACATGTCACATCCCAGACATACCTGTGTGCACTGTGTGTCTGTATTACATGTCACATCCCAGACATACCTGTGTGCACTGTGTGTCTGTATTACATGTCACATCCCAGACATACCTGTGTGCACTGTGTGTCTGTATTACATGTCACATCCCAGTCATACCTGTGTGCACTGTGTGTGTGTATTACATGTCACATCCCAGACATACCTGTGTGCACTGTGTGTCTGTATTACATGTCATATCCCAGACATACCTGTGTGCACTGTGTGTCTGTATTACATGTCACATCCCAGACATACCTGTGTGCACTGTGTGTCTGTATTATATGTCACATCCCAGACATACCTGTGTGCCACTGTGTGTGTTTTACATGTCACATCCCAGACATACCTGTGTGCACTGTGTGTCTGTATTACATGTCACATCCCAGACATACCTGTGTGCACTGTGTGTCTGTATTACATGTCACATCCCAGACATACCTGTGTGCACTGTGTGTCTGTATTACATGTCACATCCCAGACATACCTGTGTGCACTGTGTGTCTGTATTACATGTCACATCCCAGTCATACCTGTGTGCACTGTGTGTGTGTATTACATGTCACATCCCAGACATACATGTGTGCACTGTGTGTCTGTATTACATGTCACATCCCAGACATACCTGTGTGCACTGTGTGTCTGTATTACATGTCACATCCCAGACATACCTGTGTGCACTGTGTGTCTGTATTACATGTCACATCCCAGACATACCTGTGTGCACTGTGTGTCTGTATTACATGTCACATCCCAGACATACCTGTGTGCACTGTGTGTGTGTATTACATGTCACATCCCAGACATACCTGTGTGCACTGTGTGTCTGTATTACATGTCACATCCCAGACATACCTGTGTGCACTGTGTGTGTGTATTACATGTCACATCCCAGACATACCTGTGTGCACTGTGTGTCTGTATTACATGTCACATCCCAGACATACCTGTGTGCACTGTGTGTCTGTATTACATGTCACATCCCAGACATACCTGTGTGCACTGTGTGTGTGTATTACATGTCACATCCCAGACATACCTGTGTGCACTGTGTGTCTGTATTACATGTCACATCCCAGACATACCTGTGTGCACTGTGTGTCTGTATTACATGTCACATCCCAGACATACCTGTGTGCACTGTGTGTGTATTACATGTCACATCCCAGACATACCTGTGTGCACTGTGTGTCTGTATTACATGTCACATCCCAGACATACCTGTGTGCACTGTGTGTCTGTATTACATGTCACATCCCAGTCATACCTGTGTGCACTGTGTGTGTGTATTACATGTCACATCCCAGACATACATGTGTGCACTGTGTGTCTGTATTACATGTCACATCCCAGACATACCTGTGTGCACTGTGTGTCTTGGTATTACATGTCACATCCCAGACATACCTGTGTGCACTGTGTGTCTGTATTACATGTCACATCCCAGACATACCTGTGTGCACTGTGTGTGTGTATTACATGTCACATCCCAGACATACCTGTGTGCACTGTGTGTCTGTATTACATGTCATATCCCAGACATACCTGTGTGCACTGTGTGTCTGTATTACATGTCACATCCCAGACATACCTGTGTGCACTGTGTGTCTGTATTACATGTCACATCCCAGACATACCTGTGTGCACTGTGTGTCTGTATTATATGTCACATCCCAGACATACCTGTGTGCACTGTGTGTGTATTACATGTCACATCCCAGACATACCTGTACATACCATGTAATACAGACACACAGTGCACACAGGTATGTCTGGGATGTGACATGTAATACACACACACAGTGCACACAGGTATGTCTGGGAGGTGACATGTAATACAGACACACAGTGCACACAGGTATGTCTGGGATGTGACATGTAATACAGACACACAGTGCACACAGGTATGTCTGGGATGTGACATGTAATACAGACACACAGTGCACACAGGTATGTCTGGGATGTGTCTGCAATCTTCTGTGGGGCACTGCTAATAGTTATATAGGTGAAAAACAGGTGACAGACTCCCTTTAAGACATTTAAGGCTACTTTCACATCTGTGTCCTTTTTAAGATCCAGCACAAGGCTTCAGTTTTGTCCCCATTCATTAGCAATTAGGGACACAACCGAACAAACTAGAATGGAGTGCACCAGAATGCATTTCATTCCAGCTTGTTGCCTTCCCATGCCGGACACAAAATCGCTGCAAGCAGAATTTTTGTGTGCGGCATGGGAAACTGAACAAGCCGTCTCCACAGTATTCAAATGTATCACCGTCCTGAGGACGGTAATACAGTTGAGTTCAGGGGGGCAACTGTGACCATCAGAAAAGCTTGGGTGGCCCCCTGGACATCGGCCCACTGGGAAATTTCCCTGTAGAGTCTATGGCCAATCCGCCCCTGCCGGTTATAGTGCCGAATCCGGTTTCTTCATTTTCCATATCCACCCGGATCCATTCTGAACCAATGCAGCATGTTGTATACACAGTATTTAGGAAGGAAGCATTTTGCTGTGGTTTTCCGATCCCATGCCGGATCTCAAAACCGTACAGCAAAGACGCAGAAAGTAGCCTAAGTCCATGATGCTGTGGTCTGGTCAAGCAAAGTGTTTCCCCACAGGTGTGTCCAATTCTTCCTTTATTGTGTGCCAATGTAAATTCATCTTGGAACAGAGATTCTGCATGGTTTCTCCAATATGGATGCCGTCATTGGGGCGCTTTGTGCATTGTATCGTGTACACCACATTTAAGGATGCCCATGTAATACATACTGCGGATGCCAGTAATTTTGTAATCCCGTTGTATGTTGATAAGATGTGGCTACAGGTTTTGCATCTCTTACTGTTACCTGTGAATGTGCTCATCTATAATGGTGATGACAGGGCACCTCTGACCAGAAGATCGCTTACGTTTGGTGGTTGTTTGAAGGAGAGGAGGGTGTTGGAAAACATGTTTCAGTCTGTTATGTTTGTTGAATATTGTTCTTGATATATACCATATTCTTCACTTTATAAGACACACTTTCCCCCCCCCCAAAAGTAGGGGGAAAATGGCCGTGTGTCTTATAAAGCGAATACTAGTGAACGCTTCCATTATGGAAGCGCTCACTAGTATGTATTAGGTGCCGGGAACGGGGAAACATACTCACCCTTCGGCGGCTCCGCTCCGGGTCCGGCACTCCTCTGTCTTCTCCTCCTGGCGCTAGACTGTCCGGACCTCATACAGCGTCAAGACATAGTGTGCGCACTCTGCATGCAGTCAGGTGACAGAGCGGCGCCGGCAGGAGAAGACACGCTGGACGCAGAAGCCGGAGCAGAGCCGTGGTGCAGGAGAATTAAGAGAGGTTTTTTATTTTATTCTTATGGGGCTAAGTGGGCTGATCTGAGGTCTGATGGGGGCTGAGTGGGCTGATCTGAGGTCTGATGGGGGCTGAGTGGGCTGATCTGAGGTCTGATGGGGGCTGAGTGGGCTGATCTGAGGTCTGATGGGGGCTGAGTGGGCTGATCTGAGGTCTGATGGGGCTGGGGCTGATCTGAGTCTGATGGGGGCAGATATGGGGGCCGAGCGGGCTGATCTGAGGTCTGATGGGGGCAGATATGGGGGCTGAGTGGGCTGATCTGAGGTCTGATGGGGGTCTGACATGGAGGGCTCATATGGGGGTCTGATGCGATGTCCTGAAATTTTATGGGGGTCTGATATGAGGTCTGATGAAAAATATTTTTTTCTTATTTTCCTACTCTAAAATCTGGAGTGTGTCTTTTAAAGCAAAAAATATGGTGTATATATATATATATATTTGTATCCAGGTAGTGTATGTGAGATTTTGAGTAGCTGAGTGAGTTTGATGGTTGGATGGAAATTGCTGAAGTTTTTGTGGAAGGCCAGCAGCTCATCCCCAGAGCTTGTCCAGACTAGTAGCAAGTCACCCATGTACTGAAAGTATGCTAGAGGTTTAGTCCTGCATGTTGATAAAGATTACTCCTCCAGTTTAGCCATGTATAGGTTGGCATACTCTGGTGGCATCAGGGGCATAACTACCATAGCAGCAAACCATGTGACTGCTATGGGGCCCAGGGCAAGAGGGGGCCCAGTCTAAGGCTTCATTCACACGACCGTATTTTGTTTCTGTGTCCGTTCCGTTTTTTTTGCGGACCGTATGCGGAACCATTCATTTCAATGGGTCCGCAAAAAAAACGGAAGGTACTCCGTGTGCATTCCGTTTCCGTATGTCCGTTCCGCAAAAAACATGTCCTATTCTTGTCCGTTTTGCTGACAAGGATAGGCATTGTTACAATGGATCCGCAAAAAAAACGTAAACATGGATGCCATACGGAACGTCATCCGTTTTTTTTTTGCGGATCCGCAATTTGTGGACCGCAAAACACATACGGTTGTGTGAATGAAGCCTAAGATGGGATTATCTCCTCTTCTACTGGAGGTGAAAACTTGGTCAGGACTCTACCCTCTAAAGGAACAACTTTTAGTAAATGAGGCAGTGGAAAAATGGTCCAAGGGTCATTGAAATGGGTTTAGGCAGAAACCCTTCTGTCCTGTGTGGGGGGTCTGGTTTGACCCTTGCTATGGGGCCCTTACTTCTCTATGTACTCCACTGGGCGGCATTTTACTGCTCATGGTGCTTCCCATGCATTGTTGCTTCCAAATGAAGTAATTATGGTGGAGCACATACATGATTAGCTGTAAGATTGGTTCCGTGGATTTGTTACCCTTTGATAGTGGACTTAGCGCTGAGCGTTCCATGGTTTCCATGTCCATGGTGTCTTGGACATAACTGGGTATTTGTTTAACCAAGAGTTTTAGAATGTTTTCTACCCAGCTGGAAATATTCTCAGATACTATTCCAATACCAGAAATAATTGGTTTTCCTGGATTTCCTTGTAACATCCTGATGTATACAGGTATCTCTGCTATAATACTCTGATCTTTTTTAACACAAACATATTTAACATCACATAGATTTTTCCGGCTACGATAGATTGTTCCCATAAAATGAGTAAAGGGAAATGAAAACAATTACTAATGCAGATTATTATTGGGAATTCAGGCACTATATAAGCGATCATATTTGCTATTTTGGCTATACATGGATTGTTCCCAACTTCCCATAAAATGTGTAAGGGGAAATTAAAACAATTATTAATGCAGATTGGGATTTCAGGCAATATACAAGTGATCATTATTATACTGTATGTCGATGCTTCACAGCCAAGGGTAATTCTAGCCTTCCTCTAATATGAATTGGGGAAAAAAATGGTGTCCCTTCCTTCCTGAGAGATATGAGCATCATACTTGCCAACTGTCTCAGAAAAATCTCCTGGGCTCCCCACATACTGACCTCCCCTTCACTTCTCTCCGATTCCTCCTCGTCCTGACAATGCCAGCAGGAAAACACGCGCCGAGGTGGACTTTTCTTCCTGGTGGTGCGACGCCACACTCCTACTATGTCTCATGTGTTTCTAGGATGGCTTTTTATTTGCAGGCTTTCCTATTACTGCTTTCTTTTATTAGGATACTATCAGTGGTGTACATAGAGAAGTAAGGGCCCCATAGCAAGGATCTAACCAGGCCCCCACATAGGACAGAAGGGTTTCCGCCTAAACCCCTTTCAATGACCTTTGGACCATTTTTCCACTGCCTCATTTGCTAAAAGTTGTTCCTTTAGATGGTAGAGTCCTGACCAAGTTTTCACCTCCAGTAGAAGAGGAGATAATCCCAACTAAGGCCTCATGCACATGAACATGTGCCGGCCGCATACGCCAGGTCCGCAATAAACGGGCACTGGCCGTGTGCAGCCCGCATCACTGATCGCGGACCCATTCACTTCAATGGGTCCGCGATCCGGGAGATGCAGAGTGGAGGCACGGATCAGAACACCACGGAAGCACTACTTTTTTGCGCTGCGGACCCTCAGACGCGGATCGCGGACCCCTATTCAAGTGAATGGGTCCGCGATCCGCATGCGGTGGCCTCACGGTCAGTGCCCGTGCATTGCGGACCGCAGCACGGGCACGGCCGGCACACGTTCGGCCCTGGGCCCCATGGTCTGCCGCTATGGTAGTTACACCCCTGGATACTCTTTATGTATATTCTATACCGAAATGACATGAATATATATCATCTAATATCACTATATATGTGATTCTGTTAAGGGCATTTAGTGACTATTTATATATATTCTATTGTTTAGATTTGGTTATTTTTCAATATCACTAAAGCCTTTTATATTTATTCATTTATTCAAAACATTTGACATATGTTTTTTGTTGTTTATATTTGGCTTTTTGGATCATCTTTACACATACCTTTTGTGACTTGCACTCTGTATTGTTGGGATTTTCCCCTCCAATAGTATACAGCAATACCCATAATTATTTTTTGTATATATTAGTCATTTTGTATTAATAAAATGATGTGACTTTTTTTTATCTTTTGGCTCACTCTTTTCTTTTCGGTTTTCTCATGGGCTGTTTTGAGATGGCTCTTTATTATATTCATGTGGGCTTATGTAGATATATGGAAGATAACATGCGGGAGCCGGCGTGTAGGAGCGGAGCAGTGGGTAGCAGGTAAGAATGATTCTTTCCATAGAGTGCTGTGGGCACCTGTGAAACGTTATTTCTGGACAACCCCTTTAAGGCTCCATTCACACGTCCGTATTTTTCTTTTCCAGATTTTCAGTCCGTTTTTTGCGGATCCGTGTTTCCGTAAAGACCTTCCGTTTTTTTGGCAATTGAACATCCGCATCCGTTCCGTTTTTCCGCAAAAAAGGAAGGAGGAATATATGTTGGGAGAGTATTTCTTTCTATTTCCTGGAAACGGATCCGCAATTGCGGATGGCATATTGATGCATTCCGCATATCATCTGCATTTTTTGCGGACCCATTGACTATAATGGAACCACGGACCGCATATGGGGACAAAGGTAGGACAAGCTCTGTCTTATTTGCGGATGCGTATAACGGAACAACGGATGCGGACAGTATACGGAGTGCTGTCCGCATTTTTTCAGGACCCATTGAAATGATTTGTGGATTGGATCGGATCAGGAAAGAAAAACAGGACGCGTGAATGGACCCTAAGGCCCCATTCACACGACCTTATATTTGCAGGCCGCAGTACTGCGGACCCGCAAACATACGGGGGTCCGCGCGGCGTGTGTTCCGCACGCTCGGAACACACGCCGTGCGGCCCCTTTGAAAATGCCTATACTTCAAAAGAGCCGCGGCACGGAGCTAGCTCCCAGCCCCATAGAGATGAATGGGGCCGCATCTATGCCCGCATTTTTGCGGATAGATACGGCCCCATTCATACGGTCGTGTAAATGGGGCCAAAGAGTCTGGAAAAGTCATTTTTCGCAACCTACGTTCCACGTACCAGTATTCATGTGCTGCTTGGCCTTTGTGTGGCCCTTTGTTGTCTGTAAATGATCTTTTTCTTTGTTTCTTAAGGCAACGGAATCCGGAATAGCGAGATCCGGTTACATTGTGGCTGAGGAGAGCAATCGTAACAGCGCATATATACGGGAAATTAGTATTTCACTGCAATCACCCTGAATACGCTGATCAGAGACATGAAGAACCTTGATTATCCTGTGACAGTGGCACCGATGACACTATGTTTTAAGCTGCCCATACACATGGCTGAATGACTGCCTCCCGCTAGAGATGAGCGAAAATTGATTCCAATTTTTTAGGCACCAAATTGAACCTGAATCTTTTCTGGTACGACTAGCACGAATCTTGTAAAACGGCGCCCGGCGCATAAGCAATTGATAGTGTTCTGTCACCACCAGGCAGTTGTGGCCAAGCAATAACCACAGTTCCGCAGTAACAGACCGAATGAAAAAATTTGTAAAAAATTAATGAAACGAGATAGGAGCTTTTCATTAAAAAAAAATCTGTGTTTTAGAGGACTAGAAGGAGTTATATACCAATATCCAGGGCAATTGGAGCAACTTTGGTTCGGAACGAATTGAATGGGACCTGAAAACTTTGGCGAATCCGAAACTAACTGAATCTTGGAAGATTTGGGCATCTCTACCCCCTGGCTTCCCGGCTCTCCCAGTTTCCCAATTCCCTCCTGGCTTCCCCATACACGGACATGTTCAGCTTGCCCGAATGTTTATGTGTATTCTATGGGGCTGCTTATCACCCGGGAGAAGAAAGGGATCGGGAGAGTCAGGAGCTCCCCATGCACATTGCTGTATTGGCTGAACCCGCCATTCTCGGCAGAGACTAATGTGTATAGCCAGCGCTAAAAGCAGGAAAAATGGGCAAGAGTCAAGATCTTAGTGGCTCTGACACGGTCCAGATACTTACACGACTGGATGAGGGCATCTCCAAAACAGCAGGTGTTGTGGGATGTTCCCAGTATGCAGTGGTTAATAATGGTCCAAGGCAGGACAACTGGTGACGGGGTCATTGATGGAGAGCAAAGGAGTCTATGGTCTGATCCCACAGAAGAGCCCCTGCAGCATTTCAGCTATGACAGAAAGGTGTCAGGACACACAAAACATTAGGAGTCCATAGCTGCAGACCGGTCAAGGTGTCTACACTGACGCTCATCCACTGCCGAAAACACAACGGGCATGTGAGCATCAAAACCGGACCAGGTCTTATAGCAATGTCTGAATCTATGTTGTGCGGTTCCTCTAGTATTGCAGCCAGATGTTTATGAATAAAGGCACAACTGGGGGTGTGTCCCTGCATAGTCTGACATTATCCAGTCAGTGCTGCCAGCGGCACACCCCCAACTGGAAACCCCTAGCTGGAACCTCTATTCATAAACTTCTAAGAAAAATCACAGAATAGGCCTCTAAAACTTAACTTTTAATATTTAATATATTTTAAAAATAAAAAAGGTAAACTATGTCATGAAAACATCTCTGTCTAAGTCACCTTGATGAATACGTCATCTAATCAGTGTACCCATCACCTCAGTGTTGTGAATAAATACCGGGCAATCATAGATAATGCACTAATTGATAGGTGGCCGTCTACAGGGAGACCAGACTGGAAGTAAAGGAATGCTGTGTCTCTCTATGACAGAAAGGAAAGATCTAACCCTATAAACTCCCTGACCACTATTTAGGCCCTGCCTACAAAAACGGAACTGCCGCCCCGATAGGGGCGATCCCGTGTCAGGAACCTCCTAATATCCATGAATTGCCCTTGACACAGGAAAGATATCCGCCACCAATAATATACGTAGGTAGAACTTAATCGTCTTGGGTCAGTCCAATCACCGAAAACAATAAATATCAATACAAAAATTACAAAAATTATTGTAGATAAATGGTCTTATACATAGTAAACCATCGATCATGCCACCTAATTTCTTAGTAGCAACACATAAGAGCCATCCTTCCAGTACACCACTAAGCGGTGTTGAACTTATAATCTATGATTAAGCCTCCATGATTCTGGAGGTATATATGGTCCCTTTAATCCCTACGCGTTTCGCCATCATCTAATGTGTAGCTCTTCAGGGGACTATAAACTTGAATCGGGATATATATCCCAGACATATATATAAAACTGGAAAAGTATATATTGAATGCACCAATAGTCCAACAGAGTCTAAGTGCCTTCAATCTAAATTCATAGATATCAATATGTGTCAAAGAGTAATGTACGAGGCAGCAACATTGAGGATGAATAGTATAAGTGTACAAATGAATCACCTATAATATAATCCACTAGATGTATGCATCAATTCCACGGACAGATAGATCTAAACATGTGGATATTCAATACATATCATGTGGTATACTATAATCAGAGTAAAAAAACCCCTGTATTCATCACATGCGGACGCACGCGGGAGTTGGATTAACGGCAGCAACCGTCATTGACAGTACACCTTAGCCCTGGATCATGGAGGCAGACCAAATTATGGGGGAAAGATACTTCTTACCGCAAGTACCCCAGACCAAGGGGACACAAATATAAGAGGCCCAACTTTTTCTTGGTCCTATATATATATTTAAGCCACATATCTTGGATCCTTGGGTTACCCCCTGATTAGGGGTTTTTTACTCTGATTATAGTATACCACATGATATGTATTGAATATCCACATGTTTAGATCTATCTGTCCGTGGAATTGATGCATACATCTAGTGGATTATATTATAGGTGATTCATTTGTACACTTATACTATTCATCCTCAATGTTGCTGCCTCGTACATTACTCTTTGACACATATTGATATCTATGAATTTAGATTGAAGGCACTTAGACTCTGTTGGACTATTGGTGCATTCAATATATACTTTTCCAGTTTTATATATATGTCTGGGATATATATCCCGATTCAAGTTTATAGTCCCCTGAAGAGCTACACATTAGATGATGGCGAAACGCGTAGGGATTAAAGGGACCATATATACCTCCAGAATCATGGAGGCTTAATCATAGATTATAAGTTCAACACCGCTTAGTGGTGTACTGGAAGGATGGCTCTTATGTGTTGCTACTAAGAAATTAGGTGGCATGTTTGATGGTTTACTATGTATAAGACCATTTATCTACAATAATTTTTGTAATTTTTGTATTGATATTTATTGTTTTTGGTGATTGGACTGACCCAAGACGATTAAGTTCTACCTACGTATATTATTGGTGGCGGATATCTTTCCTGTGTCAAGGGCAATTCATGGATATTAGGAGGTTCCTGACACGGGATCGCCCCTATCGGGGCGGCAGTTCCGTTTTTGTAGGCAGGGCCTAAATAGTGGTCAGGGAGTTTATAGGGTTAGATCTTTCCTTTCTGTCATAGAGAGACACAGCATTCCTTTACTTCCAGTCTGGTCTCCCTGTAGACGGCCACCTATCAATTAGTGCATTATCTATGATTGCCCGGTATTTATTCACAACACTGAGGTGATGGGTACACTGATTAGATGACGTATTCATCAAGGTGACTTAGACAGAGATGTTTTCATGACATAGTTTACCTTTTTTATTTTTAAAATATATTAAATATTAAAAGTTAAAGGGTTATTCTCATTTTAGACAATGGGGGCATATCGCTAGGATATGCCCCCATTGTCTTATAGGTGCGGGTCCCACTGCTGGGACCCGCACCTATCTCCAGAACGGAGCCTCCGAAATGAATGAGGGCGCACTGCGCATGCGCAGCCGCCCTCCATTCATTTCTATGGGGCCGCCGAAAATAGCCGAGCGCTGGCTCGGCTACTTCCGTCGGCTCCATAGAAATGAATGGGAGCGCACCGCGCATGCACGGCCCGGCTCCCATTCATTTCTATGAGCGGCGCGGGGAGCCGCGCCTGGTGGTGGCCGGACCCCAGGAAACCTGGGGTCCTCCAGGCGCAGCGCTCCCCGCTCCGTTCTGGATATAGGTGCAGGTCCCAGCGGTGGGACCCGCACCTATAAGACAATGGGGGCATATCCTAGCGATATGCCCCCATTGTCTGAAATGAGAATACCCCTTTAAGTTTTAGAGGCCTATTCTGTGATTTTTGTTAAGTACTCTATTAGCCTCTGACGGTTTATCATACCTGTCTGACGGTTGACATCTGTCAGTACAACTGTGATTCCATAAACTTCTAAGGCCAGGTTCACATCACCATTTCATTCTCCGTTCTCCTGATCTGTCAGAAAAACAGAAAAAAAAAAAACGGATCTGCATCTGTTATGCACGTTTTGCATGAGATCCGTTTTTAGCTAAAACGGATGAAAAATGTGTATAGCGGATGCACAGGATCCGTTTTTCTTTCAGTTCTTCTGACGAATCAAAAGAACGGAAAATGAAACGGTGATGTGAACCCGGCCTACCAGGAATAATAGAGGAATGGCACAACATATAGTCATAAGAAAAATGCTCTAGAATTGTTATTGTACGGGAAATGCAAGTACTTATTAAAAGTAACATGTTAGGCCGCTTTCACACAGTCAGGGGGAGATTCATCAAACTGGTGTAAAGTAGAACTAGGTCAGTTGCCCATAGCAACCAATCAGAGTCCACCTTTCATTTTTCACAGCTCCTTTGGAAAATGAAAGGTGGAATCTGATTGGTTGCTATGGGCAACTAAGTTCTACTTTACATAGGTTTGATAAATCTCCCCCTCAGTGTTTGTGAGTCAAAACCAGGAGAGATAAGGTATAATGGAAAGATCTGCATCTGTTCTGTGTGTTTGACCCGCACCTGGTTAAGGCTACTTTCACACTAGCGTTTCTTTATTCCGGTATTGAGCTCCGTCAAAGGGGCTCAATATCGGAAAAAAAACGCTTCAGTTTTGTCCCCATTCATTGTCAATGGGGACAAAACTGAACTGAAGACAACGGAATGCTCCTGAAAGCATTCCGTTCCGTCTTCAGACCGGAGAACAAACCGCAGCATGCTGCGGTTTGCTCTCCGGTCCAGGCATCCGCACCAAGACGGATCCGGAATGACCCCCAATGGAAGTCAATGGGGACGGATCCGTTTGGTGTGGACACACCAGTAATCCGGATCTGTCCTCCATTGATTTCCAATGGGGGGTCATTCCGGATCCGGCATACATACACACAGACTACATACAAACAAACATACAAACATACAGACATACATACATACATACATACTCACATACTCCCGGGACGCCGGCAGCAGGTCTTCACGCGCCTCCTGCACGCTGCGATGACGTTTCCCCACTGCGCCCAGCAGAGGGCGCTGTGGGGAATCGTCATCACTGCGCGCAGGAGGCGCGTGAAGACGTTCTGCCGGCGTCCCGGGAGTATGTATGTATGTCTGTATGTTTGTATGTATGTCTGTATGTTTGTATGTATGTCTGTATGTTTGTTTGTATGTAGTCTGTGTGTTGTTTTAATGTGTGTCATGTGTGGGGCCGGAGCGCTGCTCCGGCTCCACACATGTATAGCGTTAGCACGGATCCGTCGGCACCCTTTAGGTGCCGGATCCGTGCTAACGCTAGTGTGAAAGTAGCCTTAGCCTTACAATCACTGATGGAAATCACTGACTTGTGAAAGCAGCCTTTAGGAGGTGACAGTCATGGTGATAAGCTTCCCTGACAGCTGAAGTTGACAATAATGTGAAGACTGGAGCAATTCTAAGGTTATAAAAGCTCAGTCAGTAAGATTTAAGCCTCAATCACACGTCAGTGTTTTGGTCAGTGATTTCCATCAGTGACTGTGAGCCAAAACCAGGACCGGAGCCTCCACAGAAATAAGGTATAAGGGAAAGATCTGCTCCTGTTCTGTGTTCTTAGCCGCACCTGGTTTTGTCTCACAATCACTGATCAAACACTGACTGTGTGAAAGTGGCTGTACCCATAAATCTTTCACACATCAGTGTTTGATCAGTGGTTTCCATCAGTGATTATGAGACAAAACCAAGTGCAGCTCTAAACACAGAACAGGTGCAGATCTTTCCCTTATACCTTATGTCTGTGGAGGCTCCAATCCTGGTTTTGGCTCATAATCACTGATGGAAATTACTGACCAAAACACTGACGTGTAAATGAAGCCTTCTAGACAATCCACATGGAAGATGTAAGAACATTTGTACGCACGGAGCAAACACGGATCTTTCACGGAAGAACCACTGACCATCTAATCATGGACACGGACAGAGAAGAGGCCTAACTGGAGACTATGGGGCACATTTAATAAGCCACTCCGCTGGAGGAGGATCCGCCGGCCTCTCCATAACTTTGGCGCATCTCCCGCCGGTCTAAATCTACACCAGCTTCTTAGTTGTCTTACACTTAGACCATTTCCTACGCCTAAAACAGGTATAGAAAATGGTAAATGAGACAGATTTTCCGGCTCGTCCCCTTCACCGCCCACAATTTTAGACCTGGCGAGAGCAGGGAAAAGTTGCAGATAGCGGCGCAACTAACCGCTATCTGCGCCTGAAATACACCTAATATAGGCATATTTCAGTATAATAAATGACCCCCTATGCGCCTCCTTACCAGCTCCACCCTAAGCCTGGCCCACGCTGAGAAGGAGGGAATAAGGAAACAAGTTTCCGTTTTTCCTACTAAATTTCTACAGCCCTATGCATTTGAATGGGGCTGAACTGCAGTACCACACCTCACCTTCAGACAGGAGAGGAGCTGTTTCTTATACAGTATGGCGCCACTCTCTGGCTGGTACTGTTTATGCCAGAACTCTTGTTAGTGGTAGTGTTTATGTGGGGCACTTTCTGACTGGCACTTGTTATGGGAACACTGATTAGTGCTGTTTATGGCAGGCACTGTTCATGGAGGCACTCTCTTGTGTAGTTTTTGGGGTCACTCACTAGTGCTGTTTATGGGGGACTATCTCTAGCTGGACCCTTTTATGTGTGTGTGCTGCTTATGGGTTGCACTATTTGACTATTAATGTTATTGGAGGCAGTCTCTGGCGGGGGCACTATTCAGTTGCTGGTTGGCACTGTTTATGGGTACACTCTGGCTGACCCTGCTTACATGGGCACTCTGTCTATAAGTAGATCTCTCTGGCAATGTTTTAGGGGGGCACTCTAGCTGACACTGTTTATGGGGGTGTACTCTCCCTGGCTGTCCGTGTGTGGTCAGTATTTCAGCATAAATGGCATCTCTTCAAGGTTGTTCCTAAAAGTGGAGAATAACCTGTAATATCTAGCGCTATCCAGAAGACAGCCATGTAAACTGCAGAAGATAACAATATTACACTGTGCTACCAGTCTGCTCTGCACTGCCCTGCACTGTACCAGAAACCTCCCGGGCATTCACCCTATACCCTACACAAGTGCCGCCCCGGACGGTTACCAGGGTAAAGGCACTGCCGCCTGTTGCGTTGCATCGTCACTTCCGGTCAGTTGACGTCCTAAGATGGCGGCGCTGTTGGAAGATAGAGACTTGCAGGGAATAAGACAGCGCTTCCAGCAGCAGACTGAGACCTTACTGAGGGAAGCCGGTGTGTACGGGAGTCTAGACGGCCTAGTCCCTTCTGTGTACCTCAGCTCATACTCTGCGGGCAGGATACTTGGGCATGCTGGGACTTGTAGTTCCTATGCTGTATTTATCGGTGGCAGGTTTGAATTGATAAAGTTGTGCCCCCTCTGCCCAGAGTATGTACATACGGATATTAATATTCCTGCTTTATATCTATCGTCTGGGTCATGTGTCTGCTCCTTTACAGCAGTCACTTTAGTTGTTTGCTTGGATTCTGCTGCTAGTCTCTCAGGCCTCCAGTCTCATGCTTTACACTGCAGCGCTGCTCATCCACATCTCCCCAGGGATTCAGAGTAGATAGAATGATTTTAGGGTCCAGGTTATCCTGAGCCCTGCGATCATGTTATAATGGGGGGTTAGGCCGGAGGTGATAGGCTTGTGAGAACCTGACGTTATGAGCCCTCAGTAACGTTATATGTGAACGTCTTGCTAACCATAATCTGAGGCACCTGGTATTAACCCTCTCTACCCCGGAGGTTTTTGTTTTCACGTTTTCGTTTTGCGCTCCCTGCCTTCACACAGCCATAACTTTTTTATTTTTCTGTTCACATAGCTGTATGAAGGGCTTGTTTTTTGCGGGACAAGTTGTACTTTCCAACGCCATTTAATATTGCATATGGTGTAGTGGCAAGCGGGAAAGAAATTCCAAATTGGGTGAAATTGCAAAAAAATGCAATTCCGCCACAGTTTTACGGGTTTTTTTTATTTATGGCGTTTGATGTTCATTAAAACTGAAGAGGTTACTTTCATTCTACTGGTCAGTATGAATCCGGCGATATCTTACCGTATTTTTTGCCCCATAAGACACATTTTTTTTTTTTCCTATTAAGTAAGCTCTCATTAGCACCGGAGGACAAGGAAGCGGTGAAGACTTTTGTACTCTCCGCTTCCTGGTCCTCGGCTGTTGGCTGATCTGTGAAGGGCTGCGCACAGCGTGAGGGCGCTCTGTGACCTCACAATGTGCGCGCCGGGTCACAGCACAGCCGACAGCAGGAAGAAGAGGATCGCGCTGGAGGAGAAGAGCGCCGGCGTCCAGGAGCAGGAAAGGTAAGTGGCGGTTTTATTTTATTACATATGAGGCAATGGGGCTGACCTGAGGCAAAGGGGGCTGCTGGGGGGGCTGAACTGAGGTGCTAGGGGCTAATAGGAGTAGAAATAGGGGCTACTGGGGGCTAATATGAGGCAATGGGGACTGATAAGAGGCATGGGGCTCTTATCTGAGGTCTGATTGGGGGTCATTCACATTGTGGGTCTAATCTAAGGTCTTGTTGGGGACTTACTAACATTGGGAGTCTGATTGGAGCTGAGGCCTGATTAACGTTGGGGGTCTGACTGGTGGTCTGACCTGAGGTTTAATGAAAAATATTTTTTTTCTTATTGTCCTCCTCTAAAACCTAGGTGCGTCTTATAGGGCGAAAAATACGGTATATGTTTAGTTTTTCTTGCGTTTTGATAGTGATAAAATAATTATAAAGTTGGAAATTTTTTATTTTTTTTGTCATATTTTTAACTTTTTGGTATTTATGTGTACAGAGCTGTATGAGGGCTCATTTTTTGCGGAGCGCTCTGAACTTTTTTATGGGGTGTGTATGACTTTTTGATGACTTTGTATGACTTTTTGATTTATTTAATTTTGTTTTAGAAAAGAAAGCGACAAACGGCGAATCGGCCATTTTGATGCTTTTTTTCCGTTTCGCGGTTTTCCGCATGGGAAAGAAATTGTTATATTTTTATAATATGGGCGTTTTCGCACATGCGCACATCATCTGATTGCTTATATCATAGACTTCAGTGCATTAGCATTGGAGTCTATGATGATTTTAATGCTTTCCTATGGAGCCCTATTACACAGAAGGACTCCATAGGAAATACTATGCAGCAGCCTCCACTCATTCACAAAGACTGAGGCTGCTGCAGGCACGCTCCGGCTCCTCCGATCGCCGCATGGGAGAGCCAGAGCAACACCAAAAGCGTGCACTTCCGGTGTTTACTGCCTTCGGGTGCCGTGGTCAGGATTGACTGCGGCATCCGAGGGGTTAAATGTAATGAAGTAATGCCGATCGCGGACATGAGCCTGCGGGTGACTGCTGTATGAATCAAGCAGTTCACCTGCGGCCATGACGCCCGCTCTCCTCAGGAGCGGGCGCCATGTTTAAAGACCCGACCAGCGCCGTACTAGTACGGCGCTGGTCGGGAAGGGGTTAAAGGTGTTTTCTAAGGCCCCCTTAGGACAGGCCATCAATATCTGAGGGGTCGGGATCCAACACCCACATTGATCAGCTAGTTGAAGTGGTCACAGTGCTCCAGATACTGTCTAGTGGCAGCTTCTGGTACTGCAGTTTACTGCTCTTCTGCCTCATTAAAGGGCATCTGTCAGCAGATTTGTACCTATGACACTGGCTGACCTGTTACATGTGCACTTGGCAGCTGAAGACATCTGTGTTGGTCCCATGTTCATATGTGTCCGCATTGCTGAGAAATATCAGGTTTTATTATATGCAAATGAGCCTCTAGGAGCAACGGGGGCGTTACCATTACACCTACAGGCTCTGCTGTCTCTGTAAGTGCTGCTTCCTCTTTGATTAACAGGACAAGGCACTGTAAATGTCATCACACCTGGCCCAGTCAAAGTTGAGAGGACACAGCAGTTGCAGAGAGAGCAGAGTCTCTAGGTGTAATGGTAACGCCCCCGTTGCTCCTAGAGTCTAATTTACATATAATAAAACATCATTTTTCTCAGCAATGCGGGCACGTATGAACATTGGACCAACACAGATGTCTTCGGCTGCCAAGTGCACATGTAACAGGTCAGCCAGTGTCATGGGTACAAAACTGCTGACAGATGTCCTTTAAGGCTCCGTATTTTTCTTTTCGTTTTTTGTGGATCCATGTTTCCGCAAAAAACTTCCATTTTTACCAATTGTACATTCGCATCTGTTCCGTTTTTCCACAAAAAAAACAGGAGGAGGAATATATGTTTGTAGGGTATTTCTTTCTATTTCCTGGAAACGGATCCACAATTGCTGATGACATATTGAGGCATTCCGCGTATCATCCGCATTTTTTGCGGACCCATTGACTACAGTGGGACCACGGACCGCCTATGCGGACAAAAGTAGGACAAGCTCTATCTTATTTGCGGATCCGCAGAACAGAACGGCACATGGAGTGCTGTCCGCGTTTTTTGCGGAGCCATTGAAATGAATGGATCCGCATTTGCGGAACGGATGCGGATTAAAACATATGGACGTGTGAATGGAGCCTAAGGGAGAGTTCACATGTTATTTTTCCGTTCTCCTGATCCTACGCATCAGTTATGACATTTTGCATCCGTTTGAGATTTGTCTTTTAAATGGGAAAAAAAGTCCTGCATGCAGGATAACGGATCTCAGGCGGAAATGGCTAAAATGGATGCAAAGTGTGTATAGTGGATGCATAAGATCCCCTTTTTTTATTTTACAGGCTATGTTTTTTTTCCTTTAAAGAAGAACTCCCACAAAATTTTTATTCTCTGACCTGTCATTTTCTTATCAGAGGCTGAAATTGAGAGTTTCCACTCTCTGCTTATTGTAGCTGGGTCATGTGACCAACTCCCTGACCTCCAACTGACCCAGGACAGAAAGCCAGTAACTGCTCTATTCATTCCTATGAGACTGAAAGAGAGGCTCATATAGGAATACATAGAGAATTAGACTTCCTGTCCACACATAAGTCTCTGTGTGAGTTGGTGACTCTAATTGCTGGTCACATGACACAGATAAGAAACTTCAGGATGATATAACTCAAAAATTCAGCTACTGGTAAGAAAATGACATTCACTACAGATTACATCATGTACATTTCTAGCAGGACATGGAATAAAAAATTTTGGCGGGAGTTCTTCTTTAATATTCTGTTCTTCTGATGGATCAGAAGAATAACGGTGATGTGAACTCTCCCTAAGGTGAATGGTGCTATACTGGTCCCAGCCACTATCGTGGCCCCTTCAGTCAGTGGGGCCACCTGGGATCCTGGGAAATTCTGGAGGTGGTGGTTTGGTGACATTTCTGTATTTCCTGTGTAGACGATGAGGAGAAGAAGAAGAAGGAGAAGCCTCTTCCCAGACTGAACGGCCATTCTGTCTTCTGGATCTTGGCGGCGGTGGCGGTGACTTATTATGTTGACTTCTTTCCAGTCCTCCAATTAAACCTCCAGGAAGGCTGGTAAGTCCCTGTGATCCTTCATACTGCCACCACCACCCCCACCGACCTGAACATTATTACACAGACACGGCTCCTGTTTGGCCTTTCTCTAGTTTTTTTTTTTGGCTGCTTTTGTGGGAGCAATTATTGAGAATTCTATACGGCTTTTCTGGAGATGTCAGTTAAAGGGGTTTTTCCAGAATTTCAATATTGATGACCAATCTTCAGGATAAGTAATCAATTTCAGATCAGCGGGTTTCCAACACAACTACCGATCTGCTGGTTGAAGAGAAGCCGCAATTGCTGCCTTCACTGAATACCTACTCACCGTCGACATGCAGGTGTAATTACATGAAGCCACCCCATTCACTTCTATGGGACGGCCCTGTAGTATTCACTTGTATAGGAACGAGTTGTCCCATTGATGTGAAGGTAGACAATGAAGGGAAGGCAGCACTGGCACAGCGCACAGCCTTTTCTTCAACCAGCTGATTGGCGTGGGTGTCAGGTGTCGGACCCCCGCTGAGCTGATATTGATGACCTATCCTGAGAATAGGTCATCAGTATTAAAAGCCCAGAAAACTCCTTTAACTGGCGCATCATGGTAGGCACCGTAGTAGAGTCTCATCGTCAATGACTGTGAGCCAAAACCAGGATTGGAGCCTCCACAGACATAAGGTATAAGGGAAAGATCTGCAAATGTTCTGTGTTTAGAGCTGCTCCTGGTTTTGGCTCCAATAACTGATGGAAAACACTGACCAAAAACTGACGTGTAAACTAGGCCTAGGGCCCCTTGCACACAACCCTATGTGCTTTGTGGTCCGTGTTGAATCCTCATTTTTTTTTTTTTTAGCGGACCCGTTGATTTCATTTTACGGCCAAGTATAGGACATGTTCTATCCTTTGGTGGAACGGACATATGGATGCGGACAGCACACAGATCATCCGTGTGCTTTCCGCATCTGTATGTTGTTAGACTATGTCTGCAAAATGCAGGACACAGAAAACAACGGCCACATCCTTATTTTGCGGACTGCTAAACGGATACGGTCGTGTGCATGAGGCCTACGTGGAATACCTTTTATTTTACATGTATATAATATTTAAATGCAGATGTAATTATAAGAATATAAGCACAATGCAAGAATGTCTTTTTTTTTTTTCTTCTTACATATCTTTATGATTGTGTTTGTGGGGGGGGGGGGTTGTAAATTTTTTTTGAAAAAATTTTTTAGTCAAAAAAATGTTTTATTCTCCACCCCCCAGTGGCTGGCTCCTGGTTGGCGCGGTGTCGTTGGTTGTCAGTCTGTCCATAGCACTTTTCTGCATAGTGTATCTAGAGTGGAAATGCGGGATCTGTGACTACGACGCAGAGTTTCCAGGGCTCGTACCTGTGGCTGTCGTAACGTTTCTAGTAGCTGCTGTCTGGTGAGTACTACTTACATTTTCTTCTATTAACCCCTTAAGGACTGTGCCAATTTTTGTTTTTGCGTTTTCATTCTTTCCTCCCCACATTCCAAGAGCCATAACTTTTTAAACTTTCCGTTCATAGCCATATAAGGGCTTATTATTTGCAGGACAAGTTGTATTTTTTTTTTAATGGCAATATTAAATTTACCTTGCTTTGTATTTAAAAACTGGGAAAAAATGTGGGGTGACATTGAAAAAACCCACAATTCAATGGGGGGGGGGGGGGGGTTGATATTAACAGAAATTGTGCCATCCGAAAATAACCTGTTATTTAAGGCACATTTGTATGTTTAACATTGTTAAAGATTTTTTGATTCAGTTTTCACACTAGCCACTAAGCCTAATAATACTAATAATATGCGCCACTTCATGGTCTCTACGGATCACTTTACTGCAGTTATCTGCTTATGTGTACACAGAGGTGATATCATTACAGGCAGGATTAGAATGACAGATAAGACAGGATCCACCATTCACAATAGGTGATATCACAGCTCATCTGCTCCATCCTGACCTCTGCACAGGTCACAGAGCATGCCTAGAAATCTCTCCCATAGAAGTCACTGAGGTCCCCTCCTGACCATTGCGTCTATGGACCATGGGGCTGCCGTACAGCAATTTTCTTAATGCTTTCTAAATGCTGTTAAGAACAGCTCAGGCAAGATGACTACCTTCATAATCATGTTCCGGAAATAGAATAAATAATTCTGTAATCAGAAAATAAAAAAAGGATTAGAAAAAAAAGGATGTGCGTTGCGATCTGGTTTTAACTGACAGAAGAAATTTTTGGTGACATTTCCTTTAAAAGGGATATCCCATGACTAATGTAAAAAATGAAAATCAGACATCATATAATAAATGATAATCTCTTTCTAACAAAGCTAGATCCAGCCCTGTACCTCACATGGATCCATAGATCTCCCCATTCATTGCTCTGCTAGATTTATATCAAGCTGACAGCTCAGGGGAGTGTCTTTTCTGCTGCAGCTAAGGGGGCGTGTCTCAGCTCTCCCTATCACAGCTCAGGAGGTGTGTCTCAGCTCTCCCTGTCACAGCTCAGGGTGTGTGTCTCAGCTCTCCCTGTCACAGCTCAGGGTGTGTGTCTCAGCTCTCCCTGTCACAGCTCAGGGTGTGTGTCTCAGCTCTCCCTGTCACAGCTCAGGGTGTGTGTCTCAGCTCTCCCTGTCACAGCTCAGGAGGCAGTTGAAGGATAAAACTGAGTATGTGCGGCCATCTCAGTGAGCAGGACAAAGAAATAAAAAATCAAACAGCAGGTGACGCTATACAGATACATTTTATTGGATAACTCAGTGGCTATACTACATTTTTAATTACATGCAATTACAAGTATTCAGATCCAGGTGCTGGTTTGAAAGCTGTAGAATATTTCTAATATTTCTCGTGCGACACGTTGGTGTTCGCTTTGTGCTAAAAATGACATGATGTCCTTATTCTGCAGGGTGGTACAATTATGGTGATACCAAATTTGTATCGTTTTATTATATTTTACTTTAAAAAAAAAAAAAAATTCTTTCCCATAACTTTTTTTTTTTTTATATATACTTCCATCCATAGGACTGTATAAGGGCTTATTTTTTTTACAGGATGAACTGTAGATTTTATTGGTACAACGTTTTGATCACTTTAGTTCAATTTTTTAGAGGTACAATGTGCTTATTTTTTTTCTGTTATGGTCTTCACCGCGCAGGAAAAATATTTTAATTGTATTATGATTTATTATTATATATTTATATGATTTAATATTATTTAATTTATATAATTAATATTTTAATTTTCAGACACGTCCATACAGTGCTCCAGACTAAAAAAAATACCTAGGAGCCATTGGCTCCTGAACTGAAAAATTTGAGCCAAATTAAATTTTTAGTCGCCAAATGTAAATACATATAATTATAATTAAAAAAAAGACTTGGAGAAGATGAGCGTCCGGCCCATATTAGAACAGTCCTATCCTTTTTTTGGGGGGGGAGAAGGTGACTAAACAAATGCCGAATTGTGCGGATTTTATTAATTTTTTTCTGTTACGTGTTCACCGCATAGGGGATTTTTTAAAATATTTTACTAATTTGCACTTTTTAGACGTGGTGATATGTATAATGTTTATTTATTGTTAATATATTGTATATATAAAATTCGGAAAGGGGGTGATTAAGGGGCCTTTCAGACGGCCGTAGTATTGCGCATCCGCTCGGCAATACCACGGATGCCGCCCAGCGTGTGTTCGACAATTTGCGGAACACACGGCCGGGCGCCCTGTTCAAAATGCCTATTCTTGTCCGCTGTTGCAGACAAGAATAGGACATGTTCTGTAATTTCCTGCAGAGCCGTGGCAAGTTCGCACGCCGCCCATTGAAGTGAATATGGCCGCATCTATTCCGCAAAATTGCGAAATAGATGCGGGCGCATTTACACGGGTGTGTGAATGGGCCCTTAAATTTAATATATTGGGTTTGTTTTTGTTTTTTTTGTTTTTTTACTTTTTATTTACTGCACTGCGCCACTAATGAATATAAAGCACATTAAATCAGGTATAGGAGGCAGCGGTATAACATACCCAGCCTCAATAGCAGGGCGTGCAATCCGCAGCAATTAACCCTTCAGGTGCCGCACCTGAGGGGTTAATTGCCGCGTTGCCCTGTTATTGAGGTCGGGTATGTTATACCGCTGCCTCCTATACCTGATTTTAATGTGCTTTATATATATATATATATATATATATATATTTTTTTTTTTTTTTTTAACTTTTTATTTATTAACTATTAGCCCCCTAGGGGCTAGAACCTGGAATCTTTTAATCCCTTGTTCTATTCACCCTAATAGAGATCTATTAGGGTGAATAGGACTTTACACTCTCTGTGGCCACTGCCACCAATGTTTATTATACTGGGGAGTTGGGCGCTCTGCGCCACCAATGAAGTTAACTATGTCTAATAAAAGTACAGGAGCGGGTGCCGGTGTGGAATCACGTAGCTGGCACCCAACCTGTATTATAGGGAGATGCAGTCAGCGGTAGTTAACCCCTTAGGTGCCGCACCTGAGTGGTTAACTGTGGCGTATGGGAGCTCCCTATAATACAGGTCGGGTGCCTGCTATGTGATTCCGCGCCCGCTCCTGTACTTTTATTAGACATAGTTAACTTCATTGGTGGCGCAGTGCGCCCTCCTTCCTCTGCCCCCTCATTGGTGGCACAGTGCGCCCTCCCCCTCCTCTCTCCCCCCTGATTGGTCGTGGTAGCGCAGCCTAGTATCGCTGAATGGCAAATCAAGGCGCAAGACTAAAAAGCCATTTGCAAATGAGTCGCATTGGCGACCATTTTGGTCGCCATCTGGAGCTCTGCCATACCTTATGTTTATTTTTTTATTTTTATGTAAACTGGGGAAATGAGTTTGGTTGTTTTTTTTTTTTTGTTTTCTTTAACTTTTTTTAAATTTTACTCCCCTTAGGGGGCTTGAACATGCAACCTTCTGATCGCTTTTCCCATAGACCACGATTGAATACCATTGTGGTCTACGAGATTCTGACACTCTGCCTATGAAGCTGTGCCTCAGACATGGCTTTGCAAGCAGCTAGCCATCACAGGCCTGGGAACCATCACAAGGCCCCAGATTGTCATGGCAACCAGTATCATATCTTGTATGGGAGCTCGCTCAATACAACCCCCAATGCTAATGCCGTACATGTAGGTGATTACGCATTAAGAGGTTAATGGTAATATAATAATGTTATTTCATATCTTTTTGCTTCTTCTTTTCAGCTTCAATGTTTCCTTGTGGCCAGTGTGGTCATTTTTCACTCCAGTGATATTGTTTACGCAGTTCATGGGATTTGTAATGCTGGTGTCGCTTTTTGGTTGAGCTTGTGGAGGTAAGTGAATGTGAACGCTGCCTGACAGGGTGTGGATCAGGAGTGGGAGTAGTTAGTCCGAGTGCATAGGGGGGTATTCTTCATTGTTTAAGGGGTGTTTCCATCTCAGACAACGGGGGCATATCGTTAGAATATGCCCCCATTGACTGGTCGGTGCGGGTCCCACCTCTGAGACCCGCACCTACACCGAGAACGGAGTGGGGAAGGTGGAGGCTGGAGGACTGGGAATAGCCACCACCAAGCGCTCTCACCCTAAGAGTGAATAGGAGCCCTCCATGCGTGCGGGGCCAACGGAAATAGCCGGTGCACCCTCCAAAACTTTCCTTTCTCAGTATAGGTGCGGGTTCTAGAGGTGGAACCTGCACTTATAACACAATCAGGGGCCTATTCTAACGATATGCCCCCCCCCCCCCCATTAAATCAATTTCTGCCACTTATCCTCTGACATGACTCATTAACACATAATGTCTTTTTCCTTGTACTTTTTCTGCTAGATGTAGAGTAAACACTGAAGTGAAGATCAGGCACTGGACTACGTGAAGGTGAAGAGCCACAGTCATCTTATAGATAGAGAGAGATCTTCCATCAGAAATGTATTTGCTATGTACCTTAGATATTAGATTGTAAAGTGGTGGTCTGAGTGTTTAATACTGATGACCTATCCTTAGGAGGGGGTCCGACTCCAGACACCCCCACTGAGGCTGCAGAGATCCGGTGAGTTCCTTGTCCTCCTCACAGCTTACCATACATTGTACAGTGCCTGTGCTTGGTATTGCAGCTCTGCCCCATTCACTTGAATGACACTGAGCTGCGCTAGCCAAGCAGCCAATGAACTGGATATCACTGGACACGGAAGAGGCCACAGTCATTGATGGGGGTGTCGGACCTCCACCAGTCAGATATTGATGACCTATCTGGACGATAGGTCATCAATATTAAACACTCAGACTACCCCTTTAAAGAGGACCTGTCGCCTCTCCTGACATGTCAGCTGTAGTGGTTATTTACCACCCCAGTGCAGTAACAGTTCTGGAGCATCTCTTCTTACAAGCGTATGTTCTGCCATTTCATAACAAACCCCGTAGCGCTGATTAGAGAGTGCTCAACTGTGCAGGACGCACTTCTAGTAGGAATAATAGAGGAGTGGCTCAACATAGAATAGATGCTCCAGAATGGTCATATCTTATAGAATAGAATTATTTACTGAAACGGACAAGTCAGGAGAGGTGACGGTCCTCTTTAAAATCCGCTAATTTGAAAATGAATCAAGAAGATAATGTTCTAAGTATTGATGAATGATTTCCTGACTTGTGCTAATAAGGCTTCATGTACACAACCGTATCTGTTACTAGAAATGACTATTCTTGTCCATGATACAGACAAGAATACGACTTGATGCAGGCAGCACACAGATAACATCCGTTTGCTGTCCGTTTTTTTGCAGACCCATAGAAATAAATGGGTCTGTGTGCCATCGCCAAAAATGCGGCTTGGACACGGATACAAAATACGGTCACGTGCATGAGGCCTAAGGACGGTTAGTACTAAATTAGTGTTCTCTCGGGTGAGTTAATCGCAACGTGCCTTATGCTTGTCGTATATTAGGGGTTATAGACGTTTGTTTTTTGAATGACTTCCATGCTTGGTCTGTGAAGGTAACGCTGTTAGTTAAAAAGGAGAAATCACAGGTTAATCTCTGCTGTGATCTGTGTAGTCTGGGCTTCCATTGATGGGATGTAGATCTGTTATTTGGGATGACCTGACAAATTTTCAACACCGGCCATCGGTCTTCATCCGTCATGCTCATTTGTGCCATTAAAGGTGAGAATGATCGCCAGGCTTTGGTTTCATTCTTCTTTTCGGCTGTCCAAAATCCGTAGATTATGGCCTCCTTTAAAGGGGTTGTTCAAGACTATGTAACCCCCGGGCCCCTCACGGTGATTATACTTACCTCGGTCCCTGTACTGCTGCTGCTGCTTCTCCCCGTGCAGGGATGAAAACATCTGGTGACGGGGGAGCAGCCAATGGCAGGCGGGGACGTGGGCGAGCCTCCCTAGCGCCACCAGCGATACCTGGGAGGCCCGTCCCTATCCCTGCCTGCCTTTCGTCATATATATAATCGACATCTCGTATTTTCTGTTATCTCTAAGAAAATAAAATAATATTCACTCTCAGTCTACATGCAAACAACCATAAGTATTTTGCAGTCCGCAAAAAAATACGGATGGCATCCATGTTGCATCCTTTATTTTTGGCAGATCCATTGTAACAATTCCTATCCTTGTCCACAAAACGGACAAGAATAGGACATGCTTTATATTTTTTGCAGGGCTACGGAACAGACATATGAATGCGGACAGCGCAAAGTGTGCTGTCCACATTTTTTTCGGACCCATTGAAATGAATGGGTCCTCATCCAATCCGCAAAAAAAACCAAACAGAACGGACACAGAAACCAAATACGTTCGTGTGCAGGACTGTGGATATTTCCTGTCAGAGAAAATTAGTTTGTTTGAGAATACAGTGAAGTTTCTGTACTCGCTGCCTGTATTTATGTTTATGTAATTTTTTATTTTCTGTACCTCTACATGTCAACTTTATATCAGTGGATCACCAACCCTTGGCATTTCGGCTCTTGTGAAACTACAACTCCCAGCATGCTGCATTCACTTGTATAGGAGTTCTAAGATTGGTCAAGCAAGTGTTCATGTGTTCCTATGAGGTTAAGGGTCCATTCACACGTCCGCAGAATGTGTCCGCATCCGTTCCGCAATATTGCGGAACGGGTGCGGACCCATTAATTTTCAATGGGGCCGCAAAAGATGCGGACGGCACACATTGTGTCGTCCGCATCCGCACTTCCGGTCCGCGGTCCTGCAAAAATATAGAACGTGTCCTATTTTTATCCGGAGCCACGGACAAGAAAAGGCATCTCTATAATAGAGCCGGCCATGTGCGGTCCACAAATGCGGAATGCACATGGCCGGTGTCCGTGTTTTGCGGATCCGCAATTTGCGGAACGCAAAGCACACACGGACGTGTGAATGGACCCTAAACGATACAAACAAGTATAACATTACATGTAAAGACAGTATATTTAATGCTCCATTGTTCTTTTTTTTTTTTTGTCAATAAAGTTTTTTATTTGGTTTTGAAAGGTTAGTGGTTTGTGTTTAATCGCCTCAGGATCATTATTCTTCGTTTTTATATGGCTTGTTTTTTTAGAATCGTTGATCCTTTCTTTTCTAGGATACATTTTCCCTTTTTGACAGACATTAATAAAACCTGATTTGTAGAATAATCTTACAATACCCGCATATCCGTTTATTTTCTGAAAGTGGAGACCACGTACTGCTTTATAATCTTGGGTGTTTTTATGCAGTCTGGCATCAAAGTAACAAAAAAAAAATTCATAAACACTCAGATTTGTGGCTAAAAGTCTGAGATGCTCAGAACCTACTAAAATAAAAGTACACGACGCGCAGAGTTCATGGATGTCATTTGCGGTTATATGCACCTACTCTTACTTATTCACCAGAACTAAATAGTCCAAACTCTCCATAATCCAAATGTTGTATACATCCTTGTCACATAGTTGGTAAGTGTCCTGATTAGGGGCAGTGGGTGATTAGATGTGCAAATGCTCATCTTGTCATCCCTAATGGTAAAAATACACACCTCCTAAATACACATACCTTCTATCATTGGAAGGAGGGGTGACGGTTTGAAGAAAAGTTCCTGTATTCTTCTTTTGGTCACAGGAGGCTGTACAGGGGGAGAGATGACAGTAAGGGCCCATGCACACGACCGCATACAGCGGGTCCGCAATACACGGGCACCGGCCCTGTGCAGCTCGCATCACGGATCGCGGACTCATTCACTTCAATGGGTCCGCAATCCGGGAGATGCGGAGCAGAGGCACGGATCGGAACACCACGGAAGCACTACTTTTTTGCGGTGCGGACCATCGGATGCAGATCGCGGACCCCATTGAAATGAATCTGGCGGGCCCACTGTCAGTGCCCGTGCATTGTGGACCGCAAATTACGGTCCACAACACGGGCACTGACTGCACACACTCGTGTGAATGAGCCCTAAGGGCGCACTCATACGCTGCAGATTGTGTTGCACAAATTTACGCCACTGAAAATAAGTTCCATTCAGGTTAATGCACCCTAATATGCTGTGATTGGTAAGAAGGGTGATAACCCAAATAAAAGTTTCTGTATCACACCATAGGTCACTGGAGGTTGTACAGGGGGGGGAGAAGACCATAATAGGCTGGTATCACTTGAAGGCTACATTTCTGGCACCAAGATCTAAGCTATAGCTCTTCTAGTTGTGGCAAACACTTAAAGGCTATGGACGTCTTCCAGGGGAATGTATTTGTTATTGCATTTTACTCATTTTGGACTTAAAATCATAATTTCTGTGGGTCTTTGGTAAAGGGGTTTTCCAGGATTTGATGGCCTATCCTCAGATATCAGATTGGTGGAGGTCCAGTTCCCTGCACCTCCAAAGTTCAGCTGTTTGAGGAGTCCGCTGCGCTCACTGAAACTCAAGTAAATGGGGCTGAACTTTACCTAGGCCACGTGACTGCTGTGCAGTGATGTCACTGGTTTAGGAAGAGGCCTAAGCACTCTTCGAACAGCTGATGGGCGGGGATCCCAGGAGTCGAACTCCTATCAATCTGAAATTAATGACCTGTCCTGAGGATAAGCCATCATTATTAAATTCCCAGATAACCCCTTTAAAAGTTTTGAACAGTTTTTGTTCTACATACTTTAATTTCAGTGTATCTGCAGAGCATTTATTTCTACTTTACAGTGAATCCATCAGGGAGTTGTTCTGTGGCTTGATCTGTAGCCCTTATCTCTGAATTTGCGACAGCTCATAAACTGTTAAAGGGTTGTCCCACGAAAAATATTCTACATTTTTCAAACCAGCACCTGGATCTGAATACTTTTGTAAATGCACGTAATTATAATTTTGAATAGCCCCTGAGTTATTCACTAAAATATATCCGTATATAGCGCCACCTGCTCCTTGTTTTTTCTTATTTCTCTGTCCTTCTCACTGAGAAGGTCGCACATGCTCAGTTTCATCCTTCCACTGCCTCCTGAGCTGTGATAGGGAGAGCTGAGACACGCCTCCTGAGCGGTGATAGGGAGAGCTGAGACACTCCTCCTGAGCTGTGATAGGGAGAGCTGAGACACGCCCCCTTAGCTGCAGCAGAAAAAAAAACTCCCTTTTTGCTGTCAGCTTGATATAAATCTAGCAGAGCAATGAATGTTGAGATCTCTGGATCCATGTGAGGTACAGGGCTGGTTCTAGCTTTGTTAGAAGGTTAGAGATTGTCATGTACTAAATGATGTCTGATTTTCATTTCTACATTAGTCATGGGATAACCCCTTTAAGGGCTCATGCACATCACCGTGATTTTGGTCCGTATCCAAGCTGCATTTTTTATTTTTATTTTTTGCGCATCCATTCACTTCAATCTGGACAGCACACCGGAATGTCCATTCCGTGGTCCCGCAAAAAAATAGATCATGTCCGATTCTTTTCCATTTTGCTGACAATTATAGGACATTTCTGATGGAGTGAAGAAAAATGGCAGGCTCTCAGCCAATATCCGTGTTTTGCTGATTCGCAATTTGCGGACCACAAAAACGGCGACAGTTGTGTGCATATTCTTATTGGTTTGATCAGTTGATGAGCTGTTAGTGCTACAGATGGAGCTGTCGGAGCAGCTCCCTGACTGATTCTGTGTGAAGCAGAAAGAAATGTTCTGCAGATACACTGGAAGTGAAGGTTGTAGAACAAAAACTGTTGAAAATACCAATTATAAAATGCCATGACAAAAAAAAAATCCTGAAGGTGTTCATAACCTTTAAAGATAAGATGTATTGTGTCTGGCAGTAAACGGGTTAAATAATTTTCATTATCTTATACAATAGTGCTTACAACATGGCAGGATAACATGCACCATATTTACAAAACCATTTACAATTTAAATATTTTTCTTTATTGGAAATGTAATAGGGGGAAAAGAGACGTACACACAATACAACACTGAAGAAGTAGCACAATTTTGTCCCAGTTTAAAATGGGTCCTTAAAGGGGTACTGCAGGACTTCAAAAACATACCTGCTTTCTTCCAAAAACAGCACCATCTACATTATCTCACTAGAGTACGTACAGTCATGGCCAAAAGTTTTGAGAATGATACAAATATTAATTTTTACAAAGTCTACTGCTTCAGTTTTTATAATGGCAATTTGCATAAAATGAACTTTATCCCCCAAAACACATTTCAACATCATTGCAGCCCTGCCTTAAAAGGACCAGCTAACATCGTTTCAGTGATTGCTCCATTAACACAGGTGTGGATGTTGATGAGGACAGGGCTGGAGATCAATCTGTCATGATTAAGTAAGAATGACACCACTGGACACTTTAAAAGGAGGCTGGTGCTTGGCATCATTGTTTCTCTTCTGTTAACCATGGTTATCTCTAAAGAAACACGTGCAGTCATCATTGCACTGCACAAAAATGGCCTAACAGTGAAGAGTATCGCAGCTAGAAAGATTGCACCTCAGTCAACAATCTATCGCATCATCAAGAACTTCAAGCAGAGAGGTTCCATTGTTGCCAAAAAGGCTCCAGGGCGCCCAAGAAAGACCAGCAAGCGCCAGGACCGTCTCTTAAAAGTGTTTCAGTTGCGGGATCGGGCTACCAGCAGTGCAGAGCTTGCTCAGGAATGGCAGCAGGCAGGTGTGAGTGCATCTGCACGCTCTGTGAGGAGCAAGGCCTGGTCTCAAGGAGGGCAGCAAAGAAGCCACTTCTCTCCAGAAAAAACATCAGGGACAGACTGATATTCTGCAAAAGGTACAGGGAGTGGACTGCTGAGGACTGGGGTAAAGTCATTTTCTCTGATGAATCCACTATTCGATTGTTTGGGACATCTGGAAAACAGCTTATTCGGAGAAGACGAGGTGAGCGCTACCACCAGTCTTGTCTCATGCCAACTGTAAAGCATCCTGAAACCATTCATGTGTGGGGTTGCTTCTCAGCCAAGGGAATCGGCTCTCTCACAGTCTTGCCTAAAAACACAGCCATGAATAAAGAATGGTACCAGAATGTCCTCCGAGAGCAACTCTCCCAACCGTCCAAGAGCAGTTTGGCGATCAACAATGCCTTTTCCAGCATGATGGAGCACCTTGCCATAAAGCAAAGGTGATAACTAAATGGCTCAGGGAACAAAACATAGAGATTTTGGGTCCATGGCCTGGAAACTCCCCAGATCTTAATCCCATTGAGAACTTGTGGTCAATCATCAAGAGACGGGTGGACAAACAAAAACCTACAAATTCTGACAAAATGCAAGCATTGATTGTGCAAGAATGGACTGCTATCAGTCAGGATTTGGTCCAGAAGTTGATTGAGAGCATGCCAGGGAGAATTGCAGAGGTCCTGAAGAAGAAGGGTCAACACTGCAAATATTGACTTGCTGCATTAACTCATTCTAACTGTCAATATAAGCTTTTGTTACTCATAATATGATTGCAATTATATTTCTGTATGTGATAAAAACATCTGACAAACACACATAAAAACCAGAGGGCAGCAGATCATGTGAAAATATAATATTTGTGTCATTCTCAAAACTTTTGGCCATGACTGTACACCCCTGACATTTTTGTAAATATTTTATTATATTTTTTTCATGGGACAACACTGAAGAAATGACACTTTGATAGGATGTAAAGCAGTCATTGTACAACTTGTATAACAGTGTAAATTTGTTGTGTCCTCAAAATAACTCAACACACAACCATTAATGACTAAACCCCTGGTAACAAAAGTGAGCACACCCCTAAGTGAAAATGGCCAAATTGTACCCATAGTGTCAATATTTTGTGTGGCCACCATTATTTTCCAGCACTGCCTTATCTCTCTTGGGCATGGAGTTTTCTGAAGCTTCACAGGTTGCCATCAGAATCCTCTTCCACTCCTCCATGATGACATCACAGAGCTGGTGGATGTTAGAGACCTTGTGCTCCTCCACCTTTCCGTTTGAGGATGCCCCACAGATGCTCAATAGGGTTTAGATCTGGAGACATGCTTGGCCAGTCCAGCACCTTTACCCTCAGTTTCTTTAGCCAGGCAGTGGTTGACTTGGAGGTGTGTTTGGGGTCATTATCATGTTGGAATTCTGCCCTGCGGCCCAGTTTCTGAAGGGAGGGGATCATATTCTGCTTCAGTATGTCACAGTACATGTTGGCATTCATGGTTCCCTCAATGAACTGTAGCTCCCCACAGCCGACAGATCTCATGCAACCACAAACCATGACACTCCCACCACCATGCCTGACTAGGTAAGACACACTTGTCTACTCACCTGTTTGCCCCCACAAACACTTCACACCATCTGAACCAAATAGGTTTATCTTGGTCTCATCAGACCACAGGACATGGTTCCAGTAATCCATGTCCTTAGTCTTCTTGTCTTCAGCAAACTGCTGGCTTTCATGTGTCTCAGGGTGTTGGCAATCTTCTTATTGCCTCAGCCATCTTTATGTGGAGCAACAATTCTTTTTTTTTTAGATCCTCCGAGAGGTATTTGCCATGAGGTGCCATGTTGAACTTAAAGCGACCAGTTCACACCTGAGACCTTGTAACACTAATGAGTCACATGACACTGGGGAGGGGAAATGATTAATTGGGCACAATTTGGCCATTGTCATTTAGGGGTGTACTCACTTTTGTTGCCAGCGGTTTAGACATTAATGGCTGAGTGTTGAATTATTTTGAGGGCACGCCAAATTTACACCGTTATACAAGCTGTACACTGACTACTTTACATTGTATCACAGTGTCATATCTTCAGTGTTGTCCTATGAAAAGATAGAATAAAATATTTACAAAAATGTGAGGGGTGTACTTACTTTTGTGAGATACTGTATGTTGTATGTGCCTGATTGGCTTTACTAAGGGTATTCTGGCCAAAGTTTGTGTTTTCAGGAAGATTCTGGGACTGATGTGAGTGAGGGAGCGTGTTGGTGCCATTTAGGCTTGTTTCACACGAACATTGTGTTTTGCGGTCTGCAAATTGCGGATCCGCAAAAAAAAAAAACGGATGACGTCCGTATGGACAAGAATAGGAATGTTCTATTTTTTTTTGTGGGGCTACGGAACGGACATACAGATGCAGACAGCACACAGTATGCTGTCAGTATTTTTTGCTGACCCATAGAAATGAATGGATCGGAGCCCGCAAAATATACTGTCGTGTGAAAGAGGCCTTATCATAAGGCATTCTGTTAGTTCAACTACTTTTGATACCACATTTAGGCTAGGGTTACACGGCGACACATAGTGCACAGCTACACGAAGACAGTTGTCGCGTGACATTGATGTTGCACCAAAGTCACGCGACAATTTTTATAATGGAAGTCTATGGTGTCGCACTGCGACATGCGACATGCTGCGACTGCGACGCGACATTCGCAGAAAAATCCATCCAAGATGGTGTCGCAGTCGCAGCATGTCGCATGTCGCATTGCGACACCATAGACTTCCATTATAAAAATTGTCGCGCGGCTTTGGTGCGACAAGAAGTCGCGCGACAAATGTCGTCGTGTAGCCCTAGCCTAAAGTATATTGAGGATATCACCCCCCTTTCTTCCCATCATTTGCATCTTGTGTCATCCAGCCACTTCTATGCTCACCTTCTGACAGTGAGCAGCATGTCCTGGAACAGTGGCTTTCCGTGTAGTCCTGGAGGGGATAGGACACTGCCTCCTCTCACTGCTCTACACCTAGGTGCATTGTCTTGAAATTCTATCCACCTGCAGGCTGGTTCCTTCTGACGTCTACTGCAAAACCATCCCTATAAGAGGGATCAAAGCCGGGGCTTGGGACAAAATCCCATCTGAGAAGACTTAGTCACTTTACTCCAGCGTCCTGTTGAGATCGGTTGCTCTTCACGGGGAACCTGTGGATGTGGTAAGGCAGCGATCAATGCACTTTTGTGACTTGGGAAACCATCTCTAGCTAAAGAAAGAAAGATTTGATGTTGGGCAGGGCTCCATCTATATTCTGTGTTTCAAGATGTAGCAGAGCTGAGTCATTTACAAACTGTACGTGATATTTCTTAGAGCTATGGTATTTTTTTTTATATAGAACTACAGTGAGTTATCTCAGAGAGTTATCACGCTACACAAATAATTCTGTCATCAAACTGAATGACAATATCTTGTAATTATTTCTATAGGTAATGTGAAATTAAGGAACATTTATTATATTTTTTCAATTTCACTTTACACCTGAAGGTTTCTATAAAGTTTTATTATACTATTTTACGCCATTTTATTCTATTTTATACTATACTACAATGAGGAATACAACCACTGAGGAATCTCAATCTTTTTTTATCTTATACTACTATGGAATACTCTTCCAAGGGTTTAGGGAATGGTTCATTTTTAAAGCTGTTTGAATGCCTGTGTGGTTGTAGCAGTGCTAAGTGTGTCACTGGGCACAAATGATGTTCATGTCATGACGTGTTACTAAAATGTTATCATCATATATCATTTATAGTTATGAACTATAGTTATGCATCCAACTTCCAATGCCTGGAACAAAATCAGGACAGAAAACCGTGGTTCTCCCCCAGAGATGATGGCTTTTGGGACCATTCACACGACCGTATTTTCAGTCCACTCTTCATTTTTTGCGGATCAGATGCGGACCCATTCATTTCAAATGGGCCGCAGAAAATGCGGACAGCACACAGTGTGCAGTTTGCATCCGTATGTCCCTTCCACTGCCCCGCAAAAAAGATGTCTCATTCTTGTCCGTTTTGCAGACAAGAAACAAAGGGCGGGATATGCTGATCCGCACAATGCCGGTAGATGTGTTTTTTTGGATCCACAATTGGCGAAACGCAAAACGCATGTGGTTGTGTGAATGCCCCCTGATTCAGACTGTCATCATTTGTGTATAATCCAATTACCCAGAATGTTCCTGCCTCCATTCATCCGATCCCTCAGTGCTCTTCTCTTTCCTTCCTACACCATTTTCCCTCTGTTGCTTACGTGTGAACAATGTCTACTGTCATTGGCTGACGACAAGATATTCCACATTTTAAGACTAACCTCTCGTGTGAATTGGTCAATATACTGCAGATTTGGTGGTGACCACCATACTGAGGACTCTTCTTCTGAAATGCTGAGGAAAAGTCAGATCGGTGGACGCTTGTGTTTTAATATTTGTCAAAGGCGAACAGTAGTACGAAAGGTGTCCATACACATAACAGTAAGTCAGCCGAACCTCAGGATTTTGGCTTGACTGGCCAACCATCTCCATCAGAAGAACAAAAAAAAAGATGTTTTCAGCTCATTTTGCATCCATTTTAGTCTGAGATCCGTTATTTTAGAAGGGAGAAAAATACTCTGTGGCTTAGGTGAATCTACCCTTATGTGTATGGACTTGAGTCAACTCTCCTCCGAAGGATGAAGCATGTTGGATTTAAACGTCTGGTCCTTCACTCTCACGGGAGACACCAAAGATGGCAGCTTACACCCCCTCACCACATTCAAAACGTAGGCATGAATGACCGAACCAAGTGTGCACGGGGAACCGGCAGGAATGGCCTGTTTGGCATGGTCAGCTTTACAGTAAACCATGAATGGTCTTTGAGATAAGCCATGGACTATTCCCAGCAGCCAGGGATGCTACATTTGCATGACAAATACCTTATCTACATCTACCTTCTCCATTCAATTTAGGAACAAAGATCTCATCCTTCCAGAACTGATTGTAGTTCTGGGAAATAAAAAAAAACCTGTTTGTGAGATCAATACATATGTAATATAGATAGCAATATGTATATATATATGTGCTTAAGAGCCATAGTAAACCTGATTTATCACCGTGAAATGGAACCTAAACTAGTCGAGTGACAAATTTAATTCTGCTACATCAGTAATTCTCTATATAAGACCGGATTTCATCTAATTAGACCCCCATGTGAGAGAATCTGTATATAGACTTTGTTTTGCTTTTTTTTCTCTCTTTTGATCATTCCCACGATTTTGCCCTTCAAACAATATTCTTTCTTACTGAATTCCAGAACAGAAAATATGGCCGACGAAAACAAATTAGATACGTTGCCTTCGCCGGAATCGCCCCAAAAACCAACAGAGAAGAAATACCATTTGAATTTAATTCGCAACTATCCCCAGAAAAATGCGGAGATTCTCAGCAGCCAGTATGGCTTCAACATCTTCCTGGCTGGGCTGCTGCTGATGTTCGCCTGGGCCATTCATGCTGTTGGGATTTCGGACAGAGACCTCCTCTCCTACCTCATCACGCTGATGCTCATTCAGTTGGTATGGATGCTTTGGTACATTTTCGGGAGTTACACTCAAAGGAGAAGCATTATAGAGAAAGATACTGATGCTGGAGCACGGTGGCTCAGATGTAAGTACTGTAATGTGTCTTTAGGCCATGGATTCCAGGGGGCGCATTTGTCTGAATGAGATTTTCATTAAAATATTGGTTATTAAAGTGTAACTGTCATATTTAATTTATTTGCGAGTTTATTAGAGCTAGGCATGTACACGTAATCAGGCAATGATTGCCAAAAGATAAGTAATTACCTTATAATACCATTCTTAATTAGTGTCCCCTGTCCCTTTCCACTAGTTCCTTAAAAGACTGTTGCTATGGCTTGTCTGTCTTCCCTTTAGTATAACCAGAAGACAGAGGGGCGGTCCTCCACACTGCATGCCTGCATTAGGCTTCACAGTAAGGAGGCGTGTCTCTCAGTAATCCAATCTGATTGGCTGGCAGGAAGCAGCTGGCTACAGCAAGTGTGTATGGGAAGTGAGGGAAGGCAGTTTTGGCCTCAGAGGAGCCATCTTGAGAAGATCCTCATATTGTAGGGTTCAAAACAGCCATAACTAAGGGAAAAACTCAAGTAAAAAAGTGATATCTGAATAAACTAAAGATTGCTTTATGAATAATGCTGCAGCAGCAGTAACATATGCTAAAATTTATTTTTTGATGGAAACATGATGGCTACACTTTAAAGGGGTTCATTTCTTTGGATAATCCCTTGACAATACGAAGTTCACAAAGTTTCCTCTTGCTGGGACCTCCAGTGAAAAGCTGTAATCTGTGGGGAAACCCGCCAATAACTATTTAGTTTTTCTGCAGCGCCACCACAGGGGAAATAAAGCATTACACTGTGTCCATTCAATGCAGGACAGATCAGGTCCTCCAGAGCCAGAGACACTCTTTGTAACCAGTAGTTGGCAATCTTAGGTCTTGGGGCTATGATGTATGGTAACTTGTTGCTAGCGCGCGCCATATTTATATTTAGTATTCAGTGTAAATGTGCAGACAGCAATGTCCCAGTCTATACTTTATAAAGTTGTAGAGTTCGCATTCTTGGGTTAAGTTCAATTTGGAAGCCATAGTGATATGTCAGAATATTACATCAAAGGTACTATGTGATGAACCCCCAGAAGATCGCCAGCATAAAATGATGTCCTAAGTGACCTGCACTTTCACCTGCAGTTTCCATATGTCCAAGGTATATCGGCGCCAGACCTATTTGAGTTCAGTGGAGCAGGACTGTACAATGTGTACAGCGCTGTAGCTCCTGCATGTCGTCATTCTCCTGTTTGGTGTCATAGATGAAAAAACTGAATGTAGTTTTTCCATGTGATACCTCAAGCATATTTTCAAGGTATTTCTTAGCTTTAACCAAAATGATTATATTTTGTACCCATGCTCTAATTGGAGCTTGGGTATTTTCGTGAGATTATAGTATAGATTACGGTATGTTCAACCTTGTCAGCAGGATCAACCCTATCAAACCAGCCAAGTAGCCTGTTAGGGTTGACCCTGCTGATTGAAATTATCTCTGTCTTGTGAAAATCGGTTACAGAGTTCCTGAGAAAAAAAAATGCTTTAGATATTTATGCACTGATGGGCGTGGCTTCACCCTAGAAAGATAAGGGGCTGAGGTGCACTAAGGGGCTAGGCTCTGCCTCCGGCACACTGCAACCCTAATTTGTGTAAAGAATGCCACAACCTATTCTCACAAGACAGGTATGATTTTAATTAGCAGGACCAACCCCACCAAGCAGTATGCCTAGCTTAAGAGGATTGATCCTGCTGATAGGTGCTCTTTAGAGGGCTCCTCTCACTTCAGAAAATCCCATTTATCATGTAGAGAAAGTTAAGGCTACTTTCACACTGGCGGTAGGCCTGATCCGGCAGGTGAAGGGTGCTGCCGGATCAGGCCTGCCGCAGTGACATGTGTGGAGCCGGAACCGCGCTCCGGCCCCACACATGTCACACAGTACATACATACACATAAACATAAACATACACACACATATAGACAAACAAACACACATACATACTTACATGCTCCCCGGCAGGTCTTCGGAGCGTCAGGACGGCTCACACAGGTCACGATTCCCCACAGCGCCCTCTGCTGGGCGCCTGGTGGAATGCTTTCAGGAGCATTCCGTTGTCTTCAGTTCAGTTTTGTCCCCATTGACAATGAATGGGGACAAAACTGAAGCGTTTTATTCCGGTATTGAGCCCCTATGACGGAACTCAATACCGGAATTTTAAAACGCTAGTGTGAAAGTAGCCTAATACAAGGCACTTACTAATGTATTGTTATTGTCCATATTGCCTCCTTTACTGGCTGGATTCATTTTTCCATCACATTATACACTGTTCGTATCCAGGGGTTACGACTACAACTGCAACGCAGATATGAGGTGGTCGGGACATATACTTTTTTTAAAAAAAAACAATTTAATTAGGCCCCATGCAGTCGGCCTCCTTTATGCGATTGCGGACAAGAATAGGACAAACTCTATCCTTTCCGCGAAGCCGCGGAACTGAACCACTCTGTGTGCTGTCCGCATCTTTTGAGGCCCCAGAATAGGTCCGCAACAGTTCCTCAAAATTGGGCCCTAAGGCATATAAAATCTTTCCCATTTCATATACTATACATGTACATAGGATAGCTGTGGCCAAACTCTCTTTCGGCTAAAATATATTTCTCATTGGGGCAATAACTGTGGGCTAGACACATATAGGGGCATCTGAGACTTCTCACACTGTTAAAGGGGTCATTCAGAAACCAGAGGGTCCCACAAGCCACCGTATTCATACTTAAAGGGAACCATGAAAATGCGAAATAATCTGCAGGCAGCATGTTATAGAGCAGGAGGAGCTGAGCAGATTGCTATATTGTTTTGTGGGAAAAGATTCAGTATAATTTGTTATTTATTCATTTATATCCGTGCTCATTCTGGACTTTGATGTCCAGGAGGCGGTCCTATCAGTGACTGACAGCCTTCTCTCTATGACTGTGTATACAGAGAGCTGTCAATTACTGATAGGACCTCCTCCTGGACTTCAAAGTCAAGAATGAGCACGGATATAAATGAATAAATTATAAGTTATACTGAATATTTTCCCATAAAACTATATATCAGTCTGCTCAGCTCCTCCTGCTCTATAACATGCTGCCCTCAGCTCAGACACCATGTCGAACGTGACAGGTTCCCTTTAACACACCTGTAGGAGAAAGTTTTTAACATACTTAGCATTTTGAAGTTGCGGGACCTGGTCACAGGTTGCTTCTCTTCTGAAAATCCAGCTTTTACCAAAGTCATGTCCTTTACCAGGTTTTCAGACTAAGCTATGGACAGGATATCACTTCTGAGGACGTGGGGCCAAAACTTTATCTCTCCTTGCCGCATACACAAACTCCTGAATCCACCTCATCTGCATATGCTCTGGGGAGATGAAGAGTTCTGGACCTGTCCACAGCAGAAGTGATGACCAGTCCATAGTCAAGCTTGGATACCTGGTAAAGGACATGCTGTTGCAGGAAGCTGGATTTTCAGAAGAGAAACAACCCATGCCCATGCCCCATAATTTCAGAATGCTAGGGATATTACAAGACTTTCTCCTACAGTTGTGTTAAAGGGAAAATGTCAAGTTCAGCATTATGTCTGAGCTGAAGGCCAGCACATTATAGAGCAGGAGGAGCTGAGAAAATTGAGCTGAGCTGAAGGAATGGGGAAGCTGATGACTCCTGGCAGCCACCAGGATAAAATGAGAGAATTTACGAATGAGCGAATTTACTTGACAGGTCCACCAAATATAAGGGTGTGAACCAATATAGGAGCATCCTCTGAAGTATAATGAAACGCTTGATGGAAAGATATGATGAACCCACTAGGGAACCAGATAAGTACAGGGCAACATTTTTGTTGCCAGTTTTTGCTACATACACCCGATGAGTTCCCTTTGATACAGTCAAACAGTACTAATGTCTTAAGTGACAATTAGATCTGGAGATCCTCTTACACATAAATTGCAATTTTTGGCAGAGAATAATATTGGGGTCCCAACAGTGCTCTTAAGGAACCTGGCTGAAATAAATTTGTGGAGGAGCTTATTTATCTAGGAATTTGTGGCCAGGTTAAAATGTGAGTTGAAGAACTAAAGCAGTTAAGTTAAATGTGTAAGTCCACCATGAAACCACCAAATGTTTATCTTCCTGTCAGAGGGCTAAATTTGGGCTATGTAAAATTGGCATACATGAGCAATATGAGGGAAATGTGGCCATGGAGAGAGTAAGTTGCCAAGTATTAGATCACATCTACAAAGGGCTATCTTAGCCCTAAGGAAAATCCATAACAGGGCATGAAGTCCAGTTGTCACTGCTAGCTCAGCAATTTGTGCCATGAATGGACATTTGATGACTAAAGATGGGGAACAGATAACCCAACCTATCATAGTGGGTAAGATTGACGTTAATTTAAGGTCTTTTGGGAAATTGTCTTTGGGGAGAATCAAAGTCCATAGATGTTGTAGAAGGTAGCCTGACTATGTTCAAGGAGTAAATATGTTGTATTTTAGAGGAGTGAAAACATTTAATATTAGAAGAGTGAGTGTTTGTCAGGTTTGGTTGCAATTTCAGATGCATGGACATCTAGCTCTGGGCATGAGAATTGCATCCAACTGGAGTTTCATGTCCCTTATAAGCTTAGTGGTGGCCAGGGTGGGGTGTTGCCAAAATCTTCAGCCATTGTTCGAAGGTCCATTCCTTTCCTGGCTTTTCTTTTTTTTTTAATGTTAATCTATTAAGGTGTCCCCTAACGCATTTCTTATGGGCCAATCGGGGATGGAGGGGGGGGGGGCAGAGTTTTTAGAAATATTCTGGAAAAAAAATCTTCTGACAGAAGCTTTGACAATATGAAGACCAGAGAGTAGTAATTCATTCAACTACCATCGTGAAATGATGGGTTTTGGTGGACCAAAAGGCAAAGTTGACAAAACCAGATCATGGTCTAACTAGGGGCATGGGATTTGTCTTGTGGACACCAACACATAATTTATCCAGAATTATGATCTATGGGGAGGTGAAAAGGGACTATGTAACTTCCTTCTCATGAGAGTAGCTCATGCAATGTGTTGAGTAGCGTGTCTTCTGGGAGAATAAAGCAGACCACCTGCCTCCATGGAATGGATAGCCATCAAGGTTGGGAAGACATTTTGAAATCAAGAGTCCAAATTATTATGGCATTAGGTTGAAGAGAGATAAACTGTAATGTAACAGTGGGATCCTCTGGAGGAGCATAGCCTGAAACAATCACTAAAGGAGTGTTATAAAGGATAGCACACAACAGGAGAGATGGGCAACTTTTATTTATATGGGTTGTAGTATTGAACATCCTATAATTTGAAAATCCTTAATAATTTCAATATTTCTTTTAAAGGTGGAATCACCCTATTCGCAGTCATCACTCTCATATTGGATTCTTTCAAAATTGGTTATTACATTGGATATTCGGAGTGTTTATCGATTACGGAGGGGATCTTCCCTGTTACTCACACCATCCATACTCTTCTGCAGGTAGGAGGCTGGAGGGATTCCTATGCATCCTTTTAATCTTTCAATAAGTACTATGGTTGCTTGTTTCCACTCTAACTCTGACTGAATTGCCTATTGTTCCATCTGATGAATCTTAATTGTTGGGTAGTGGATATTCTTATGACATTGTCCTTTCATTACAAGACATGTTATTACTATGTCGTTGTTACTCTTAATGGGTCATTTCTTGTCTTAATTTTGTAGGATTTTGCTTTGTGCTTTCCAAAGTTTTAAGTGTAGGAGTAATGGTTTGGGTTTGGATTATGAATGTATAAGAAGCTGAATCTAGAATGTCTTGCAGTATGGTTTTGTTAAGGCTTTGTTCACATCACCATCAAAGCTTCTGTTCTAAAGGGGTTGGCCACTTTATATTAACTTTTACAAATGTGGTGGGAGCAGCACTATAATCAACATACTAATATATTATTATGGACAGTATTTCACCCTACACGCATTACTTCTATCGCAGAATTACATGGCAAATTTTGGCACCAAACAGAGTTTAAAGAGGACCTTTCACCGCTCCTGACATGCCTGATTTAATAGCTCCATGCATTCCCCATGTAATAACAATTCTGGAGCATCTATTCTTATGTCTGTATGTTGTGCCATTCCTTTATTATTTGCACTAGAAGTTATGAATGAATTGCTATTTGTCTTCAGTAAAGGAACAGAGGGGAGGTAACAAGTTGGGGGTGTGTCCCTGCACAGACTGAACATGGCAGCACTGATTGGATAGGATGAGTATGTGCAGATACACACCCCCAACTGGTCACCTCCCCTCTGTTCCCTTACTAAAGACTAATAGCAATTCATTCATAACTTGTAGTGCAAATAATACAGGAATGGCACAACATACAGACATAAGAATAGATGTTCCAGACTTGTTATTACATGGGGAATGCATGAAGCTATTAAATCAGGCATGTCAGGAGTGGTGAAAGGTCCTCTTTAATACTGGTCTGGATCCCATTGAGATGGTATCAGATCCATCAGTCTTTATCAGTTCCATCGTCAGTGACTAGCTGAAAAAAATAAAAAGTTGGAAACAGATGCCAGCCAGCCTCATTGATTCAGCCATTTCCATGTCTTGGATACCTTTATTTCTAGGATGAGTCTCAGGGTTCTTGAAAAGCTTGGTGACAAATCTGCAATGCGTGAATAAGGCATTGTAAAACTTGTCTCACTAGCATTGTACAGTAATCTGCGTGGAAAAAGATAGGCAACACGGTGGCTCAGTGGTTAGGGTCCTAGGTTCAAATCTGACCAAGGACAACATCTGCATGGAGTTTGTATGTTTTCCCCGTGTTTGCATAGGTTTCCTCCAGGTACTCTGGTTTCCTCCCACACTCCAAAGAAATACTGATAGGGAACTTAGATTGTGAGCCCCATTGGGGACAGATGGTCTGTGGAATATAGTAGCGCTATATAAGTGACTAAAATAATAAAAAAGATAGATCCACAATTTGTAAACATGCCCTTGAAGAGGCCATCATTGAAATAGATGTAGTTTTACCTGTACTTTTTTTTTTAATTTTGCTACGTATGTAAATGTTTAAAAAGCTTAAAATAGCAGAACCCGGGTTTAACATAATCTCTGCAGCTTTCTAGCAGTTATGAGATTATCTTCAAGTAATTGTTTTCATTTGACATGGAGCTTTTTTACACAAAGGGTTTTCATATCAAGCCGGCCACTGAGATCAGATTTTAGCAGATCCTCACTAATGCAACATGTGGACAATCTATAGAGGGTCAGTAGGGGCCTCCATACAGTCAGGATCTAGCAGGTTACACTTTTGCCTGGACGTTTAAAAGGTCGAACATTGACTTATAGGAGAGCTACCTTACATCTTGTGGCATCAGAGGTTCAGCTTTCTTTACTTTTTGAGAACTAGTTTGCATACCCTTTTCCCAGAGGAGCATTGCATGGCCTCTAACCTTTCTTATGCCTACTAGGCTCTATCCACAAGGAGCTATAGTATCCCCCTAGATATAAGAAACTTTGTAATGCACTATATGGAAAAGTATGTGGACACACCTCTTAAAGGGTTATTCTCATTTTAGACAATGGGGGCATATCGCTAGGATATGCCCCCATTGTCTTATAGGTGCGGGTCCCACCGCTGGGACCCGCACCTATATCCAGAACGGAGCCCCCAAACTGAATGAGGGCGCACTGCGCATGCGCAGCCGCCCTCCATTCATTTCTATGGGGCCGCCGAAAATAGCCGAGCGCTGGCTCGGCTACTTCCGTCGGCTCCATAGAAATGAATGGGAGCGGTGGCCGCGCTTGCGCGCTGCGCTCCCATTCATTTCTATGAGGGCAGCGGGGAGCTGCGCCTGGTGGTGGCCGGACCCCCGGAAACCTGGGGTCCTCCAGGCACAGCGCTCCCCGCTCCGTTCTGGATATAGGTGCGGGTCCCAGCGGTGGGACCCGCACCTATAAGACAATGGGGGCATATCCAAGCAATATTCCCCCATTGTCTAAGATGAGAATACCCCTTTAATCATTGGATTCAGGTGTTTCATTCAGTCCCATTGCCACAGGTGTATAAAATCCAGCTCCTCGTCATGCAGTTCTTTGTGAATGAAGTTCTATGGCTCATTCTAAAGATCTCCATGAATTCCAACATGATCCTGTAATGGGATGTCACCGCTGCAAGTCAGTTCATGAAATGTCTTCCGTCCTACATATTCCACCATCAGAGGTGAGTTGTATTATTACAAAATGGAAGCGTTTAGGAATCACAGCAACTCCACAAAGTGGAGACCACGTAACGTTACAGAGTGTAGTCAGCGAGTGCAGAGGAGCATAGTTCATAAAAGTCACCAATGATCTACTGACTCCATAACTGCAGAGTCCAAACCTCCTCTGGCATTAACATCAGCACCAAAACTGTGCACCAGGAGCTTTATGACATGGTTTTCCATAGTTGAGCAGCTGCATGCAAGTCTTACATCATCGAAAACAATGTCAAGCGTCGGATGGAGTTGTGTAAAGCATGCCGCCACTGGATTCCGGAGGAGTGGAAACCTGTTCTATAAAGTGACTGTCCTGGTTCAATGTTTCAAAACTGATGGTACAGATGTAAGCAACACTTCAGATTCAGCATAGAGTAACGCAAAATATGAATGTGGATGCAACAAGGAACAACAAGCAGATATGAACACAGTCCACGAATTAAGACAAAGTCCAGAGGAATCATGCAGTTTCTGGTGAGCAGTGTCAGTATAGTTGACATGAATTTGAAATGACAACATACGATAGCCACCTTGGCACAGTCCAGAGGAAACAAGCAGGCCCAGGTGACCAGTGTCTACAGTTGAGATGATTTTGCGATAGGAACTTAGAAAAACAGAATTGACACATGGAATAGTAGAGGCATACTTTCAACACAACTGGATTGACTTGTAGTGGAAGAAGCAGGGGTGTAACTACCATAGCAGCACCCCAGGCGAATGCTATGGTGCCCAGGACAAGAGGGGGCCCAGTCTTAGTTGGGATCATCCCCTCGTCTACTGAAGGTGAAAACTTGGTCAGGACTCTACCCTCTAAAGGAACAACTTTTAACAAATGAAGCAGTGGAAAAATGGCTCAAGAGTCATTGAAAGAGGTTTAGGCAGAAACCCTTCTGTCTTGTGTGGGGGCCTGGTTTGATCCTTGCTATAAGGCCCTTACTTCTTGGTTTGGAGCTATACTATGCTGAGCTGTAGACGTGCAGCGATGGAGAGCTGAAACACCTGGAATAGCTGAACAGACTTGACCCGGAACAGAAGAAGCAGGCAGGCTGGCATCAGGAACAGACTTGATCAGGAACCAACGTGGCTTGGCTAAGAGTGGCAGAAGACCAGTCAGGCTGCCATGAGGAATAGAGAAGAGACAATTGACACTTAGAAGAAAATAAGGCAAACAGCATGGTATATATAGCTGACACTGATTAACACAATAGAAACAGCCTTGTTTTAACTCTTGTAATATTGCCAGTTTGAGGTGAGGTTTAGATAAGACGGTCAGAGGAAGACAGTCTTGCCAACAGACATGTGCATATCTCATCAATAAGATGTGTCCTCCATGCAGTAATGGAAGACGCAACAGAGCAGGTGATAGAGTAATCAGTGTGGGTTGTGACAGTGACAAATCACACCTTTCTATCTGGCAGTCTGATGGACCAGTCTGGGTTTGGCGAATGCCAGGAGAACGTTACCTGCCTGACTGCATTGTGCCAGCTATAAAGTTGGTGGAGGATGGATAATGCTATGGGGAAGTTTGTCAGGGATCAGCCTAGGACCCTTAGCTCCAGTGAAGGAAAATCTTAATTCTTACCTTCTTAACAAGACATCTTGGACGATTGTATGCTTCCAACTTTGTGGAAACAGTTTTGGGAAGGCACTTTTCTGTTCCTGCATGACTGTGCCCAGTGCACAAAGCAACATCCATGAAAGTATGGTTTGGTATGGAAGAACTTGACTAGCCTTCACAGAGCCCTCAACCCCATCAAACACCTTTGGGATGAACTAGAATGGAGATTGGAGCCAGGCTGTCTGGTCAAACATCAGTGTCCGACCTTGCAAATGTTCTTTGGAATGAATACAATTCCCACAGATACACCCCAAGATCTTGTAGAAAGCCTTCCCAAATGAGTTGAAGCTGGTTTAGTTTATAAAAAGAAGAACCAACTCCATATTAATGCCTATGGATTTAGAATGGAACGTCAAAGGTTTAATGTATAGGTGGCCCAATACTTTTGCCCATATAATTTATATTTTGTAAGAGAAAAATGCCTTCTTCTTCAGTTATCAGCTCCCCCCTTTTCCTAAACTAACATTCACTCATTCCATATAAGTTTATTGGGTGGAGGAGGAGTGAGCAGCAGAGTGGGACAAAAAGAACAGACTCACAGACAGGGCTGGAGCAACTAACTAGTGAGTGTTATCTCACCCCAAGTGCTTTATTCACAACTATACTGCTCAGTACATCTCTATAATGTTCTTTATGGTGTCTGAGAGATTCCGAATGAATGAGCAGTCAATAAGCAGTCTGTCTATCTATCTATCTATCTATCTATCTATCTATCTATCTATCTATCTATCTCATATCTATCTATCCATCTATCCATCTCATACTTATCGCTTTATTCATGTCATATCTATTTATCTATCTATCTGTCCCTACTAATAAAAACTCATGATATATTTTATTCTAGGTCTACTTTTTATGGTTCCATTCCAAAGATGTGATCAAATCGTTTAAAACCCTAGAAAGGTAAATTATTATATATGATTATTTTTATTATTGTATTGTAATTATTTGGGCTAAAAATCATTTTTTCAGTAGGTCTTATTAAACATTTTCAATAGTTTTTCCTTACAGCCTTTATTCTCTATGCCTCTGCAGACTGTTGCATCTCCTTCTCAGTGGATCTGTCACAGAGCTGCTCTGACAGCCCAGTCTGTGACCCTTATCTCTACTTTTCTAACAGCTCCTAAACACTAATTTACGTCAAATTCTTCTTGAAGGTGTAGAGCTGTATGGGGCAGAGAGGTTATGGATGGTATTGTATGTGGACATTATGTATGTCAGTATTTTCTGGGCAATGAGGAGCAAGTGAAGGGAGTGGCAGAGGGGAGAGGTGTTAAGAGGAATGAGGGAGAAGTGGATTAAAGGGCTTGTGCATAAATGGTGTTGGGGGGCCGGGCAAACCCCAAATTTGGCTGGACTTGTAAAGGGAAGATTAATTACCTGCTTCCTGGTGCTGCCTCCCTGCTCCTTCTCCTCCAGGCCTCCAATGCTCCGTTGCGCTCCCTCTCTGAAAACATCCAGTTTGACATTTTCTGCAGCCAATCACTGGCCACAGCGGTAACCGGCTCCTCTTACGTCATGACACATGACATAAGGGCTTCTGATCTCTGTCGCAGCCATTGATTGGCTGCGGCAATGTCAAACAGGATGTTTTCAGCGAGGGAGCGCAACGGAGCTTTTGAGGCCTGGCGACATGCTTTACACCACTCCATCTGATGTTTGGCATTGTGCTTGGCGATGTAAGGGTTGCATGCAGCTGCTCGGCCATGGAAACCCATGTCATGAAGCTCCTGGTACACAATTTTTGTGCTGATGTTGATACTCTTCAGACTCTCTTGGACTCTTGAGATATGGAGACAGCTTAGTGTTGGAGACTTTTATGCACTCAGTGACCCCTCTCTGTAACTTATCCTTGTCTCAACTTCATGGCTGAGTTGCTGTGGATCCTAAATGCTTCCACTTTACAGTAGTACCACTCACAGTTGACGGTGGAATATCTAGGAGGGAAGAAATTTCATGAACACACTTGTGGCAGCGGTTACATCCTATTACAGGACCACGCTGGAATTCAGTGAGATCTTTAGAACAACCCTTTCTTTCACAAATGTCTGTAAAGGCAGGCTTCATGACGAGGATCTGGATTTTATACACCTGTGGCAATGGGACTGAATGAAACACCTGAATTCAATGAATAAGAGGTGTGTATCAATACTTTTTTCTATATAGTGTATGTCACAGGCAGAGACTCTGAATTGAAGAGAGGTTACATCAGGGCCAAAGAGGTAAAATTAAGTGTTGTCAGCACAAAAGTGGTATTAAAAACCATTGAATTTTTTGAGCAGTCTTAGTCTAAAGAGCAGGGGTACCAGGACAAAAACTTCAGAAATGCTAACATAGAGAAGAGAAGGCAGTGTGTAAGTGGGAGACACTAAGGGGTAGATTTATCGAATACAACAGACCTACATTAATCAATGGCCAATACCTATATAATATAGACACTCATGCATTAAACCACATGACAGGGTACTCATAAATACATAAAAAAACAGTCATAAACACTACTACTCAATTGCAAGAAGTAAAAATATATTTATTGAATAGAAAAATATATTAAAAACAGTGTCTGTAACAGGCCCACAAATACAAATAGCACAAAAGACACTTAAAAACATAGCACCAATAATAAGCGGTGGGGGGACGCAGCAGGAAAAAACAAGTGCTCCATATTTAAGTCAAAGTGGACAAAGCTTTGAAAAGCAAAACATTAACTCATTTACTCTCATACAGTGGCCCCACACTGCACCCTCCAACGTGCATTTTGTGTATCCTTCTCAGGGAGAGATTTATCAAAACTCTTGTAAAGTAGAACTGGCTTAGTTGCCCATAGCAACCAATCAGATTCCACCTTTCATTTTCTAAAGGAGCTTTGAAAAATGAAAGGTGGAATCTGATTGGTTCCTATGGACAACTAAGCCAGTTTTTCTTTACACAAGTTTTGATAAATCTATCCCTGTGTGTTTGTTTGGTGAGGGTATGAGGAGATCCAGAAGAAGGCCTGGTCTTTGATGCCAAGAGATAAGGCATCAAAGGAAGGGTTGGTTGACTGTCTTGGCAGAGGACAGGTCTTGATGAAGGAGTACTGACTACTATTAAAACAGATTATTGGTCATAATTGATTAAGGTAATTTCAGTGGAATGGTGAGATCATTTGTTAAATTGCAGGTGGTCAAAAAACAAATTGGATGAGAGATGGGAGGAAAGTTCAAGGTGGACATATTGAAGAAGTCTTTAGACAGGGCAAAGTAGTGAGATGGGTCGGTAGCTGCACAGAAAAGAAAGTTTGATGAATGTCTTAGGGTCCAATTGGATGGTTGTGTGTGAAGGGAAAAAGCAAGAAGAGTGATAGATTGAGGAGATAATTGAAGAGATGAAGAGAGGTCTGGGATCCAGTTGTAATTTTGAGGATGAGTTGATTGCACAGGAGTTGAGGTACGATTTGGAGAGTAGGAGGAGAAGCGTTTCATCAGTTAAGGTCGGGACGTGGTAATGAGTGGCTGGGTAGAAGGTTTGTGGAGACTTCTAGGGTACATCTGGTTTTACAAGTGTTGTTGATATTTTTATTGAAATAGAAGCAAAGTCCAGAGACTGACTGTGACCAGAGAGGGAGGTGACACATGTAGAGAGTTAAAACTTTTCAATGACTAATTTACCTAAGAGAATACGAAAATACTGATAGTCAGGACCTATATATTGCAAATGGTTAAAATGCCAAAATAAGTTTTTATTATGTTTTCTCTTTGTGTAAGTCCACTAGTTATGTTTCTGACCTCTTCCTCCCTTGCAGTTCAGTTCAAGAAGTAGCTCAGATACAGCAACCAATTATAGCAACTACAGAATGATCATTTGGTCACGGAGTCACCCAGACTGTTTAGTAATGCACAGCCGCTACTCACTCATGTCTCGTTGCTTTTTCTTTTGAATATTACATTTATTCCATAATATCTGACTGGCAAGGGTCTGAAACCCCACACCCCAGCAGATCAGTTGTTCTGCAGAAGCTCTGGTGCTGTAGTTGACAGAACCAGCACCATCCACAGTAGATGAAGCTGTGTAGTTCCAGGGCCTTGTTCCAGCTCTGAAGCAAATAATATTAATCATTATATAGCGCCAACATATTCTTCAGAGCTTCACAACCAGCGGGTCCATGTGTAAACAAAATCATATATTACATACCAACAAACAAGTCAACAATTAGAACAAGAGGAATGAGGGCCCTGTCTGCAAGAGCCTTCAAACTATGAGGAGATAGGGGTGATGCAAAAGGTAAAAAGTGCTTGTTTTGTACAATGCTCCGGCCATCTTAACAAAATAGGGGAGAAGATATGAAGTAGCCAGTCACCAGCCGATATCTGTAGTGCTTCTGAGAGCATGGGGTGTGGTGCATACAGTTAGATCATAGATCAGGCTCTGAAGAATGAGGTTGGGAGGGGCGCGGTGAATGGAAAAGACTTAGATTAATGGATGTGATAGGCCACCTTTAAAAGATGTATTTTTAGGGAACGCCTAAAACTGTATGTTTTGGGAATTAACCTAATTGCATGGGGTAGGGTGTTCCAGAGAACTGGTGCAGATCGAGAGAAGTCTTGGAGACTGGAGTGAGAGCATCGGATTATGGAGGATGATAATCTTAAATCATTGGCAGAGCATAGAGCATGGATAGGTTGGTGGATAGAGATTAATGAGGAGATATATAAAGTGCAGTGAGAAGTTTAAATTTAATCCTGTACTAGCTATACTATGCAATAACTGGTACAGGGTTGATACATCAGAGTATCAGTTAGACCAGTGTTCCCCAACTACAGTCCTCAGGGCCCATCTAGCGTTCAGGTTTTCAGGATTTCCTTAGTATTGAGCAAATTATATAATTAGTGTCAGTGCATCAGGACTTACCTCAGGTATTTATTCTGTGGGATATTCTCCAATCATGACCGGTAGGTGGGCCCTGAGGACTGGAGTTGGGGAACACTGAGTTAAACAGATAGATGTGCCTGGCCTGCTGTATTCAGGATGGATTGGAAAGGGCTTAGTGAGGAGACCAATTAATAATGAGTCACAGTAATCAATGGATCATGGCAATAATGATAATTTTTTTTTGTTTCCACGGTAAGAAATTGTAAACATGTTCTTCAGGTTCAGGCGACATGATAGGGCAAGTGACTGAATATAGACGGTGAAGAAACAGTCAGTGAGACAGGGTGTTCTTCTTGGGCATTATGGTAGTGCCACATACTGAGAGAATTATCAAGTTTAGGCCTCATCCACATGACCATATACATTTTGTGGTTTGCAAAGGTCTGTAAACAATGGATAAGTCCCTCTGCTATTAAAAATGCCTACTCTTCTCTAAAATATGGACAAGAATAGGACATGTAATGAAATGAATGGGTCTTCATCAAATGCACCAAAAAGTGCGTATCAGATGTGGATCAAAAATATGGTCATGCATGGGGCCCTAGGTAGGTTAGTAGATGGAGAAAATGCAAGTAGTTCAATTTTTTAAATATTCAGTTTAAGCCAAAGGGAGGACATGATGTTGGAGACAGCGGACAGACAGTCACCGGTGGACTGTAGCACAGCAGGGGTGATGTCAGAGGAAGAAGTATATGGTTGGACATCATCAGCATAGAGACGGTACTGGAAACAGAATCTACTTATAGTCTGTCCAACGGCAGCTGTGTAGAGAGAAAAGAAGAGAGGTCCTGTAGGCCCTGTAGAACTTTAATAGCAGGAGGAAGAGAAGTAGATCCAGCAAATAATACACCAGCAGCCAGAGAAATAGGAAAAGAACCAAGAGCGAGTAGTGTGAGTAGTGTCCATAAGGGTTCATTCACACTGCAGTTGCCCGTGCAATATGATGGCACCGGCCGTGTGCACCACGCATCACGGATGCAAACCCATTCGCTTGAATGGGTCCACAATCCGGAAGGTCCGGTGAGGAACGGCGGCACGGAACCTTACAAAAGCACTACAGATTGCTTCCATGGAGTTTCTGTCCGTGCCGCCGCACCACAAAAAAAAAAAGAACAACTTGCCGGACCAAGTTGAATGGGTCTGGATCCATCACGGCAGCTGCACGGATGGTGCCCGTGCACTGGGGACCGCAAATTACAGGCCCCCAATGCATGGAACGGCTGAACATCGGCCATGTGAATGAGCCCTAAGGCCAATAGATTGCAGCATGCCAGGTAGATGTTCAACAGGTTCAGGTGTTCAACAGTGTATTCACCATTGCGTTTAGCTGTCGGGAGGTCATTCGTCACTTTGGTAAGAGTAGTTTCTGTAGAGTGTAGCAACCAGATTGTGAGCGGTCAAGGAGAGAGATAACAGAAAGATTGTGGATGAGGTGGGAGTAGACTAAAGCTACTTTCACACTTGTGTGTGTATGTGTGTGTGCTGCTCCGGCCCCACGTGTGTTCATGTGGCAGCACGGATCCGGCTTCCAGGAGTTTAGAGTTTAAAGGGAGATTACAGACAGGTCTTTAGTTAGTTTTGCAGAACAGGTCAAGAGAGGGTTTTTTCAGTAATGGGGTTACTAGATGTTTGAAAAAGGAGGGTAAGATATCAGAAGAAAGAGAGGTTGAAAATTTCATCTAGGTGAGTAGTAACAGCTGTGGAGAGAGAGAGACAGGAGGAGGTGTGAGGGAATCGGGTCACTAATGCATATAGTAGGTTGGGAAGAGAGGAGTCTGGAGACCAAAGGAGATGTGGGGGGTCAGGTGGGGGGTGGGGTTGTGTGGTGTTGGCAAGAATATAGATGATGCTTGCAGACTGGGCGATAATTTCATGCTGGATGTTTCCATTTTTCTCTTTGAAGTAAGTGGCCGGATCTTCAGGACAGAGGTCAGTGATGGGCAGGGACGGACTGGGAACTTAAGGTAGCCCGGGAAAAAAAACTAAAAGTGGCCCCATTTTGTAGTTGGGTCCAAATTGATGGAAGGCAGGGTCAGCAGTATCATACTGTGGCACATTATACCACCTCAACAGAGCCAAATACTACAGTCTATCACAAAATACTGCCACCAGCACAAAATACATTCCCAAAAACTACCACTGGACAGCCGTGAGGAGGGCTCAGACGCATCGGCTCACCGTGAAATTTCCCTGTAAGGTCTATGGCCCTGGTGATGGGTGTCTGCACTTTAGGACTGATGAGAGAGTAAAAAATCTTCTGCTGTATATTTTCTCCATAGGCATTCAGCGCTCCTGAAGCATTGCTGCAGAAGGCAAGTTTGAGGTGCATGCCAGGGTTGGTTTTGTCTCTATTTGTAGGTTCTGAGTGTAGGGGGCACTGCTTCAACCAGGGCGCTTCTGAGGGTATCTTTGTAGAGTTTTGGTGATTCACTAGGCAGGAATGAAATGTCACCAAGTGTTACGTCAATGGGAATAGGGCAATTGAACATAGCATCTCTTTCACCACTAGCTCATGTTTGACCAGTGCTTTTGTTTGTCCACCTTCTGCTCTCTGTTGTTCCACCTGGCTATTGTGTTTAACGGAGAACTATCATTACATCATTAGCAGGAGGCTGTTGTACAAATGCTTTATTTGTTCATCTTCTGGTTATTGTACTTAAAAGAGAACGATCATAAGTTTTATATAATAGGTCCTTTAGAGTATAAGGAAACCTGAAAAAAGTTTATTTATTGCTTTAAGATTGCAAAAAGATATAGGTCACGACTGCAGCCTCTCTGCTTTTGTGTTCCCATGACAATAGATAATTTTTTTTGTGCTGTGACCTTGTTTAGTTGTGTCACAGGGACATTACATGTCTCCAACTCAGCATTCCCATCAATATCTACATCATTGCTGGCTTGAATAGCAGAAGTTATACATTATATGATGTTGCTGGTGAGTTGAATCCACACACAATAGCAAGGCTAGATGGCTGAGGCCCTAGATTTACATACATCTTGTATTTCTTAAAAAATAAATATTTGGCACTTGTATTTGAATTGAAAATTAAGGAAAGCATCCTGCCATTACTAGAGATCAGCAAATCGATTGTACAAAAAATGACTTTGTTACGAATTTCCCCAAAACTTCGATTACCAACGAATTAGACTTTTTTTTGAGTTATTCCCCATGAATTCATCAAAATGCCAGCCACCATTGTACATATCAGAATACAGAGAAAATGAAGTCCTCCTGCTTACCGCCCCAGTCCTAGGCACTGTGTTCAGCGGTGATCCACTGCCTGTGCTTCCCCATTCACCGCTGCAGTCCTGGGCTCTGTCCTTGCAGGTACTGTTTGTTCTATGATCCACTCCACAGTTTTCCTTCAACTCTTCCTTAAGGGCCGGCGCATGTCACTTCCTGTGCTTTATGGGTTAGATCATGTGACCTTGCTGACCAATCCTAGCCCTCCTGCATGTATATAAGTGGCTCAGCCCCCTTCCCAGATGCCTCAGTGTAAAGGTCCTTGTATCCTGCAAAGGTTGCTGATTTATCTGCTTGTGTTTCTGTGTACCCGACCCATGCTTGTGTTCCTGGACTCCGCTACCTGTTTGATCCCTGCCTGCTTGCTTTGACACTCCTGTTGCAGACCCGGACTGCCTGACCTGTACCTGTGCCGCCTGCCCTGACCTATTGCTTGTTTGAAATCGCCTCTGCCTTATCCTTCGGTCCTGCGCTGTTGCTCCTGGTTACGACTCGGCCTGCTACTACTTCTGTACCTCTGGTACCTTGCTCGGGTACCTCCTGGTCTGCCTGGACAAGCTGCCAATCCTCTTCAAGAGGTAGCGACCTGGTGTTCCTCTCAGGAAAACCTATCCCCACCACCAGGGGTACTGTGAAGAACGAGGGGTTCACTTAGACATTGCCCTTAGAGGAGGTAGGACGCGTGGCACGATGGGTTCACACCTGCTGGTTTATGACACTTGCCCATAATGCCTTGCAGTCAACCTCATGAGGGAGTATAGCTGTGATGAAAGTGGATATCAAAGACACTGTATAAGATCCCAGCCAGGAGCTACCAAAATTTTTCTCGGCTTGTACATTGGAGTGCTAGCACGTGTGGTATATAGAGTGAACAGACCTTAAAACACAGAATGCAGCTAGTTAGGGTCGGGAAGGTTATTTCAGAGAGAAGAGAAGTCAATAACTAGTTATATTTTAGAATTAATTGACAGAGATCAGTTTTAGCGATAGGACAGGAATCAGTGTGTAGATGTGCAATTTAGGCTGTCTCAGGCAGGCTGGCCTTCATTTTATTGAGAGATGCAGCATTTAATGGGTATGTACACCTTTAGGGACATGTTTTTTTTTTATTAGTGCATTGTACTCATTATGAGCTAAAATATTTTTTTATTAATTGGTCTTTACTAAAAATATGGAGTCCTTTTTTCTGTACAAAGCTGAGATCCTCCCCTAGCAGAATCTGAATTTTCTCTCTGCTCCGTCAGAGAGCTAGCTGACGGGCTCCTTATCTCTGCTCTCAGACCTTATAAACACACATCAAAGCTCAATCCTTATCTTACTGATAAGAATGTGTCTTAAATAAGTGTTTGTGACCTCTTTGTCATTTAGAGATAAGGGTTAGTAGATGAAAGTGAAAGTAGGATGCACACAGCTAGAAAAACAGTTAACCCTTTGTGACAGAACAGCTCAATATTTTTAACAAAGACCATTTGAAAAAATTATTTTTAGCCCAAAATTAGTAAAATGCAATAATAAAAAAATTGCTCCCAAAGATGTACATAGCCTTCAAAGATACAGGCCCAAATTTACTAATGTGTCTGCGCCAAAAATCTGTGCAGTTTTCCACATCTAGGGTTTCTAGACTTTTTTTTTATGACAGGCTATCCAATTGTTTTTATAGAAGCCATCAGCCGTTTTACTGGGTGTTGCTTCATAGTTATATGTATCACGATTACAGTGAACTCTATCCAATAGACCATTCTGTGTTAAAAAAATTGCATAATTAAATTAAAAAAATCATCATATCATAGAGCATCTACTGTTTTTATATGTCATAGTGGACTATGCCATGCCTGTGATGCTGTTCCTGTTACTACTAGCCCTACACATCTCCTGCCTTGTCCATGTTCTATACAGTGCTGCTGTTGTTGCTACTACTACGTCTACACATATGCATATCTCCTGTCTTGCCCATCATATTCCATACTGTGTTGCTGCCGCTACTACTACCCCTACACAACCACACATTTCCTGGCTTGCTCATCATGTTACATACTCTTCTGCTGTCACTACTTCTACCTCTACACAGCCGCATATCTCCTACCTTGTCCATCATGTTACATACTGTGCTGCTGGGAACCCTACCCTGAGGATAGGCCAGCAATATCAAGAACCTGGACAACACTTTTAATCAATATCCTCCTCTAAAGCTAGGAATTAAATTCTGCCTACTTACAGTACTATAGTAAAGGGTGACTGGCTGTCCACCTTCATCATGTGGCATCTGACCGAGTAGTCATATATACTGGGTTATTATACAGTGCACCTTGTATTTACTTCCCTCAAAGCAGGCTACATCACAACATACATACATTTAGGGTACTTTAACAGTGTCTAATCCTAACGGAGGATGCAGTCTGGTTCCCATGACACACACAGTAGGGCACATTTCATAGAAAGTCAGTTAACCTATTGGTATATTTTTGAAAACCCGAGAACCTGGAGGAAACCCACACAAACACTTATCTAATATAAAAAAGATAGACAGACTGATTTACAGTGTGGCTCTTCTATTCCTATAGATATCGGTTTGTTTTCCCCTGTAAAACATTTCATAATTTTCCATTTTTTTTGTGCATCTGTGGTTTTTGTTTTTGAGATTTGGGTCTCCGTAAGACTACACCATATGGTATTTGTCATAGTTGACTCTTAGGTTGTTGGCCCAGTGCTTGTGATCTTCCTCTTCACATCTTGTGGGGGAATACACTTACTTGAGATGCTGTTGTTCTGCTGGGTCTTATATGGTGACATCACATCACCTTACTGTGTAGAGACATTTTATAATTTGATAAAAAAAATTAACACATTTAGCACCTTGATGGCAGCAATGCATCTCCAAAAAATTGAGAAAGGGGCAACAACACACTGGAAAAGTAAGTGGTAGTAATAAAAGAGATTCACCAGTCTGCAAAAAATGCATTAGAAAAATATTCATCAACGTAAAATTGCAAAGACTTTGACTATCCCACCATCTACAGTACATAATGGCCTCAAAAGAGTCAGTGAGTCTGGAGAGATATGTACACAAGGGACAAAGCCAACAGTCAATTTTGGATACTCATGTTGTATGGGCCCTCAGAAGGCACTGCATTAAAACAGGCATGGTCCTGTACTGGAAATCACTTCATGGGCTCCAAAACACTTCCAGAAATCATTGTCTGTGAGCACAGCTTGCCATGTAATCCACAAATGCAAGTTAAAGTTGTATCATGAAAAGAAGAAGCCATATGTCAACACGATTCTGAAACGCCACCATCTTTTCTGGGTCAAAGCTTTTTTAAAATGGACTGAGGCCAAATGGAAAACTGTTCTGTGCTAAAATAAAGCCCTACCCAGGGGTGGACTGGGAACTTTAAAAGTGGCCCTGGAAAAAACACTAAAAATGGCCCCTTTTTGTAGTGGGGTCCAAATTGACGGAAGGCAGGGTTAGCAATTCTATATTGTGGTACATTATACCACCCCAAGTACCACAGTCCATCACAAATCACTGACAGCAGCACAAAATACATCCCCAAAACTTCCACTGGCCGGCCGTGAGGAGGGCTCAGGCGGCCCCCTGGGAAATTTCCCTGTAAGGTCTATGGCCAATCCACCCCTGGCCCTACCATAATTCAGAAAGACAATTCTTAACCACATGCTGCATCCATCACAATGGCATGAACTGGTGCTGAACTGGCTGCCTGCAGTCCAGACCTTTGGCAAACTGAAGAATCCAGCAAAGAAGACCCAGGACTATTGAGAAGCTAGAATCCTACATCTGACAAGAATGGCACAATATTCCTCTCCCAAAACTCCAGCAATTGGTCTCCTCACTTCCCATACACTTACAGACTTTTGTTAAAAGAAGAGGAGATGATACACAATGGTAGACATAGTCCTATCCCAACCTTTTTGACATGTGTTGCTGCCATCAAGTTCTATATGAGTTAATTGTTTTCCATGAAATGGTAAAATGACTCACGTTCAGTATCTGATATGTGTTCCATGATCTATTGAGAATAAAATTTTGGTCTGTGAGATTTGCCAATCTTTGCATTCTGTTTTTATTTACATTTATTCCCATTTTACACAGTGTCTCAGCTTTTTGGAATTGGGATTGTATATCATTTTAGACTACTTAAAATTGTACAAAGCCGAGATCAGCCTTGTCCCTCCTTCTCCTCCTCACGGGCTGTAAAACAACTGGCTGCAGTGGGAACCCCTCCCTCTGCTCTATCTACAATAGGAGACAACCATTGCTAAGCCCCACCTTCTGGCCCTGAAAATGGAAAAGATAAGCAGGGGATTAACCCTTTGTTCTCTGCAGGATTTCTACAAGACTGTTTCAGGAAAGCATATAAAGTTCCGTAGACTGATGACCAGTGGGGGTAATATGTACTGGTTACTATTCACATTCTGATCTTAACAATGCAGTCATTCTTTACAGATCCTTATGGGGATTGATAGTCTAAGGATTACCTGCACTGTCATGTACCAATTATGGGTATTATGCATTTGTTTTCATCCGATATATGTGACCAGGTTAAGAGTAGAGCAAACAGCAGTTTACAGGTGGCAGATGAGCGATTATTGATCCCTGGGCTTAGGTCTCGTTATTTCTCAGGAATTAAATGCTATATGGAATATTTTTATAACACACAGTGGCACAGTATATACTGTACATGGACCAGTAGATATTTGCTTTAAGAAATTTCCAGACTATATCATAGAAAATACAGAACTTGGATGCTCCAAGAGACCTGGAGGACACAGGGATTCTCTCTTTGATTTCTTGATTATCTTTGTTAGACTGTGTTCACTTTTTATCATGGCTTCAGTTCATAATGAAAGCCATGACAGTGCCACTGGCACCTAATGAACCCATATTGTCTTACAATTGGATTCTATGACACCACCCCCTTAAGGACCTGCAGTAGGCATAACACAGTGTTCTCTAATAGAATAATTCCTCTTAAAGGGGTTGGCTCATCTCAGACGTTGATGGTATATCAATAGGACAGGCCATCAATGTCAGATAAGTGTGGGTCCCACCTTTTGAATTTGCTTCTATCTCCAGAGCGAGGACCCTGAATTGAACAGAGAGCAGCTGCACATGAACATCCAACCCCCATTGACCTCTATAGGAGTTCTGAAATGAGCCAACCGCCAGCTCAGCTATTTCCGGCATTGTCATAGCAGTAAATGAAGCAGTGGCTGTGCTTGCATGATGCTCCCTTCATTCACTATTGTGGGACTCCTGAAAATAGTCGAGCACGTTTGCTTGGCTATTTTGGAATTCCCATAGTGATGAATCCAGACCATGCCACCCATGCATGGAGGTAGGAGCAAGTCCTAGAGATGGGACCCACACCTATCTGACATTGATGGCATCTATTCAAATGTTGTGATTGGTAGTCTGGCTGCAGAAACTTTCACTGATTTCAAGAACTGGAGTGTCCTGTTTCTATTCCTGGTGGAAAACTTTCTGCGCGTATGTGGTCACTTGAGTCGGATATGTAAACAGTCAAGTGAACGCACTTCCTTGTGCCGTACTGTATAATGAATGCATCATTGACTGAGGAATTGGCAGATATGAATTTTGACAAATGGCACTCCTTTGCAAGCTTCTAGGAGCTTCCAACCCTGCACTTTCCATAGTTTGGAGATGCGGTACTTTTTAACTTACTCCCTAGGCAACAGAAAATCTAGAATTGTCCCTGGCACCCTAGTCTAAACTGGCAGGGGTCTGAGCTTTAGGACAAGAAATTTTTAATTTATCTACTTTAAATGATCCTACTGAGGAGTCCCTTGAACTATTTTCACAAGATTGGCTCAATTTTCTGTATCTATTAATGTTTGCAACAAGATCGGCTCAATTTTCTGTAGCTATTAATGTTTGCTACCAAAGATCAAGACTGAGAACATTCTAGATAAGAAGGGGGGATCTGAGAATTAGCCTAGAGTCTGTGGAAAATATATTTTTTTCATATAATGTTTATGTAAAACAGAACATAAAACTTTATTTAAACATCTGTGATTAACTTTATCCCCTTAAAGACTATGTTCCCCTTTGGGGGCAATTTTTCTTATTATTGCATTTTGTTGATTTTGAGCTACAAATCGTTTTTTCAATTGGTCTTTATTAAAAATTTTGAACCACTGTCTTTGTGCAGCTTTGAGCTTCTCTAGTTGCAGGATCTGAATTTTAGCTCTGTTCTGTCAGGCAGCTCAGCTGACGGCTCCTTATCTCTGACCTTATAAGCACTCATTATAGCTCAATTCTTATCTAACTGATAAGAATGTGGCTTAATGTGAAACTAGGCCTCAGACCTTTATACGATTTCCTGAATAATAAAGACAAAATGCAAAAAACTACTCCCCTGTTATCTTGGGAATTGGAAACTAAAACTACCTACTCAGAAGCACAGTGGAACAAGGCTTTTATGCACGTTTCAAAGTTCTTCAAATGTATGACACACTATGAATCGGCAATTAAAACTATCTTACCTTGGTACTATCCTCCAGATAGGTTACAACGCATGTTCCCGGGGGTATCTGCCGAGTGCTGGAGGGGTTGCGGTGGTCGGGGAACTCTATTCCACATTTTGTGGAGTTGTCCAAAAATTACCACATTCTGTAAATATATATTCTCTTTGATGTCCGCCATAACTGAGTCAACTATTACGCCATCCCGATCTCTAGCAATTCTATTTATAGGCTTGGGCGACGTACCAAAAAAAGGACGACTAATTAGTGCACATATATGTCTTGCCGCTAAGCTAGCATTAGCGCAGCATTGGAAATCACCAGAAATACTGGTACTAGGTGAAGTCAGATCAAGAATCGATAAAACATGTACATATGAACCAATCATGGCCACAAAAAACCATAGCATTAGTAATTTTGAGAGATACTGGAACTCTTGGATAACTGATAGCCAGCTGTCTTTCACTTGATCTCAACTGGTAAGGAGGAAGCGCCCGGAGGAGAGAGAGGAGGAGGAACTCACCATATATCACATGGGTAATAAACAATATAACAAATTCTTATATTGATACTTCTAACTTATACTATGGTAGGCTCAACGCCTGGTATCCAGCTACAATGGTAAATGAGACAAGAGACAAATTTTGTGTTCTATTGTCAGTTTACTTTCTTGTTGTTTATTTTTCTTCTTCTTCATTCTTATTTTGATGACATAAAACTGAAAAATACTGGAGACAATTGTGTACATTATAAAGCAATACTGTACCTAACTGCAATACTCTTTCATTTTGCAATGTGTCAATGAAAACAATGTTAAAAAAAAAAGAATGTGGCTTAAATAAGTGTTTATGACCTTTTAGTAGTTTAGAGATAAGGTTTATCAGATGACAGGCACAAAGTGAAAAGTACGATTCACACAGCTAGAAAAACAGTTAATCCTTTGTGACAGAACGGCACAAAAAAATTAGTTTTAGCTCAAAATGAGTAAAGTGCAATCATAAAAAATGCCCCTGAAGGTGTACAAAGCCTTTAAGGGCAAAGTCTATTTGGCCTTAAGAGACGCAGCATTTTTCAAATTTGACGTGTCACTTTATGTGGTAGTTCTCATAAACGTACCCCTCCAAGTTCCAGTAGCGCAATCTTCAGCACAGCCACATCGGGAGAGACACACTGCTGAGCCACGCCCCCTGGTTACATGACAGGATCCTTAGCAACAGGATGCAACGCTTTGTTTCTCCCTGCAGTGGGCATGTGCTGGAGGAGATAAACAGTGGGTTGATTGCTCAGCTGCTCTATTACTGTGTGCTAGGGTTTCTGACTATTGGAGCACCTATCAGGTGTTCCAAAACAGATCCTATTTCTGGGTCAGTTTCTTGTTGTATATCTTCACAATATTTAGTTTTTTCTCTGGTCTGAGGATTGAGGGACTATAAATTGTCTGCGAAGTTAAGTAAATGTGAGTTAGGTGTAAGAAAAGTTTCCTTCCTGGGTTATATCCTGTCACCCCATAATTTCTGTATAGATCCTGCTAAAGTGCGAGCTATAGTTGGTTTTTCAGTCATTGCCAAACCTTGGCAAGAACAAAGGGCCTTGTTCTTTAACCGTTTCAACTTCACTGTTACTTATCTTGCTGGGTCTGGTTATGTGAAGGTGGATACCTTATCACATAGTGTTTGGTTCTTGTGATTCTATTGATACCGAACCTGGTAACGTTCTTCCCCTGGTGTAGTCATTGCTGCCGTTAGTTGCTACCGAAATACGATTGTGTAAGGATTTGGCTCCTAGTAATCTTCCCTCTGGTAAATTGTTTGTTCCTCCAAATCTTTGCTTTAAAGTTTTTGAGGAATCCCATTGCTCTGTACTAGCAGGTCATCCAGGTATTGCTGGGACTGAACATCTGGTCTCCAGAGCCTCCTGGGGCCTACTTCGTCATGATATTTTGTTGCCTTTGTCTTGGCATGTGATGCGTGTTCTAGGGTCAAGGTACCCAGGAGACATCCTGCGGGTTCACCTAGCCCCTTGCTCATTCCACAGAGACTTTGGACCCACATCTCGATGGATTTCATTATGGACCTTCCACCCTCCTGGGGTAAGACGTTTGTCTGGGTGGTCATTGATAGGTTCTCTAACATGTGTAATCTGACTCCGTTAAAGGAACTTCCTGAAGCTAAATATTGGCTGCTTTGTTTGCCAATAATATTCTTAGATTACATGGGATACCCAAGTCCACTGTCTGACAGAGGAGTTCAGTGTGTCTTGAGATTCTGGGGAGAATTTAGCAAGAGACTGGGGATCAAATTCTGCTTCTTATCTGCACTCCATCCAGAGATAAATGGACAAACTGAAAGAGTCAACCAAGTTTTGGAACAGTTTTTAAGATGCTTTGTGGAAGAGTTTTTTGCCCCTATCAACAATCACATCAACTTCTCTAATGGCAGTTCACCTTTTTATTGTAATTATGGCTTTAATCTGCGTTTTTCATAAGTCTCTGGGTTAAACTCTGTGAATCCTGCAGTGGATGCTGTCTTGAATGATCTGTGCACAGTTTAGGCCCAGGCTCACAAGATCCTGGAAAAATCTCAAAGCATCCAATTTAAACAAGATAATAAAAAAACGGTCTTTGGGTCCAAACTTTGTGTTGGCAGAACTTGTCTGGCTTTCTACAAAGAATTTGCGTCTCAGAATACCATCTGGTAAGCTTGGTCCTAAGTTTATTTGCTCATATAAGATCACTTCTGTAATAAACCCGGTATCTTTTTCCTTTTTTTTTTACCTACCTTGTTCAAGATATATGTTTTCCATACATCTTTACTTAAGAAATACATTCCTCCTGTGATTCCTCCACCTAAACCTGCTGATCCAGTGGTAATTCCAGGCGAGGCTGAGTATGAGGTAGAGAAAATTCTTGACTCTCGGAGGGTTCAAAGCTCTCTGCAGTACCTAATCCATTGGAAGGGATATGGTGCTGAGGAGAGGACATGGGATGTTCAAGCTCCTCGTTTAAAGAGAAAGTTTCATCTCAAATTTCCATTGAAGCCTGCTCCCCATGTTGAGGGTGAGGTGGCCCCTCTTAAGACGTTAAGTGGGGGGGAGGGGGCAAAGTCATAAGCTTACCTATCCGATCTCCAGCATTGCACTCCTCAACTTCGGCATGGCCGCACCGAGAGAGATGCGCTGCTGAGGCTCACTGTCTCTCGTTTTTGTAATGCTTTGTCCTCCTGGTTCTGACCCATTTGCGTATGACTCTGTCTTTGTGTCGTTTGTCTGTTTCTGTACCTTAGTAGCATAGGAATTGTTGACCAGTTACAGTCTTGCAAACTAGGGCCTGCAATGCAAGTAGGTAGGGAAAGCGGGCGGAGTTCTAGGTTAGGACTCACTGTCCATGTCTGTCCCTCCCAACAGGCGTTACAGTTGGTACTTTTTAATGCTTGTACTAATCAAATAATTTTTGAGATTTTTTTTTTTTGTGACACATCGTACTTTATGTTATTGGTAAATGTGAGTCAATATGTTTTACCTTTATTAAAAAAAATCTAAAATTTACAGAACATTAGGGAAAAAAATCACAATTTTCTGAATATGCATTTCTCTGCATTTAAGATGGAGTGATATCTCCCAAACTAACATTTGTCATATGTCTACTTTATATTGGCATCATTTAGTAAATGTCATTTTATTTGTTTAGAATGTTAGACGTTAGAAGGCTTAGACTTTTATAAGACATTTTTAACATTTTCAAGAAAATTTCCAAAACTGACTTTTTTAAGGACCAATTTATTTCAGAAATGACTTTGAGGGGCTCACGCAATAAAAATACCCCTCAATTTATTCAAAACTGAATTTAGACAGGAATTAAAAGGGCATTTTACTGATGACCTATCCTCTGGAGGTGTCGAAGTATTGTAAAACTATAAGAAGTGACATTATTTAGGAAACTATAGCTCTTAAGGAATTTATCTAGGGTAGTGAATTATTTTTTTTAAACCCAATGATAATTTTTTTAAAAAGTATGTATGTTCTGCCGTTATTGTGGGGTAAAACTTCAAATTCAGGTGTAAAAATTGTGTATAACTTAGCTCAAATTAGCTCAAATTATTTTAAATGGCATTTGATGTTGGCACAACCCCTTTAAGGCTCAGGCTCTATGAATCCTTACGGCCAATTAATATTCTCTCCCATTACCTGTGATATCTGTTCTAGGTTTGGTTTGATCCACGCAGTGTTCACAAACCTCCTGCTGTGGGCCAATGGTGTATTAACAGAGTCCAAGCACCAGCTAAATGAACATAAGGAAAGGCTCATTACTCTTGGGTTTTCCAACATAACAATGGGTAAGAAAATGATTGCTACTGCTATGATTGTTGAGTCTTAAAGGAGACCTGTCATGTTAAACGCAGTCTGTCTTGTGGGCAGCAAGTTGTATAGTGAAGGGAGAGCAGGCATATTGACAGATTTAGTAAAACATGTAATTATTCATTTGCATCTCTTCTCATTCTGGTCTTAGCGGGTGGTCCCAATCAGTGAATGGTTGCTATCTCTGTATGTTCACTGATGCATAGCTCTCAAAAATTGAATGGGTCCAACCAGTGTCCAGAATGAGTAAAAATTTTGATCAATAAATTACAAGTTTCACTGAATCTTTTTGTATGAAACTATTTATCCATCTGCCTAGGGCTGCATTAGAGCCATCCTTGTTAGGCCTCGTTCACATTTGTGTGTCAGTGTCATGTCCGAAAAAGTGTACATGTTTCATCTGTGAAGGAAGGGTCCATGGTTGGTCAGTGTGTCTGTCTTTACCATCCGTGTGTCATCCGTAATTCACTGACATTGCTCAGCTGAAAATTCATTTCCAAAGAACCTCCTATCAGACTTCAGTGAAAAAAGGACGCAACACGGATGTGTGTCAGTGATTTGCACAGACCCATAGACTTCAATGGGTGTGCTTGGTCCGCATCACTGATCTAAGTAGTGCATGTCCCCATGATTTTTTTACTGACTCACGGTCAGTAAAAAAAAAAATACTGAAATGTGAACAGACACATTTAGATCAATGGGTACGTGTGCTGTCCACAGAAAATGCAGACAGCACACATCAGTGAAAAATGGAAATGTGAACGAGGCCTTAATGTTTGGTTCATTTCCAAAATTGCCTGTTAAATTGGTCAGAGTAAAAGGACTTTTTGTTTCCATTCAGACACTGAAAAGCTGCTCAGCAGACATAGGTGCAGGGCTTGTTACAGGCAACTCCTGTAATGAACCATAGCATGTATCCAGGGGCGGATTGGCCATAGACCTTATAGGGAAATTTCCCGGTGGGCAGATGCCCAGGGGGGCGCCTGGGCCCTCCTCACGTCCGGTCAGTGGAAGTTTTTGGGGATGTATTTTGTGATGGACTGTGGTATTTGGCTCTGTATAATGTGACACAATATGGTATTGATGGCCCCCTCTAATTGTATTGTCCCTGCCTTCCATTAATTTGGACCCAACTACAAAACGGGGCCACTTTAAATTCCCAGTCCACCCCTGCATGCATCTGTGCCTGTTGGATGTGATCAGGGGGTTTTCAGTCTTGGAAAAACAAAGTATAATAGAAAATGGCAGAACATTTTATTATATATCAACTAGCCCACAGATTTCTACATGGAAGACACCTAAAAAGTGATTCCACCACTTACATCTATTGATTTTCTTTCTTTTTAGATCACCATACACCCGAATGTAACTGCACATCCAATGTATGTTCCATATTCTCACAAGGTATATACTATCTGTATCCATTCACCATCGAGTACCATATATTGGCCTCCACAATGCTGTATGTCTTATGGAAGAACATTGGCCGCACCGTAAAGCATCACCAGCAGCAGAAGATCCACTTCAAGTTCCATGGTATAACAGCTGGCACAATCATGGGCCTGATCGTACTCACGACCACCATTGCTGTCTTGGTTGTATATCTCATCCAGATTGGACGTTCAAAGAGCAAAAGTGAACTGGCCCTCACCATGTTCTACGTATTTGCCATTACAGTGTTGACACTCATGTGCACGGCAGGAATCATTGGTCTGATCATATACAGATTGGAAAATAAGTCGCTGGATGAAAGTGAAAGCCCGGCCAAGAAACTGGACTCCGATCTTCTTGTTGGTTCTGCATGTGGTTCTTGGCTCATCTCTTGGGGTTCTATCTTGGCCATTATCTGTGCTGAGACCCACCCTGATTATGCATGGTACAATTTACCTTATTCTATCCTGGTTATAATCGAAAAGTATATTCAAAATCTGTTTATTATTGAGTGTATACACCGTAAAGAAGAGGAGCCTATGGATGGCCGGGGAATTGAAAAGATATTTTCCATGTCTAGCAGAAGTACATTGTCCCTTACTCCTTCATATGAGGTTTTCAATGAATCAGTCACTATTTGCAACAAGGAATTCCCTTACATGTCTAATTCAGAACTATCTCTGGGAGAAGCCTCCTCCGAGGACAAGAAAAATCAAGAAAACAATAACTCTATCAGACTTGCTCCATCCATCATAGCTATGCAAGCAACCAGGTCAGCGAAGCTCAACAAGAAAAGAAGAATACTTAAAAACATCGCCGCATTCCTCTTCCTATGCAATATTTCGGTAAGTAGTTTTTCCCTTCCATTGCTTTGTTGATTTAGTTTCCCTAAAAGCTTCTACTGAATGAGACATAAGAAAATGAGATTCTATAATCAATAATTATCAAAATTTTTTTTTTTTTTGTACTCATAAAACTTGCCTGTAGCCAACTTGACTACTTCAATTGATGCTGTAGTCCTCAGTCAAGCAGTAAAAATGTTATGTATTCCCCAGAGAAATAATTAGATAGGTCTGTTATGGTATCCTGTGCTCTCTAGCTTACTATTGGTCCATTCTCCATTGATATTTGTCATTTATTTAATGGCATTAAAGACAACTGCTTTGCTTTTTGGAGCTTTTACCACTACCTGAGGATCGTTCCCTAGTTCCACCAATGGTACCTCCAAAGCACATGTAGGTCTAGTGATGGACTTCTTGTAATGACCTGGTGTTGGAAAGATGAACTTATTCTCCACTTGTAGATTATCTTCTGCCCATTGATGGCTATCCGATTGTTTGGTGACCTTTTAAAATCCCTTTCTGGACACATAGGCATCTATGAGGCATCTATGAGTTTCTTGCTGAGAAATTCTGGGGAACTCTTCTGTTTGAGACATGGCGATACCACATTTTTCACCGACAAAGAGCAAATGATACTGAATGTCTAATGTTTAACCACTTAGTGACCACCAATATGCTTTTTTACATTGTCCCAGTCTAAGCACCGATCCGGACCATTTAACACCTTAGATGCCACAGTCAATAGTGGCCTCGGCGTCTAAGTGGTTACAGAGGGAGTGGACTCTCTCTGTCTCCTTTCAGCACCCCACAAATGAAATTGCAGGTTGTAGATTTCTGTCGGGGATCAAATGAAGGCCCTAGGCCTGCCTTCAGTGTTTCCCATCAGCTTGCGCCTCTCTGGTGCACCCTAATGGTCACTGTCAGTATAGCACTGATAGTATAATGCATTTGTACAGCATAAGCTGTACAATGCATTAAAAATAAGTGATCAAAAGTTTGCTTGTTGTGTGACTAGTAAATAGTTTGAGTAAATAATAAAAAAAAGTTTTTTTTTTTAGAGAAAAACACAAATTTTTCCATTCAAAAAAGCTTTTCAGTGGGAACAAAATGCAGAACAAAATCCTAATCTGTTCTAAAATTTGGTATCGCCTGATCCGTAATGACCCGCACTACACATGAAAAACAATGAAAAAATGAAGAAAAAAAAAACGCTTGGTCATTAAGGTTCCAAACAGACTGGTCAATAAGGAGTTAAATAAGGCGAGTTCCATTCTAAGAGTGTTTTTCACATGTGTGGTTTTGATGCAGTTTTTGAAGCCAAAACAATGAGTGGATTCACAAAAATTGCGAAGTAGAATTTAAGATGCAGTGTATTTTTTGTTTGTTGACATTTATGTGTAAGATCATCTTGATCTTACAAATTTTTAGCATTTAATGAAACAAAAAACTAATTCTGCAATTTTTTACATGTTCTGTGAACACTCTAAATTACATGTCAAATTTTTTGTGAAGGTTATTTTAATTATGAAGATACCAAAGATTTAAACAAATTGAAGACATTAAAGAGGACCTTTCATGGGTCCAGACACTGTTAAGTAAGTACAAGGTTATGTAGGGCATGTACAGTGGAGGTCAGGGCACTTACTATTTTTTTCCGGGCACCGCTCCGTTCGCCCGCTGTGCCTCTGTAAAATTGTCCCGCATCCTATGCTAATGCATAGCATCGGAACAGGGAAGAGGAGATGCCAGGGTTTCTCAATGGGCGTCTCCTTCTCCCTGGCTGGAGCGCTGTCCAATTGCTTCTTTTACTCCCTGGCTGTGACGCTCTCCGCTGCAGCGCTACAGCCAGGGAGAAGGAGACGCCCATTGAGAAACCCTGGCGTCTCCTCCTCCTTGTTCTGATGCTATACATTAGCATAGCACGCAGGAGAATTTTACAGGGGCACAGTGGGCGAACAGAGTGGCGCCCGAAAAAAATAGTAAGTGCCCTGACCGCCATCCTACATGCCCTACATAACATTGTACTTACTTAACAGTGTCTGGACCCATGAAAAGTCCTCTTTAAAGCTGCGTTCTTCCAGGACTTCATTGTGATGCTCTGTTATAGGAGAAGAACAACAAAAACAACGGAGGTGCCAGAGCCGTCAAGTGACAGTATCAAATGGTGCCCAACAGACTAATTGACTGTAATGGGACCTCTTTAGCTTCTGTTAGGAAGCACAGAGCTTTAGGTAGATCATTAGTAGTTAAGGCCTGTATAACCATTTTAAAGGATGACTCACAATTAGAGATGAGTGAATTTTTGCAAAATTGAATTCGGCTGGTTCGCCGAATTTTTTAAAAAAATTTGCTTTGTGATGAACTACTTCGTCCCGAAGCGCATTTTTTTGTAAGTAGTGGGTGCAATGACAGGGAGCTGCAATAGCGCCACTCCCCATCATTGTACCCCTCAGATGCTGCATTCATGTGTTTTACACAATTTTAGGTTAAATTCGCTACCACGAAGCACGAGAAAATTTGGCTTTGAGGCTTTTTCACTTCGTGGAATTCGATTCGCTGATCTCTATTCACAATATAATGATTATAAAATCTCTTCTTCGAAAAGATTCTGGCTTTGAGGATTGTCAAGCAACCTTGTCCAGTTTATAACAAAATTTTGGATGCAGATTTTAAACTTCACTTGGCCAGTTTCACACTTCCTTATTCTCCTTTTCACTTCAATGGGGCTAGGCCATGTGACTTATGGTCGTGATGTCACTGGCCTACGGGAAGTAACGAAAAGACCGCAACGTTACTGCAAGTGCTGATCTATGGGGTCCCGGGTGTCAGACCTTCGCCAATCAGATGCTGATGATCTATTTTTTAATTTTTCTTTGTTGATCATCATTCGGAAAAAGGTAGATAACCTCTTTAAAATAGTCAGATTAAAAATGTAACCAATCACTAGAAGAAGTCCTGTGCGTCTATGATTCACCACATTTAGGCGCGTGAGCAAAGGTGCTGACAGCGATAACATTCAAAGAATGAATGTTTAATGGGACAGTCTTCATAATGGTTTAAGGTATTCCAGCAAGAAAAGAAAATGGTGGCAACTGGCTCAGAGAAGGATAAGAAAAAATCAAAAGAAATGATACTCGCCTCACAAATCCTCATCACTTCTAGCCTAACACTGTCTGGGACCCTATTCCTCTCTACTACCTGGTCCTCTCTAGACAGAGGAAATGAGCAGGAAATTGCAGGAATTTCCTGTGTGTCAAGACATGACCAAGAGGTAGAGACCAGCGAGGACCCGGGCAACATCAGAACGAGAATGGCTAGGGACTGTGAGGGGAGTTAGTTTCTTTTTCTACCCCCCTCTGAGCACCCTGCAGGGGCGGACTGGCCATGGACCCAACAGTGAGTTTTTCAGATGGGCCGATGCCCATAGGCCCACCCGAGCCTTTTTCTTTGCTGCTGGCTGGGTACATACTACTGGAGGAACTATAAGAATCATTATTAGAGGAAGTCCAGACAGCATGCTGAAAAGAGGGCTGGCTTGGTGTTGTGGCCCACATCTCACTTCCTAAGTCTCCATATCTTAACTGGAGGAGGAGGACAGAACTTGGCAGCAGTTGATGGCCACCACAAGAGGGACAGCTTCTAGGGAAGTATTCTGTGCTGCCCTATGGTACTGCTGACCCTGCCAAATTATATTGGGCCTATCTACTTGTGCTGCCCCACCTTCTGTCAATCTGGACCCACCAACAACATTGGGGCCACTTTTAGTTTTTTTCCTGGGCCATTTTAAGTTCCTGGCCCGTTGCCACCAGTTCCTGCTGAACTCCCCTTTTATACTATCAATGACACTGTGGATTGCGAAAAATGTAAGGCTAAATATATGCCATTATTTGTCGTACTGTACCTTTACTTTTGCAATCTGCTAATCCGAGTTGTCTTTCTGTATATTATATCTCAGCTTTGGATCCCACCGGCGTTTGGCTGCCGTCCTCAATATGACAACGGCCTAGAAGAAGTTGTGTTTGGTTTTGAACCCTGGATCACAGTTGTCAATCTTGCGATGCCTTTCTCTATCTTCTACCGAATGCATTCAGCTTCTTCATTATTTGAAGTTTACTGTAAAACATAGACACGAAAAAAGAAGAAAAACGTGGTCTAACCGAACACATGATTATATCATATCACGTTAATGTATTGAGGCATACGCATCCAGGTCATGTTGATGTTTTTGGAATGGGCGTGAGGTCAACTCTGACTTTCCTGGAAACATAAGCCAAGTGACTGTCTCATATTTTGCACAATATTTTATCCAGTAGTTAGTTATATCATTTTGTAGAAGGTAGTAAGAAATATTTACAAGTATAAACTATAATGCACATATACTGTATATAGAGGAACTGTTGTCTTGATTGAACTTGTCACGTTAAAGGGGTTGTCCATGTTTAGGGAAAACAATTTCCACCAAAACAAATCCATTCTTGTCTATGGGTGTTGTCTGGCATGCAGCCAGGGCCGGCCTTAGGGTAGATGGCGCCCTGTGCGAAACTATCTCTCGGCGCCCCCCCCCCCCTGAGTGACAGTACTAACGTCATACAGTATAGAGCTCTAAATACAGTGCAGAGATATATAGAGTGATATAGGTAGGTAGAGTAAGACAGTATATATATATATATGTATTTATAGCTCTCTATACTGTCCTATATCACACTATATATCTCTGCACTGTATTTATAGCTTTCTATATTGAAATGTAACCTAATACAGCGCACATACCTCTTACATCCAGTGACGTCTCCTCTGATGTAGATCTTCTCTTTCCTCATCTTCTCCTTTCAGACCAGACGCCATTTTTCAGCCATTTCTCATCTCTGCAGTTAGACAGAAAAAAAATCTTAGTTTACACAGTGTCCTAAAATAACTGCGCCCAGCAAATAGTGTTCCGTAATAGTGCGCCCAGTAATATTGTAAACATAACGCTCCCCAGAAATAACTGCGCTGATACTGTGCCAGGGTGCCCCCACAGTAATAGTGCCCCCACAGTAATAGTGCCCCCACAGTAATAGTGCCCCCCACAGTAATAGTGCCCCCCACAAGTCCCAACTAATAATTCTCTGCCAGAGTGCACTTGTTAGTAATAGTGCTCCCAACAGTACTAATGTCCCCACTGTGCCCCAGAAGTAATAATGCTTCCAATGTGCCAGTAAGAAGTGCCCCCCATTGATTCCCCCCAAAATCATGTGCCAGTAAAAAGTGTCCCACCCCCATAGATGCCCCCCAAATTATGTACCAGTAAGAAATGCCTCAGTGCCCCCATGTGCCAGTAAGAAATGCCCCAGTGCCAGTAAAAATGCCCCAGTGCCCCCATGTGCCAGTAAAATGCTCCCATGTGCCAATAAAAATGCCCCCAGTGCCAGTAAAATGCCCCCAGTGCCAGTAAAAATGCCCACAATACCCCCATGTGCCAGTAAAATGCCACTATGTGCCAGTAAAAATGCCCCCAGTGCCCCTTGTGCCAGTAAAAATGCCCTCAGTGCCAGTAAAGTGCCCCCATGTGCCAGTAAAATGCCCCCATTTGCCAGTAAAATGCCCCCATGTGCCCCATTTGCCAGTAAAAATGCCCCCAATGCCAGTAAAATGCTCCCATGTGCCAATAAAAATGCCCCCAGTGCCCCCTTGTGCCAGTAAAATGCCCCAGTGCCAGTAAAATGCCCCCATGTGCCAGTAAGAAATGCCCCAGTGCCCCCATGTGCCAGTAAAATGCCCCCAGTGCCAGTAAAATGCCCCCAGTGCCAGTAAAAATGCCCCCAGTGCCCCCATGTGCCAGTAAAATGCTCCCATGTGCCAATAAAAATGCCCCCAGTGCCCCCTTGTGCCAGTAAAAATACCCCCAGTGCCAGTAAAATGCCCCTATGTGCCAGTAAAAATGCCCACAATACCCCTATGTGCCAGTAAAATGCCACTATGTGCCAGTAAAAATGCCCCCAGTGCCCCTTGTGCCAGTAAAAATGCCCCCAGTGCCAGTAAAATGCCCCAGTGCCCCATTTGCCAGTAAAAATGCCCCCAGTGCCAGTAAAATGCTCCCATGTGCCAATAAAAATGCCCCCAGTGCCCCCTTGTGCCAGTAAAAATGCCCCCAGTGCCCCCTTGTGCCAGTAAAATGCCCCCAGTGCCCCCATGTGCCAGTAAAAATGCCCCCAGTGCCCCCTTGTGCCAGTAAAAATGCCCCCAGTGCCCCCTTGTGCCAGTAAAAATGCCCCCAGTGCCAGTAAAATGCCCCCAGTGCCCCCATGTGCCAGTAAAAATGCCCCCATGTGCCAATAAAAATGCCCCCAGTGCCCCCTTGTGCCAGTAAAAATGCCCCCAGTGCCCCCTTGTGCCAGTAAAATGCCCCAGTGCCCCATGTGCCAGTAAAAATGCCCCCAGTGCCCCCTTGTGCCAGTAAAAATGCCCCCAGTGCCCCCTTGTGCCAGTAAAAATGCCCCCAGTGCCCCCTTGTGCCAGTAAAATTTCCTCCAGTGCCAGTAAAATGCCCCCAGTGCCCCCATGTGCCAGTAAAATGCCCCCATGTGCCAATAAAAATGCCCCCAGTGCCCCCTTGTTCCAGTAAAAATGCCCCCAGTGCCAGTAAAATGCCCCCATGTGCCAGTAACAATGCCCACAATACCCCCATGTGCCAGTAAAAATGCCCCCAGTGCCCCCTTGTGCCAGTAAAAATGCCCCCAGTACCCCCATGTGCCAGTAAAAATGCCCCCAGTGCCCCCTTGTGCCAGTAAAAATGCCCCCAGTGCCCCCTTGTGCCAGTAAAAATGCCCCCAGTGCCCCCATGTGCCAGTAAAAATGCCCCCAGTGCCCCCCATGTGCCAATAAAAATGCCCCCATAAAAAAAATAAACACTTACTTACCTCCAGCAGCGATGCGATGCAGGCCTCTTCCGGCCTGTGTCCAGCGCTGTACGGCTCGGGCGGCGCGATGACGTCATCGCGTCGCCTGAGCTGGCCTCTGATAGGCTGCAGGCCTAGGGCCTGCAGCCTATCAGAGGAACGGGCAGGGGAGACGCCTCTCCCTCCCCTGCCCCGCATCTCCAAAGGCAGACTATGGAGATGAGCGCTTCCACAATGGAAGCGCTCATCTCCCTCTGCCCCACCGCCGCACTTGCAGGGCACGGCCGGGCCATTAAGGGGGCGCTCTGGCAGGGCGCCCCCTTAACTGGCCGGGAGTGAAGCGCCCTGTGCAACCGCACAGGTCGCACACCCCTAAGGCCGGCCCTGCATGCAGCTCACTCCCATTTAAATGACCAAGATGAGCTGCAATACCAGAAACAGCCCATGGAAAAGAGTCTGAAAAACCACTTTAAAGGGTCATGGCACATACGATTTATCAGTAAGGGTCCAGTGACTCCCACCAATACTAACAATGAAGGAGCACAGTTCTGATTTAGTAGTGCATCTCTTTCTAGGTTTCTCTTGAACAATGGCCCTCCTAGCGTAATAAAAGTCGCAAGTCATGGCAACTGTGATATTTTCTGCATTTTGGTTAAATTTGCGACATTTCGTGTTCCTCCACACTTTTCACAGTGGTCTATGTTTAAGAACTAAGAGTGAGATTAGACCTGGATTATGGCTCATTTACTATGTGTGACTTTTGCAAAAGTCCCAAAAAAGTTGCATCCCATGCCAGGCAATCCCATGGTCTACTTTTACACCTAAAGGTGTAAACCACATTGCACTCATGCTAGATATATTACTAAAGTGCGCTAGTTCATAAATTTGGTGCAGACAGACAAAGCAAAGCCAGAATTAAAATTGACACAAAAACAACCTGAAATGATAAATGACCCCCTTAATGCGTCAACCAGTGCTGCCATCCCTTCATCTCAGGGTTAGTGGCTGTCCAGGAGGTTGGATTCTCCACCAATCATGAAGTGATGGCGCATTCAAGTGATATAATATCTCTTTATATGATGTCAGTACCCTTTTAATGTATACATGATACATGTCTAGTATTAGACCAGGGATGCTCAACCTGTGGCCCTCCATCTGTTACAAACTTACTACTCCCAGCATGCCCTAGTAGCTGTAGGCTGTCCAGGCATGCTGGGAGTTGTAGGTTTGTAACAGCTGGAGGGCCAAAGGTTGGACATCCCTGTATTAGACTGAGTACCCCTGTACATACAAGCACAGAATATATTTGTTATTTACGTTGTATGTTACTACTTTATTATTTGTTCTTCACTGCCAAGTATCCATTACTTGTATTGGTTTTATGCCCCAGGCCAGGGCTATACTTTTGTTGCTGCCAGAAATTGCTATTTTTTGACCCCCTCCTCTTCCAAGTATGTCCAGTTATCCCACACCTTTCTCACTGTTACACTTCATTACTGGTCAATAAAGTCAAGTCTGACAGAGTAACATCAGTCGATTTATTTCCTACAATGTGCTTCTGCAGAGCTTTAGTATAAAACATGTTTTCTCTTTCTCAACTAAGGCCTCGCACTCCCAATGGATCAACGTGGGGTAAATTTCCTACTGCTATGTCTATGCATTGGAAAAAAACATTCTTTGTGTTTCCTTGGAATGACTATGACCTCTAACAATCAACTGTGAAGGCTTTAATGTGGCATGCAAAAAACAGGTGTTACAGGCTGAAATGCATACAGTCTGGAGCATAGCTTCGGAGACTAACAGGGCGTGTGGACCGGGTGGTGGGTCAAGAGGACATCAACTTCCACTCTGCCTTGGCCAGGTATTTACATACAGGAAGATGACAGCAACCTATGGTAAGTCTTTGACCCAGACGAAGGAAAGTTTAGCTATACACCTGGGCATGTGGCCTAACTCTACTAATCTTATCTATATACTGTGTGCGGTGTAGTGGATGGAGCTGGTGACTGCAGCACTGCTCGCATCTCCTCCAGAGCTGTGGCAGAACAGCTGATCGACGGGCGTGCAGGGTGTCATACCCTAACTGATCAGATATTGATGGCCTACAGGCATGGACTGGGAACTTAAAGGGAACCTGTCATCTCCAAAACACCCCGTGAACTAGAGTAAGCGTTGTATATTGTAAGTGATGCTGAATCCGAATATGTAAGCTTTATCTTTATACTCACTTCCATTCCGACGCTGTGCTCCCACAAACCAGCAGTAAAATGCACTCACTGGACTCCAGTGCTCACTCACATAATGGAGAGGACTCAAAGAAGAGTCCAGTGAGTGCATTTTACTGCAGGTTTGTGGGAGCACAGCGTCAGAATGGAAGTGAGTATGAAGATAAAGCTTACATATTCGGATTCAGCATCACTTACACTATACAACGCTTACTCTAGTTCAGGGGGTGTTTCGGAGATGACAGGTTCCCTTTAAAGTCGCCATGGAAAACAAAAAACAAAAAGTGGCCCCATGTCGTGTGTGTGGGAAGGGGGGTCCAAATTTACAGAAGGTAGGGCAACACACCTAGTTCACTGCTGGATCCCCATTGACTTTTGCAAAAGACATCAAAGGAGCTTTTCCACATTTAGTTACAGCAAGTTCTGACATGTGATTATGATGACATCAATGAGTGGGGGCAATGATTTTAAAAGGAATCCCTGGGCTTAAAAAAAAATCCTGCCATCCTTCTGTCCTGTTGTGGGAGGTGAGCTTGGTCAGTACTTGCCCCCTTTGTCGGGCCGGTGATTTCTTGGTCTCCACTGAGCTCACATTGGCTTTTAAATGAATTGCCAGCAGTCTGCAGTAAGAGGGGTGGTAACCAGTTGGGGGTGTGTACCTGTACAGTCTGAAAATGGCAGCACTGATTGGCTAGAGTCAGTCTGTACAGGTACACACCCCCAACTGGTCACCTCCCCTCTGTACCCTTACTGAAGACTGCTAGCAATTCATTCATAACTTCTGGTAGAAATAATAAAGGAATGGCATAACATAGAGACATAAGAATAGATGCTCCAGAATTGTTATTACATGGGGAATGCATGAAGCTATTAAAACAGGCATGTCAGGAGTGGTGAAAGGTCCTCTTTAAATACATTTACATAGTAACATAGTTTAAAAGGCCGAAAAAAGATATCTGTCCATCCAGTTCGGTTATATAGTATGTGCTAATCATAGTATTTAGATGTACTATATACTAATGAAGTATAATCAAGTAGTCTTGGGACTGAACTGCTCTGAATATTTATACAAGCCATAATTTGAATGCAGCACAATCAGAAAAAAAAGTTGGATAATGTTCTACACTGCACAGGTATGATGAATTTTAGGAAAACTCAATGGCACAAGATTTTGTTGTCCCTGTAATTTCCAAGCTGCCTAAGAGGTGTCTAGCAGCTGCTTACTCTCCTCTACCCATTGAAAACACATGCACATTTTTGGGGAAATCTATAGGAATAGTGGTCGGCCAAACACAAATACAGTAGCTATTAGAAATAAGAAATATATAGTATCCAGTTTCCACCACTAGGTGGCAATGTATGTATTTGGATTGATGAATGCAAAAAAGTTATTTGAAACCTACACCAATGTGTGCAGTAAAATACTAACCAGGGAACAGTTCAAAAGGAAATGTATGCGTTTTAAACACAGACTACAATCAACATGTTTCTTATAGAGATATATTGATAAATTTGCCAGTAGAGTAATACTTTTAAAGGGCATCTGCCAGCAGTTTTGTACCTATGTAACTGTTGGCGGCTGAGGGCATCTGTGTTGGTCCCGTGTTCATATGTGCCCGCATTACTGAGAAAAATGATGGTTTATTATATGAAAATGAGCCTCTAGGAGCAACGGGGGTGTTTTCATTATAATTAGAGGCTTTGCTTTCACTGCAACTGCCATGCCCTCTGCACTTTGAATGACAGGGCCTTATAGGTCATCGGTATCTGATCGGTAGGGGTCTGACATCTGGGACCCCTGCCAATCAGCTGTTTGAGAAGGCACTGGCGTACACACTAATAAAGTCTCGGAAAGCCCCTTCAATTCTCCTGTATGGCAATATTACTTTTGACCTGTCAATTTTTTTTTTTTTTTTTTTAGAAAAAAATTGTTAAAAATTGTCTTGTTTTCTAAATAACTATGCCCATTCTCCAGCATATACCTTGTTCCCTGATACCATAGACTTATGGTTAGGCAGATTGGAACAGTGGCACAGTTTCCTACCACTGTACTGTCTTGTCCAGCCTCAAGGTCAACTCTGGGTTTTCAGTGCAGCAGGTGGTGTTGTCCCACTCAAACTGATACATTTGTTCTCTGCAAGTGTACAAAACATCACATTTGTCAGAATGAATGAGGCAGGGATCCTTGAGAATTTTCAAACACCTGCATTGCCAACCCAATAATGCCACTGCCGCTGTCTGTCTGCCATCATGTTCCATACTGTATGGCTGCTATGGCAGCTGCTGCTTCTGATACTTACACAAGTGCACATCTACTACCTTGCCACTACTACTACTGCAGTAACTGGGTTTGAAGTGGCCCCAGACACCATTGAAATGTCACCACTGCAAATCGTCTGGGCAAATAACATTGGTTTGTGTCGGGCCATTTCCCTGTACCGTACGCTGGAACAGCCTACTGGAAGGCTGTGCCTGCAGTGTGAAACAAGCCTAAGCAGTTCCAGACATTAACAACAGAGCTAAACCAGACAATGAAAATTTTGCTGCTGTTTTTTCCCCAAAAAACTTCACTCTGCAAAGTTCCTGGTAACTGAGGAAAATGTTTAGTTTCTCAGTGCACAAGCTGCAAAGTCCCAAAGTCTCTCAGAATTAGCTGGCTGTGCATTAACCACAGTGCAGTGCAAATACAGTGCAATAACAGTTCAACAATATAAACCAGTATAAGCGTAAATAACAGCACAAATCATAATACAAGTGCAATGAAGTAGGGAGTTGATGGTTTTGCATACCAGTAATAGGGGAAAATATCCACAAAAGTCCTGACCCCAAAGTACCCTTGCTCCAGGGCACTACTCTACTAATACTACCCTTATAAAGTCGAACATCTACTGCCTCGTTTCCATGCAGTGCAGCTGCAACTGCCACTGCTATTCCTGCCATTATTACTTTACTCCTACACAGCTTGTCCTTCCATATTCACACAGTACTGCTGTTGCTCCTTAAAAAATTGAAAATTTTTGGATGCTTGATCTGAAATAGCCACAATTTCTTCTGACACTTCCATGTGTGTGTGTCTACACAAAGGCAGACATCTGCCCCCATTAAGGCATATTTTTGGATTGCTTGTTCAGAACAATCCACTGTTTTTAACTAAAACACTATGGGCCTGAACCACTTATGCCTTCACTAACAAAGTCTGGCTTCAAAAAGTCACAAAATAGGGCTTTTACAATTTTTTAAATTTAAAGAGAACCTCTCACTACAACATACAGTACAATCCGCAGGCAGCATGATATAGAGCAGGAGGAGCTGAGCAGATTGATGTATATTTTTGTTCAAAACGATTCAGTAAACCCTGTAGTCTTCCTTTGTCCACCTCCTGTGAACTACTATCGGTAGAGGTAGCTATAGAGTTAGCTGTCAGTCACTAAACACCCCCGCCCCCGTCCTGTACCAATAGCTGTTCACAGGAAGTGAAAACAGCAAAGATATAAATGTATAAATTACAGGTTTAACTGAATCTTTTCCCACAAAACAATATATCAATCTGCACAGCTCCTCCTGCTCTATAACATGTTACCTGCAGATTACTGCATTTTGGGATGACAAGTGCTGCAACAAAATGCTGACGTAAAGTACATCAGAACAAACTCAAGCAAAACTGACTTCAAATATTATCCTCATGATAAATCCCCCCTCTACACTGATGAGCAAAAGGGTAATAATGTTTTGAACTTTTGACTTTCAGGCTCCATATCTCACCATCCACTACAGCTTTGAATGTGAGACTACCATCATTTTATAGACAATCATCTTGGCTATCTCATACATAACTTGGACTTGCAACTATTTAGCATATGATTAGTTATGCAGATTCTTATCATGTAACTGCATTGTTACTGTTTTTCTCCTAAAATTTGAAACTTTTGTTATTTTGTAAATCCACCAAACTGGAGGGAGAGAAAACAAAATCTAAAAAGAAAAAGTCCTAGGAGACCTTATAGTGTCATAGACCAAATTTGAGTACTTTTGATTCAAATAGAATCTATTCAGACCAGAATGGGAATTTTCTGACCAATTAGTTCAAATCAGACCTCAAACAAATTTCAAGAAATTAGCTATTCTGTAATTGCCTAGCCAAAGACAAGACTTCAATCCAGTTGAAAATCTGTGGCAAGACTGTTCTACAGCAACACAGCCACCGAACTTGAAGGAGTTGGAGCAGTGTTGCCTGGAAGAAAAGGCAACAATCCCTGTGTCTAGAAATGCTAATACTTAAAGGGGTTCTCCGGGAATTAAGAAAATGAAAATACTTAAATATTACTTTATTATAAATATATTCCCAAATGCCTTACATTAGTTATAATGGCTCGTTTTGTCTGGGGAGCAATAATTAAGAGAAATAAAATGTCCGCTGTCCTATTAGTACACCCAAAACCTGTCCTAATCACACAGGAGGACAAGTTACTTCACAACACTGAGGTAAAGAGCTGCCTCATCCTCCTCTCTGCTTGTCAGGGATTATGGTCCTGAATACAGATGACAAGAACTTCTCTGTAGAAATCGAGTTCATGAGAAGACATGAAGTACCGAGAGACAGACAGGACAGATTGTAGTAATGTGGAGCTGAGGTAAAGGAAACTGCATACAAGTGCTGCTGTTCATTAGCCACATCTGCTCATGAACTCAATTCCTACAGAGATTCAGCTGAAGATCTTATCCCCTGTATTAAGGATCATAATTCCTGACAAGCAGAGCAGAGAGGAGGACGAGGCAGCTCGTTATCTCAGTGTTGTGAAGTAACTTGTCCTCCTGTGTGATTAGGACAGGTTTTGTGTGCACTAAGGACAGCGGCCATTTTGTTTCTCCTAATGATTGCTCCCCAGACAAAACGAGCCATTATAACTAATTAAAGGTATTTGGGAACATATTTATAATTAAGTAATATTTAAGTATTTTCATTTTCTTAATTCCCGGAGAACCCCTTTAAGCACATTAAAGGGGTGAAGTTCCATGCGCACAGGTCACTGTGCAGTAAGTCCCTGGCCTCAGTAGTACACAGAATGTCACCTCTGCAGCCAGGAAAACAAGCAGCACCAGGGAAGAACAAAGCTCAGTGCTGGAAGCAGCGGGGGAGAAGTGAAGTGAGTATTGATTATTTTGTTATTTTACCAAATGTATAGTGGTTGTCTGAGTTTTTACTTGACTTGGGCAACACCATTAAATTTCTCATTTTTTTTAATTATAGGTAGTTTATCACAGTATAAAATATCTTGCACCTTCAAATGGGTAGGCAAGGTGAGTAAATCAAATGGTACCCCCCTAATCTTTTACTTCCAGGTTGTAATTCAGCAAAACAGGAAAAACACCAAGAGGGTGATTACTTTTGCAAGCCACCGTAAATTTGCATTTACTTTTTATTAATCTTGGCATCAGATATTTTTTAAAACGTTGTTTCTCCTGAAGATACATTTACTGATTAGTAGTGTTGGGCGAGCATGCTCGGCCGAACACTATATTCGGGCGAGCATGGCGGTGCTCGGCACATCACAGTGTTCGGCCGAACACCGCGTGTGCTCGAGCACCATGCTCAAGTCCCCTTTCCGCACGTTTCTTGCCTGCTACGCAGCCAATCAGCGTGCGGGGAGGTACTGGCATCCACTGTAATGCCATAGCCATGTTGGCTACTGGGATTACAGTGATTGGCTGGCCGGGAATGCGTCATCGGGTGCTATATAGCACCCGGTGACATGTGACCCGGCTCAGTCTGAGTCAGGGAGAGCTGCTGGAAGGAGGGACAGATAGTGTAGGGATAGAAATTGGCTAGGCAGGGCAAGTTTTTCTGTTTTCTGACTATTTTTATATCTGGCTGCAATATATATATATTTTTTTTTGGGGGGGGCAGAAATTGCGCAAGTTTGCCTGACCTAAACATTACCTGCACTGCGTCTGCTGTATAACGTTTGCGCAAGGAGAGAAAGATAGTGTAGGGATAGAAATTGACTAGGCAGGGCTAGTTGTTCTGTTTAAAAGACCAAAAAGTCCTTTTAAGCACTATTGTTATATCTGGCTGCAAATTTATTTTATTTTATTTTTTTGGGGGGGGGGCAAAAATAGCGTAAGTTTGCCTGACCTTAACACCACCTGCGCAGTGTGTGTCGTATAACGTTTGTGTATCATAAATACCCGAGATCCGGTGTCATTTTTTCTGCCACTAATCAAGGCGACATTACCTGTGCTGCGTGTGCAGTATAATGTTTGTATATCCTAAATACCTGACATCAGGTGTATTTTTTTCTGCCACTAATCAAGGCGACATTACCTGTGCTGCGTGTGCAGTATAACGTTTGTGTATCCTAAATACCTGACATCCGGTGTATTTTTTTTTCTGCTGTTAATGAAGGCGACATTACGGAAGCGGAAATACCCAGCCACCCACCCACAGGCCATAGCACTAAACGCGCAACTTTCCAAATTGCTGTCCCTGGAAATGTTGCCGTTTAGGCTGGTGGACATTGAGACATTAAATGCCCCTGAGCCTGGGCCTGTTGCTGGGATCCCTATCATGCCAGTGTCTTCCCCTACTGGCCTCTTCAGTATTTTATTAGAGGGCAGAACTGGTTTTATTCCCAATCTGAGAGAACTTCATGGGCCCCCATTGAGCAAGTCTTCTGATGGGTGCCATTTCAGCAGATACTCCAGGTCTTTCAGGTGGAGAAGGTACTCCAGATCATAAGGTCTAAATACTTATGTCCATGATTTTTTTTAAAATTTAGCAACATTTCTAAAATTCTGTTTTAACAAAATGTGAAAAAAGTTTAAAAGTCTGAAGAATTTCGTTGTAGATAGAGGATCAGCAGTTGACTGATAGTGGTCCATTTGTATTGGAGGATCCCTGTTCATTCTACATACACAATATGTCACATTTACAATCAGCCAGTGAAGTTTCATTCTAATCTTAATTTGCTTTGGAAACATTTGTTTCTCACTCCTTTATGCAATCCTATCCTATTGTAAGTGACGCCTTTCTGCTCACGTCACCCAGCAAACCTATTTAAAAGGGATCAAACACAGAAATTGCTCAGAACACATAAACCAGCTCTACCACACTGCAGAAATCACTCAGGTAAGGAAGATGCTTCACCTTGATCCACCGTACTGACGCTGATCCACCATTGTGCTATTCTTAGTAAAATATGTAGCTATAGACTATATGGTAGAATAGACATAATGTAGTCAAGAAGACTTTTTTTTTTATAAACCTATTTGTTTCTAGAATTGTTTCTTAATGCTTCCTTTACAGTTATTTGCAGCGTTTTTTGGCTTGTGATCAATGCCATGAATTTCAATTGTTTTTTTTTTATTCATACATTTTTAACATGCTTTTTAGGCCTCTTTCACACGACAGTATTTTTTGCGGGCTCCGATCCGCATTTTTTGCTGATAAAATGCGGACCCATTCATTTCTATGGGTCCGCAAAAAATACTGATAGCATCCGTATGTCCGTTCCGTAGCCCGCAAAACAAAAAAATAGAACATGTCCTATTTTTGTCTGTTTTGCGGACAAGGATAGGCATTGTTACAATGGATCCGCAAAAAAAACGGATGCCATACGGATGTTCATGTGGCGGACCGCAAAACACAATGTTCGTGTGAAAGTAGCCTAAGGCTAGTTTCACACGAACATTGTGTTTTGTGGTCTGCAAATTGCGGATCCGCAAAAAAAACAGATGGCATCCGTGTGCATTCTGTATTTTGCGGAACGGAACAGCTGGCCCCTAATAGAACAGTACTTTTCTTGTCCGTAATACGGACAAGAATAGGACATGTTCTATTTTTTTTGCAGGGCTACGGAACGGGCATACGGCTGCGAACAGCACACAGTGTGCTCTCAGTATTTTTTGCGGATCCATAGAAATGAATGGGTCCGCATTTTTCATGCGAAAAATGCGGATGGGAGCCCGCAAAAAATATTGTTGTGTGAAAGAGGCCTTAGAAGGCATTTTTTTTAAAGTCGTGTAGGCATAGGTATAGGAAAACGGCTGAAAAAACTGCACACCTGGAGCATTTAGAAAAATTGTCGCAAATCCAGTTAATGCACCCAAATTGGAGAAAAACTTCACAAACAGAAAAGATTATTTTATTTGCATGGGTGTTTTATTTTTTACTACTGGCTTTCAGCTAGCATCTGACTGAAAGTTTTTTTGCAAATAAAATGGCAGGAAAAATGCTGCAAAGATTCAGTACTTTTCCTAAAAGGGTGTTATGGTTGCACATTCTAAAACCAAGAAAGTTTGCCCCATCATTGTCTTTAAGTTTTAAAGGATTAGTCCAGAGTTTTACAATTGATGGCATAGCCTCAGGATAAGCCAGCGATATCTGATTGGCAGGGGTCTGACCAGGGGCGTAGCTAAAGGCTCATAGGCCCTGGTGCAGAGTTCAGCTTGGGCCCCTCTTCCCTCAGTGCTTTTGTGGCCAGGGGCAGGAAAACACATAGCCTTTGTGATGCCTGAGGCAAAAATTTAAACAGCAAACCAACTTCCCCCAATGCCAAATTCTAGACCTGACCCCTTCCCTCCAGCCAGAGGTGTAACTTGACCAGTATACACTTTCTATAATACCAGTGTCTTCTCATGTGGCACAAGGGTCTTTGGACCCCCTCAGGCTCCTGGGCCCAGTACGACTGGTACCTCTGCACCCCCCATAGCTACACCCCTGGATCTGACTCATTGCACCCCTGCCGATGAGCAGATTTGTGGGGACAGAGCTACTGCAGAACAGCCGATCGGTGGGAGTGTGCAGTGTTTGACCCCCGCTAGTCAGATTTTAATGTTCTATCCAGAGGACAGACCATCAGTAGTAAATCCTGGACAACTCTTTTAATCAGATGGGTGTCCCCCATATAACATAAGCTCCAGTATAGAGTCATTGTGGCATGCAAATCACAATAGATTGGGATGATACCAGCCACATCCATGGCAAAAGAAAAATTTACAGCAAAAAGTGATGTTACAAGCTATAAGCCACTGACACCTTTATTAAAGGGTTGTCCCATCTCAGACACTTAAGGCATATCAATGAGATATGCCATAAATGTGAGATAGGTGTGGGTTCCACCTTTGGAACCAGCCCCTGTATCAAGAACAGTCCATGAAGTGAACGGCGAGCACATGATTTCCATGGTGTACTGTTCCTTTACTGTTATGGGACTTCCAAAAATAGCTAAGCCAGCGCATTTGGATATTTTTGAAAGTCTCATAGCATTAAATGGATTATGGCCAAGCATGGGTCCAGGAGAATATCCTATATTGATTACCTATCCTCAGGATCAATATCAGATCGGCTGGGGTCTAACTCCCGGCACTCCCGCCAGTCAGCTATTTGAAGAGAATAAAAAGATCCTTGGCATCCAATCAATAAAATCCACAAACGCAGTGCTCCCAGGAGCGATGTGTTCTCTTTAAAAAGCTGATTGGCGGGGGAACCGAGAGTCTGGCCCCTGCAGATCTGATATTAAGGACCTACCCTTGCCAGATAACCCCTTTAAGAACTAGCAGCCGCCAGCGAATAGGACTGTATAAATAAGAAAAAAGGTCAATCAAATGGATTTTATAAATTTAGTGACCTACTTATTACTGATTGGATACTCTATACTCTATATAATATACTAAGAATCTTTGCAATCAGGTTACATGAGTCAAAAGTTAACCCAATCAACTGTATTTTAACCCTTATCCTTCAAAACTAACACAGGAAATTGCCCTCCAAAACCTAAGAAGAAGAACATTCCCATCTCAGGTGATTAATATCTCTTCTGGACTCCTCCTAATTATCCATAATCTCCCCATTGTAAATTCTTTAGATGATTGGTTGCCCCATTATGGAGAAAATTTATACTCTTATACAAGTGAGGGCATAAATGCAACGAGGGTTGGTCCTTAGCTCTTTGGTGCGCTTAGCTCCTCTGCTTCACCATGCTGGTTACTCCCTCTCCTCTTAATTAACAGGGCCAGGCATCTGCAGCGTCCTCTAGTCTGGCCTTGGAATTCTATGCATATGCCATCCATTCCAGCATGGGCACACAAGCAGTAGTTATCAGTGCCATGGTGCAAGCAGAAGCTGATGTACTACCCATGCCCTGATCAGAGGTGCACCTAGCCTTTCTGCTGCCTGAGGCAAAAACTGAACTGGCGCCCCCCTCCCCAATGCCAATTTCTTAACCTAACCCCTTCCCTTCAGCTGATGGCCCTTTGGCTGCCCCCCTCTTGCCCCTCACCTGTCCTCATTGGTGGTGCACCCCTGGCACTGATGTGCAGGCGTGGGAATACAGGGCTGGATGTTGCTGTCAATCAAGGGCAAATGCTCTGTAGCAGTGATGGCTAATCTCTGGTAAGCTGTGGTAAAACTACGACTCCTAGCATGTTCCATTCATTTCTATGGAGTTCTGAAAACAGCTAAGGAAGTGTGCATCTTGGGAGTTGTAGTTTTACCGCAGCTGGAGTGCCAGAGGTTAGCCATCAAAGCTCTAGAGTGAAGGAGCTAAGGTATGCCGAGGAATACAAAAGTTGCAATTTTGGCCTGAATCCCGTTTTTCACCCAAATCATTGACTTTTTGGTTTTCTTACCACCCTACCGCAAAATGTGGGTTGGCTGTGGGCAGGCCCTCCGCAGCCTGATATATTTGGCAGCCCATGTGCTAGAAAACTGGTGCACATGGCTTTCGAGATCTCCACCAGCTCGCTTGCTCATGTAGATGTTATTTTCTGGTGCATGGAACTCCTGAAGATGAGCCAGAATTGTTACCTCTTAATTTTTGCACAATCTAGTTTATGTATTCAGAAGTGCAGAATACACATTTATACTAACGATCGCAGCTGTACTCCACATATATTACAAGGTCCGGAGCGTACATATTTAATTACTATGGTTTATTACAGGTGTTTCCTTTTTCTGAATGGATACAGACATGACTGACAACAGTGGGCATGCTACAGTAAATGGGATCCCTGTTGAAATGATGGATGTCGTAGATGAAATAATATTTCCTCCTCCTCCTCCTCCTCCTCCTCCTCCTCCTCCTACAATGGCTGACCCTCATATAGGAGCCAATAAAATACTTTTCAGTAAGAGGCACAAGAACAGCGAGGTTGCCAGCAGTCAGTATGGCATTAACATATTCATTGTTGGACTTCTTCTGATGTTTGCTACCTACTTAAATATTACTGGCCTGACGGAGAGCGAGCGGCTGATCTTCTTGATCGCTTTAATGCTGATACAGGTCCTGTGGATGATTTTTTATATGGCTGTAGGTAATGGAAAGAGATGGGCTACTGATGAGAAAGATGGACACGCTGGAGCCAGGTGGCTGAAATGTAAGTCAGAATATTATTATTATTATTATTATTTTAGTGGTTTTGATATGTACAGGCTAATACATTCTGTGGGGGAATTGACAGGCTTTCTTACAGGCAATGCTTCATGGGAAATGGTGGGCAAATTAGCTTTCATCATTACGAAGAAAAGTAACTATTTTGCATACTTTTTTCCCATGGTGTAATGCCTGCAAGTACGTCTCAATACACCGACTGGAACTCTTCAATAGCAAACAGTGGGGAGATTTATCAAACTGGTATAAAGTAGAACTGGCTTAGTTGCCCATAGCAACCAATCAGAAAACCACCATTTTCAAAAGGAGCTGTGAAAGATGAAAGATGGAATCTGATTGGTTGCTATGGGCAACTAAGCCAGTTCTACTTTACACCAGTTTGATAAATCTCCTTCAGCATCCTCAGAGATACAGGGGATGTGCACACAATGCAAGCACATACATGGTTTAATTATAGAGAGTGGTAATTACCCAGAAGGCTTCAACCATCTAAGGCAGGGGTCAGCAGCCTCCAGTACACCAGCTGTTGTGAAACTACAACTCCCAGCATGCTCCATTCACTTCTATGGGGGTTCTGAGAATAGCCAAGCAAGTCTACATGCTGGGAGTCATAGTTTCACCATACCTGGAGCACCGAAGATTGCTGACCCCTGATCTAAGGCCATGATCTCTTAATTCCTCTAACCAGAGGCTGTTTCATACATTTTTACCAACAGCTTAGGTTAAATTCACATATGCGGTAGGAAACTCTGGTAGTCTGTTCAAAAGAACAAACTAACGGAGTCACAGTATCTGGAGCCGGCCACCACCGGATTCTCATCCACTATAATGGGAATCGACAGAGATCCAGTGAGTTTCTGGCATAAATGGCCAAATATAGGCAAAATACTGCGGCATGCCAGATCCGGTTGCTTCAGTAGTCTGTTTCTGTGCTGGAACACACTACCGAAGTTTCCTACCACATATGTAAATGTAGCCTTAGAAGACCATAAAATAATAAATGAAGCAGTACCCACATTACCGATCAGTCCCCTCTCCCCACTTCTGTGATGGTCTCTGTAGGAAGTGTGATAGGACTAATTGGTTGTAGTGGTCATGTCAATGTGTCACTGCTGGAGGCTAGAAGATATAGACCAGTGGGGACCCTGAAAGTGGCATCATTGTTAACTTTTGGTGAAACATTTTGAAGGGCAGAAATAATACAGTACATGACAATCTCTTTCTAACAAAGCTAGAACCAGCCCTGTATCTCACATGGATCCAGAGATCTCCCAATTTATTGCTCCAGTTGCTATCCTAGATTAATTTCAAGCTGGCTACTCAAGGGGCTTGTCTTTTCTCAGGGGGGAGGGTCCTTTCTGCTGTAGCTCTCTCTCTATCACAGCTCAGGAGGTGTGTCCTTTCTCAGGGCATGTGTCCTTTCTTCTGCAACTCTCTCCCTGTCATAGCTTCTAACAGTAGATATGGCTGAAGGCAGTAGAACGATGGAACTGAGCATGTATGACCACCTCATCCAGGTGAACATAGAAATAAGCAAAAGAACAAACACCAGTTGGCGCTATACCAATAGATTTTAGCGAATACCTCAGTGGCTACATTACATTTTAATTACATGCAATTACAAAAGTATTCAGATCCTGGTGCTAGTTTGCAAAATGTAAAATTCCCCTGCTATTCTTTTATTCTCCTTTCAGAATGTCCACCTAAAGTGTGCATTTTTGGTGGTCACACATGCCCAATAGCTCACTCCCACCATCTGGATCCACTTCCATGGGTGGGTGGTGGAATGATTCCTGCTATTGTCCTTGCCAGCCAATAAGAATGAGTGCTCTAGAACCGGCTTCTTCTCACCACCTTAGGTGGGCATTCTTGAGAGGGAAACACAAGAACACCAGGCGGTGCTGTAAAAAAGTGTTTAACACCAATATCTAGACAACGGAGCATTTCTTTCTAGTTAAAAATTGTTATGCTGTGTGTGATCTGTGGCTTAATTAAAATCTGCGTTGGGCATTCTGTTATTCAGTTCTGCCACAGAAACAGAAAAATGGAACGCAAGTTGGATCTGTCACGTGCCAGACCTCACTGACTATAATTGGGTCTATCGGGTTTCCATCATGGTGTCAGTCATGTTATAAAATGGGGAAATTTGTATTTACAGTAAGGGCCTCATTGATCTGTACAGAGTTGTTGTCTGTGACACAATCTGTATGTTCCTTGCAGAGTCTAACACATTTCGGTATCTACTCATAATGATTTCCATTCGCGAGAATCATCACTAGGCAACAATAAAGCCTCCTGCTGTGCCAGAACACTATGAGATCTTTCCTAACCCATTATATTAATTTCAATGCTTTCCAGTATTATTTCCATACATCAGATCATATAACAGAATAAAAGTTGGCGTCTCTTGATACTTCAAAGATGGGAAAGAAGTAAGGTTAAAAACATGGCATTTGGTTTTCACACATGGCAGTCTTTTTTACATTTAAAGTCTATGGACACTTTGGTTGGCACCAGGCCAGTATGCCATCAGCCCAGTTGGTGTTAATGGGATTTTCTGGGCTACCCATCATCAGAATAGGTAATCAATATTAAATTGATGGGGTGCAGATCCCCCACACCCAGACTTACCAGTGTATATCCTAATGTAGAAGACTCCATACACCAGGTAGTACCTGCGAATGGGAGCAGAGCTGCAGTACCCCAGCATGGCTACTAAACGCAGCATCCCAAAACAGTTAATTGGTGGCGGTGCGGAGTGTCCGGCCTCCACTGATCTCATATTAATGACCTATACTTTTTGGATTAGTTACTCTTCCTATGCCATTCCAGCGCTGTCCTAGGAAAATCATCAGCATCAGCACTAGGTCCAGTACAGGATTATCGATGGAGATTGCAGTAGACAAGGCAACAGTAAGCCACAGGAACTCCAGTTGAGTTTACATGTTTCGACTGAGGTGGTGCCGCTAAAACCTTGCCAGTTTTCCATTAGCATACTGCCACAGCCATTATCAATCAGGCTGCAAAATTTTGTCTGCACCTTGACCACATGGGAGCAGCAACTTGTGAACACATTCAGTTGTCAGACATGCACACATTTCCTGTCTAAGCATCCCCGAAGTCTAGAGCAGAGATCATAGAAGAATGAGCCTGGCAGAAGCGTAGCTATAGGGGGTGCAGAGGTAGCAGTCGCCCCGGGCCCAGGAGCCTGAGGGGCCACAAATACCCTTGTGCCGCATAAGAAGACAATGGTATTATAGAAAGTGCATGCTGGTCATGTTACACCTCTGGCTGGAGGGAAGGGGTTCGGTCAAGAATTTGGCATTGAGGGGGGGATTTCCGTTTCAAATTTTGCCTCAGGCAGTAGGAAGGCTATGTGCTTCCCTGCCCCCTGGCCACAAAGCACTGAGGGAAGGGGGGGCCCAAGCTGAACTCTTGCACCAGGGCCCATGAGTCTTTAGCTACACCCCTGGTTGCAGTTATCATGCCTGATTGTATAACCCAAAGGCCACATGTGGCCAAGACATGCCTGTCCACAGGAACCAATGGTAATTAGGTGTTGTGGGTGGCTTATACTGCCCAGCCACATGTGGTCAAGCCATGCCCACCCACAGTACTCAGTTACCATTGGTTCCTGGGGACAGATATGTCTTCGCCGCATGTAGTCAGCCGCAACTTGGGGTTATACACTTAGGCTTCCAGATCTAAGTGGCAGCCTCTTGAAGTCAGCCTCCAAAAAATATACCCATTTTACATGTAGCTTTTCTGGTTAGAATTTGTGAAAAATTTCTGCAAAAAAAACAAACAAAAAAACAAAACAGCATATGGGTAAATACACTGAAAAACATGACAGTATTTTTGGCTAGAAAATGGGGTTGCATGTCGGCACATATGGTGGAAGATTTTCCTGGCATATATGCAGACAGTCCACCGCGGACTTGGTGTGAATTTAGCCTAACAAAGGACTTGAGTGACAACACACCTGTCCTGACAGCTCGAACCTGATACTGCCTGACGGAAACATTTACAGAGCACTGAACTCCAGAAAGGAAGCTTAGGTGGTGGCCTGGCCTCTGGGCAAATGTGGTCAGTATTAAATGTCCCAAGTAGACGTCTCTGTTTCCACTTCCACCAATTTAGATTTGTGACTAAAATAACATTTTTTACAATTGTGGGTGTGTTAGGTCTTATTTTTTTGCGGAGGCGCAGCATATCAGAGCCAAGTGAAAACTGATCGGCGGTGACATTAGGTATTAGCTATGTGCACATGTAGCAGAATTGAATTTGATAGTTAACTCTCAGGGAATGCCTTGTTTTCTGCGCTAGCACAGTAGGCTGACCTGCAGTCCTTTCAAAACCACAGGTAAAACACATAGTGAGCTGATCCAAATGACAAACTTGGCTCTGCAACAATGATAATGTAACATAATGGGTGCGATATACAAATTGTTTTAGTGCTATAAATCAGGTTCGCACAACCGTGGGTCAGTTGGCCCCCAACTACTGTTTTGTGTGGTCACCCAATCATCAGGACACTGCAAAAAGACACCTTTCTGATGCAGACAATGCAGACAGCAGCTCTGTTCTGTCAGGAGGCAGCTGTCCAGACCACTATGGGTATTTTAGTGCATGACTGGTGGTGGTCTTGCTTTGGTGCACTTGAAATCCACGTCTCATGCACCACCTCTTCAAGCCTGCAGGAGACATAAACAAAACATTATGGAGGTAATTTTTGAATATTTTATACCAGGTTTTTGGCGTAAAAAAAATAGTTACAAGACTCTTTTTTTGAAAATATTGTTCCATGGGCATTTTTGGACAATCCTCGCCACTTGGGAGAGATATGGGGATGGCGAGGGACGGATCATGGTTTGGGACATCGGCCTTGCCACATTTTATTATCTTTTACGTGTGTAAACACGTGTAAAAGAGAAGTAAAAACTACTCTAGTCAGGGGGTGGAAAGCTACTATGGCGTTTACTGTTTGGCATTTCACTTGTGACCATCGAGTCCACTTGTGATATGCAGGCTTTTGCACGTGTCTGTCCTGAACTGTGGTGATGGTGTTCTTAACTTTGTTATTCCCCATCACCTGCAGTGGAAGCTGTATAGCTGTAGTGCTGATCACTCTGCTGACTGTAAACACTGTAGCTTGTAGTTCTTCTGGTGGCCCTGCAGTCCTCCTGGAGTATTGGTCCTCCTAGATGAGCTGTCTTAGTAGTCCCAGGGCTCTTGGAGCAGGTGGACGTGCTCCCTCACTCCAGGCCTGCTCACCCAACTCTTCCTAGAACTCTCTAGAACTCCGCTTCCTGGCAGAAAGTAGGACAAGCTCACTCCCACCAAGAAGGGAGGAATGGAATGGAAAGTTCCATTCCTAATGCCAACCCATACCTTATCATTCCTAAAGCATAAGGCAGATACATAACATAACATAGCATAACATGCTATGAGGACCACGGCAAGAGGGAGCCCAGTCTTAGTTGGGATCATCCCCTCTTCTACTGGAGGTGAAAACTTGGTCAGGACTCTACCCTATAAAGGAACAATTTTTAGTAAATGAGGCAGTTGTAAAAAGGTTTAGGCAGAAACCCTTTTGTCCTATGTGGGGGCCTAGTTTGATCCTTGCTATGGGGCCCTTACTTCTTTATGTATTGCCACTGTCCCTATCAGAATATTTTTTGGATTGTGGGAGGAAATTGGAGGAAACCCACATACTGGGAGAGAACATGGAGAGAACATACAAACTCCTTGCAGATGTTCGAACTAGTGCTAACCACTGAGCCACCATCCAGCCTTTGTATGGATGGATATGAGAGTATCGTTATGAATCTGCTCATCCATAACGTGATCATTTTTCCTATTTTCAATCTTGAATCCTTTGATTGTAAACCGCCCTTTGCTTGACATTGACAAATTGTTAGTGAAAACGGTCACGTCCTTGTTTGGTATCTATGTCAATAAATCTCGTGACAATTCTCCAAGGTTAAAGCTAAGATCAGCAAAATTGCATCTCAAGAGGCAAAAGATTAAGATCTAATCCTAATGACTGCCCTGTGGCCATCAGATGGAATTGTGTCAGTGCTTCGGGGTTATTGTTAACAACCAATCACATTCTATGTTTTATCTTCCCAGATCATTTCATAAAATGAGAAAGGCTATCTGATTGGTTGTTTATAGACAAGACCAACACATTTTATGAGGAGCTTTTTTCTTTAGAGAGACGCTAGGAGCTAGGAGTACATGGCAAAGAAAGCTAGAACCAGCCCTGTGTACCTTACATGGATCCAGAGATCTCCCCATTCATTGTTTTTCAATTGATCTACTAGATTTATTTCACTAGATTCATAGCTCTTTCCCTATCATAGGTTATGGGGGGTATTCTTTTTACTACAGGTCTCACAACTATCAGCCAAATCTATAAGTAGATTTGGCTGATGGGAGATGAAGGATGGAACTGAGCATGTGCAACCACCTCAGTAATGTTACTGAGGTGGACAGAGAAAATAAGGAATAAACAGCAGAGGCTGCTGTACAGATAGATTTTGTTAGATAACTCAGAGGCAGTACTGAAATTTGCACATGCACTTACAAAAGTATTAAGATCAAGGTGGTGGCTTGAAAACTGTTAAATATATTTTGTGGGATAAAAGGGTTGGAAATGGAAAAATAGTTTTTTTTTTTTTGGGTTTTAATTTTACAGCATTCCCTATGTGTAAAACTGACCTGTGCACTTCTCCAGGTCAGTACAATTACAGAGATACCACACTTGTATAGTTTTTCTTGTCTTTTAACGTTTTAATAAAATTTTGGGGAAAATATTTTTTTCTTTTCATAGCCATGTCCTGTGGGTGTGTTTTGGGTGTGTATGACTTTTTTGATCGGTTTTTTAAATTTTTGGGGAGGTGAAGCGATGAAAAAATGTTGGATCAGCCATTTTAGATTTTTTTTCACCATTATGGCGTTCCACCATACAGGGTGAATACATAATAGTATGGGCATTTCTTCATTGTTTATTTGTTTTTATTGTGGGATGATTTGAATTTTTATATATTTTTATATATGTGATCTTCCTATGGCTTCTGTCTTACATTGCAAGGTATGGCAAATTCACTATTGGGGTCATTTACGAACACGCTGTGTTGCGGCAGAATCTGCAACTTCTTCCCCGCTCATGTCAGGTCTAAAAAAAGGGGGCATGGCATGGGCAGGGGAAGGGAACTGGTCGGCAGGTCTGTCTCATTCATTATTTTCTAGGCCTGTTTTAGGCATACAAAATGGTCTAAATGTAAGACAACAAGGAAGCTGTATTACATCTAGAATCGACGGTGGATACGCCGAAGTTATGTAGAGGCAGGCTCCTCTTTATAACTTCGGCGATCTACCGCCCAGAACAGGGGCTCATTAAGACCAACGACTGAAACGCGAGTCTTAATAAATGTGCCCCTTTGCCACCTGCAGGCATCCATAAGAACTACATCTGTAGTAGGCTGGGATTCTTCAGAGAGACTCATGCTATTACTACGAATGAACGGCTTCCCCGTTATCAGCAAGGGGAAGCCGTTCTAGTCCAGGGAGCACAATGCTTTTGGGGAAAACCAATTCAGATGCCGTGGTCACAACTGACCATGGCATCTGAGGGGTTATATGTCTGTGATAGGCGATAACCAAGCACTTTCTACCGCCAGAACAGGGGCTCATTAAGACCAAGGACTGAAACGCGAGTCTTAATAAATGTGCCCCTTTGCCACCTGCAGGCATCCATAAGAACTACATCTGTAGTAGGCTGGGATTCTTCATAGAGACTCATGCTATTACTACGAATGAACGGCTTCCCCGTTATCAGCAAGGGGAAGCCGTTCTAGTCCAGGGAGCACAATGCTTTTGGGGAAAACCAATTCAGATGCCGTGGTCACAACTGACCATGGCATCTGAGGGGTTATATGTCTGTGATAGGCGATAACCAAGCACTTTCACCGTACATGTACGGCATTGGTGCTGAAGGAGTTAAATAGCCAAGGAAGTCACTGGATTATTTACATGTATCTGTCGTTTATTGTCATTTTACTTTCTGAATGAAGCCTGCATTTTAACCCTTCTTGACATTCTATAAAGCAGTGTTACTCAAATCCAATCCTCAGGGACCACCTACTGGGTCATTGATTTGAGAATATCCCACAGAATGAATACCTGAGATAAGTCTTGATGTGCTGACACTAATTATATATCACCTGCTCAATACTAAGGAAACCCTGAAAACATAACCGGCAGGTGGGCTGGCCTGAAAAATGGAGGAGGTAAGGAACACTGCCAACTGTACATTTTAGGGTTGGTTTTATGCCTCCATTTTACTTATACGTTAGAAAAAAAAAAAGGATACAAAAATGCAGCACACCGTGTTCTCGTATCCAGCAGAGTCCAGTAAAATAAATGTATACGGGGAGATTTATCAAAAGTGGTGTAAAGGAAAACTGGCATAGTTGCCCATAGCAACCAATCAGATTCCACCTTTCATTTTTAAACAGCTGGTGGGATCTTATTGGTTGCTATGGGCAACTATGCCAGTTTTCCTTTACACCGGTTTTGAAAAATCTCCCCCTAAGTGTCTAAAAGAGAAACTCTTTGCTGCCCATAGCAACCAATCACAGCACAGCTTGTACAGTCATGGCCAAAAGTTTAGAGAATGACACAAATATTATATTTTCACATGATCTGCTGCCCTCTGGTTTTTATGTGTGTTTGTCAGATGTTTTTATCACATACAGATATATATTATTGCAATCATATTATGAGTAACAAAAGCTTATATTGACAGTTAGAATGAGTTAATGCAGCAAGTTAATATTTGCAGTGTTGACCCTTCTTCTTCAGGACCTCTGCAATTCTCCCTGGCATGCTCTCAATCAACTTCTGGACCAAATCCTGACTGATAGCAGTCCATTCTTGCACAATCAATGCTTGCATTTTGTCAGAATTTGTAGGTTTTTGTTTGTCCACCCGTCTCTTGATAATTGACCACAAGTTCTCAATTGGATTAAGATCTGGGGGAGTTTCCAGGCCATGGACCCAAAATCTCTGTTTTGTTCCCTGAGCCATTTAGTTATCACCTTTGCTTTATGGCAAGGTGCTCCATCATGCTGGAAAAGGCATTGTTGATCGCCAAACTGCTCTTGGACGGTTGGGAGAAGTTGCTGCTCTCGGAGGACATTCTGGTACCATTCTTTATTCATGGCTGGCTGGTTTTTAGGCAAGACTGTGAGAGAGCCGATTCCCTTGGCTGAGAAGCAACCCCACACATGAATGGATTCAGGATGCTTTACAGTTGGCATGAGACAAGATTGGTGGTAGTGCGCACCTCGTCTTCTTCTCCGAATAAGCTGTTTTCCAGATGTCCCAAACAATCGGAAAGGGGATCAGAGAAAATGACTTTACCCCAGTCCTCAGC
>ONZH01025377.1:0-34496 GCA_900303285.1 Rhinella marina | reverse complement strand
TTCTGGGCTCCTGTGAACAAGGCAGACATAGCAGAGCTGGAGAGGGTTCAGAGGAGGGCAACTAAAGTAATAACTGGAATGGGTGGACTATAGGACCCAGAAAGATTATCAAAATTAGGGTTATTCACTTTAGAAAAAAAGACGACTGAGGGGAGATCTAATAAATATGTATAAATATATCAGAGGTCAGTACAGAGATCTCTTCCATCATCTATTTATCCTCAGGATTGTGACAAGGGGACATCCTCTGCGTCTGGAGGAAAGAAGGTTTGTACACAAACATAGAAGAGGATTCTTTATTACAGGTTGTAGTTACTAGAGAGGGGTCGTTGATCCAGGGAGTAATTCTGATGCCTGATTGGAGTCGGGAAGGAATTTTTCCCCCTAAAGTGGGGAAAATTGGCTTCTACCTCACAGGGGTTTTTTTGCCTTCCTCTGGATCAACTTGTAGGAAAACAGGCCGAACTGGATGGACAGATGTCTTTTTTCGGCCTTATAAACTATGTTACTATATTAGACTGGGGCTGAACAAAAGAGGCATGGGGGCTAATATGAGACTGGGGGCATGGGGGCTTATATGAGGCTGGGGACTGATAAAATGAGGCATGGGTGCTAATATGAGACTGGGGCTGATATGAGGCTGGGGGCTGATATGAGGCTGGGGACTGATCAAATGAGGCATGGGGGGCTGATTTAAGACTGGCGGTTTGACCTGTGGTCTTAATGGGGTTATTTATATTGGGGCTTATATCTGAGGTCTGATTGGGGGTCATTCACTTTGGGTGTGAGCTGAGGTCTGATTTTTTTTGGTCTGATCTGAGGTCATATTCAGGGTCTTATTAACATTGGGGGTCTGATTGGTGGTCTCACCTGAGGTCTAATGAAAAATTTTTTTTCTTATTGTCCTCCTCTAAAATCTAGGTGCGTCTTATGGGCCGGTGCGTCTTATAGGGCGGAAGATATGTTAATTGTAGAGGTTCATGGTATCCCAGACCTTATGGAGGGATTCACATGGAATTATGGTCATCCTGTAAATTTACTGTTGGTGGTCAGGAGAGGGTTAACTTCAAGCCTTTGCATTGAGGTTGGGCCACCAAGTTGGAAGAATATGGTTAGGCAGAGTGTCCTGGGTATACCTGATTTATAGCGATTTGTGATAAATTGATTCAGAACAAACCCAATTTCTTGGTGAACTTCAGCGAATCGGCTAAAAACTTCAGTCATCTCTATTTATGTCAATGTCTATTAAATTATATACTTCTGTATGGCTTTCTTAATGTCTTTATTTCTCAAACTGTAGACAATGGGATTAATCAGTGGAGTAAATACAGTATACAGTCATGGCCAAAAGTTTTGAGAATGACACAAATCTTCTATTTTCACATGATCTGCTGCCCTCTGGTTTTATGTGTGTTTATCAGATGTTTTTTATCACATACAGAAATATATTTGCAATCATATTATGAGTAACAAAAGCTTATATTGACGGTTAGAATGAGTTAATGCAGCAAGTCAATATTTGCAGTGTTGACCCTTCTTCTTCAGGACCTCTGCAATTCTCCCTGGCATGCTCTCAATCAACTTCTGGACCAAATCCTGACTGATAGCAGTCCATTCTTGCACAATCAATGCTTGCATTTTGTCAGAATTTGTAGGTTTTTGTTTGTCCACCCGTCTCTTGATGATTGACCACAAGTTCTCAATGGGATTAAGATCTGGGGAGTTTCCAGGCCATGGACCCAAACTCTCTATGTTTTGTTCCCTGAGCCATTTAGTTATCACCTTTGCTTTATGGCAAGGTGCTCCATCATGCTGGAAAAGGCATTGTTGATCGCCAAACTGCTCTTGGATGGTTGGGAGAAGTTGCTCTCGGAGGACATTCTGGTACCATTCTTTATTCATGGCTGTGTTTTTAGGCTAGACTGTGAGAGAGCCGATTCCCTTGGCTGAGAAGCAACCCCACACATGAATGGTTTCAGGATGCTTTACAGTTGGCATGAGACAAGACTGGTGGTAGCGCTCACCTCGTCTTCTCCGAATAAGCTGTTTTCCAGATGTCCCAAACAATCGAAAAGGGGATTCATCAGAGAAAATGACTTTACCCCAGTCCTCAGCAGTCCACTCCCTGTACCTTTTGCAGAATATCAGTCTGTCCCTGATGTTTTTTCTGGAGAGAAGTGGCTTCTTTGGTGCCCTCCTTGAGACCAGGCCTTGCACCAAGAGTCTCCGCCTCACAGTGCGTGCAGATGCACTCACACCTGCCTTCTGCCATTCCTGAGCAAGCTCTGCACTGCTGGTAGCCCGATCCCGCAGCTGAAACACTTTTAAGAGACGTCCTGGCGCTTGCTGGTCTTTCTTGGGTGCCCTAGAGCCTTTTTGGCAACAATGGAACTTCTCTCCTTGAAGTTCTTGATAATGCGATAGATTGTTGACTGAGGTGCAATCTTTCTAGCTGCGATACTCTTCCCTGTTAGGCCATTTTTGTGCAGTACAATGATGATTGCACGTGTTTCTTTAGAGACAACCATGGTTAACAGAAGAGAAACAATGATGCCAAGCACCAGCCTCCTTTTAAAGTGTCCAGTGGTGTCATTCTTACTTAATCATGACAGATTGATCTCCAGCCCTGTCCTCATCAACACCCACACCTGTGTTAATGGAGCAATCACTGAAACGATGTTAGCTGGTCCTTTTAAGGCAGGGCTGCAATGATGTTGAAATGTGTTTTGGGGGATAAAGTTCATTTTCTAGGCAAATATTGACTTTTCAAGTAATTGCTGTTAAGCTGATCACTCTTTATAACATTCTGGAGTATATGCAAATTGCCATTATAAAAACTGAAGCAGTAGACTTTGTAAAAATTAATATTTGTATCATTCTCAAAACTTTTGCCCATGACTGTACAGCACAGAGAGGATCTTATTAACAGCCCCTGTCTGACCAGTTCTTGGACGAAAATAAACACTGAAAAGAGTCCAATAGAATATGGAGAGCACAATGAGGTGAGAGCTACAGGTGGAGAAGGCTTTCTGTCTACCAGTACTGGATGGGATCCTTAAGACTGCTTTAACAATATAAGTATAAGACAATACAATGATTGTGGTTGGGATGAAGACAATTGGAATACCTATTAAATAAATCTCCAAGTGAACAATGAAGGTGTCAGAACAGGCAAGTTCTAATATGGGAGCAATGTCACAGAATACATGGTCAATAATATTGAGGCCACAAAAATTTAGCTTTGATGGTGTTACAGTGACAATGAAGGAAATTAAAATACTCAACAACCAGCACATACTGACCAATTTAACACAACATGTATTTGTCATGATAGAGGAGTAACGGAGCGGATTACAGATGGCCACATATCTGTCATAAGACATCACTGTGAGGAGAAGACAGTCAAATGACTCTGAGATAGTAAAAAAATAAAACTGAGTCATACAACCAATAAAACTGATGGCCCCCCATTATTCAGTAGGATGTAGAGCAGGTTGGGGACAATATCTGTTGGTGGTAAGATGGCCAGTTGTGAGATGAAGAAGTACATTGGAGTCTGGAGGTTCTTGCTGGTGGACACCAGGGTGTTGATCAGGAGGTTACCGCATATTGTTATGCTAAAAATAATATGGAACAGAAGGAATAGAACATTTCTTAAAAGTTGACTGCCTTGAAATCCGGAGAGGAAAAACTCTGTGACTGCAGTCTGATTTGTCTGCAAGTAGAATAAGAAAATAAAGAAAACTCAAATAAACTTTAAATTACATAAAACTAGAACTTATTGGGGCAAGGGCAGGCAATGGCATAAGATTAGAGCTGAGCGAACCTGCTCGAAACGAGCACTGTACCGCTCGGCTCCCCTGCGCTCTCATGGGCGCAGGCAGCCGCTTCCATCCTCCTCAGGTACAGCCGATCGGTACAGTGCTCGTTTTGAGCAGGTTCACTCATCTCTACATAAGATACCTTGAAGGGGCATTACTTACCTGTTAAATTCCCCATTGTTCTAGTGCCAGGATGCAATGATGACTGCACATTGACAATACATGCCCACTGTCGCCAATCAATGGTCTTGGTGGCACTAAGGGAAATCTCATAGCAATACTTATGACACTGGCTGACCTGTTACATGTGCACTTGGCAGCTGAAGCATCTGTGTTGGTCCCATATTGATATGTGCCCACATTGCTGAGAACAATTAAGTTTTATTATATGTAAATGAGCCTCTAGGAACAATAAGGATGTTTCCTTTACTCCTAGAGGCTCTGCTCTCTCTGGGACTGTCAAACCTACTGCAATTTGATTGACAGGGCTAGGCTATAAAAACATGATCACACCTGGCCCCGGAATAGAACTTTTAGAATTTCCTGTACTTGCCAGATCATATTTATGGTTTTCCTATAAATAAACAACCTAATAGAAAAAATATAATAAAGTACAAATTATATTTCTCTTTAGGAACAGACATTTATAAGAGCAATGTTCATGAGTGTTGTCAGCAGATGGGGGAATAGATTTGTTTTACTGTGATTGTGATCCTTAGCCAAAACGCTGTGGGTATAAGAAAATACAACTACTTCTACTCCTTGACTCCTGGAAGATCCTCAGAAAAATTTCTCAAGTATCACCACTACATATGAGACAAAATTTTGAAATGTATTTCCTCTCTGATATGCCAAATATTGAAAAACAATAAATAAATAAATTAGTGTCTGAATTGATTCTACCCAAAAGAAAATGCCTAAATACTAGTATGTGACTCTATGGGGGGCAAGGGGGTTTGGGCAGCACAGTGGCTCAGTGGTTAGCACTGGTGCTTTGCAGCGCTGGGGTCCTGGGTTTGAATGCGACCAAGGACAACATCTGCATGGAGCTTGTATGTTCTCCCCGTGTTTGCGTGGATTTCCTCCAGTTTTCTACCATACTCCAAAGACATACTGATAGGGACCTTAGATTGTGAGCCCCATTGGGGACAGCATGATGATAAAGTAAAATGCTGCAGAATATAGTAGTGCATATAATAATAATGGGGGAAATTTCTTAAACTTCACAGATCTTTTGGAAAAAGGTGGAATCTGATTTGTTGCTATGGGCAACTAAGCCAGTTGTACTACATACCAGTTTGATAAATCTCCCCCTATGAGTTCTCCAAGAACTTTAGTATGTATGAGAGCGGCATCTGAGGGGTACAATGATGAGTAGTGGTGCTATTGGCACTCCTTGTTATTGCACTTGAGACTGACAAAAATGTGCTTCGTGATGAAGTAATTCGTCACGAAGCAAATTTTTTTGTAAAATTCAGCAAAGCGGCTGAATAAAATTTTTACAAACTTTGCTCATCTCTAATTGTCGTCATAGATCCTTAACCTTCAAAGAGATTACAGCTGTTCAGGGGTTAAAAAATAAATACAGCCATCCAGTCCACCATCTTGTCCTTTCTCTCCTCAATAATCAGTGTCGGACTGGGGTACCTAGGGCCCACCAGTAAAATTTATTTTGGGGGCCCACCAAACGGATACATTCAAATATAATAAATAATCTAACAAGTTTTTTATATGAATATAGGCTGGTTGGGGAGCCGTACATTGAATATATGTATGTTGTGCAGTAAATCTACTATGTATCTATTATGTGTCACTGATGCAGAGGGTGGGAAACTAGGAGCCCACCTTCCTTGGGGGCCCACTGGGGGATTCCTCTGTACCCCCGTGGGCCAATCCTAGCCTGTCAATAATTATCTATCACCTACAGAAGCCTATGAAACGTATTCAGAAGTCATACACAGTCTAACAAAAAAAAAAGCACTGTATTGTTGGAAAATGTCCAGTGCAGTATATCAGGAACGCTAATCTGAAATCAACTGAATTCACTTTGTGGAGAATTACTTCATCAGGAAGCGCATTTCGTTGCATGTAGCGGACACAATGACGGGGATCAGCAATTGCACTTCCCCCCCATCAATGAACTCTTCAGATTCTGTGTTCATGACTGAATGCAGCATCTGAGATGAAAAATGAGGGATTTCAGGGGTTAAAAAACAAAACAACTCACCTTATCCATTTGATCCCGAAGATCCCGATGCGGCCATCTTGATTGTAGACACTGTGTGAAATTTTACCCAGTGAGGTGATGATGTTTTCATGTCGGCTGGCACGGTGACATCACACACAATTTCTTCAATCGAGATGGCCGCAGCGGGATCTTCACGATCAAATGGATAAGGTGAGTATGTTTTTTTTACTGCCATTTCAGGGAAATTTGATTTGCTCAACACTAGTTGTCATTATACAGCAAAAGAATATGATTTTGTAAAATCAGTCCAGCTCATCTGTCGTATAACATGGATGAACAGTGTCTCTGTATCTCATGATTATTCAGGTTTTATTTTTATGGGCTTTTTTCAGGTTTTTTGATGGAAGCTAAATTTTTCTTAATTTTTGAACAGCAAAAGAATATGGTGAAACCTGCTCCACCACCATTCCTAATGGAGGAGAAGCAGTGTTTCCTACACTTGAAGCTCTACTCAAAGATCAGTGTTGCTTTTCTTAAGTTTCTACATGAAGCTATTTGTATAATAGTTATATCAGCACATGAATATACAGTATTTTTTATTTCCTTTTGAGCTGTACTACTGAAGATGACAGTATCACACACATAGACTACTACAACTACTCCCAATGATTATGTACTTACATGAGATGTTTCCATTGTCCTGACATCATGTTTCTCTACTGTTTATTGGAAATACTTATCATCTTTCCTATATTAATAAATAAAATAAAAAGGAGTACACTAATGACATACTGACTGTGTCTACTGTAAAGATCTTGTGTGAGGCGCTCAGGCACATGGTCATATATATACAGAGATGCAAAATGAAGGCTTTGCATTGTTAAAACAACTCTATAGAAAGTATTTGCCATGACGTCATGTGTCTCCTGAGTTCCAACTTACAGAAGAAAAAACTTCTGATAATTGTCAAGAGGTCACAAAAGTTAATTCATTAAAAAAGTAAAACTTTATCAAATAGATTTGACTGCTAGAAAAATGTTAAAGAAGATAAGTTTATATATATATAGTACAGACCAAAAGTTTGGACACACCTTCTCATTCAAAGAGTTTTCTGTATTTTCATGAAATTTTCACTATGAAAATTGTAGATTCACACTGAAGGCATCAAAACTATGAATTAACACATGTGGAATTATATACTTAACAAAAAAGTGTGAAACAACTGAAAGTATGTCTTATATTCTAGGTTCTTCAAAGTAGCCACCTTTTGCTTTGATTACTGCTTTGCACACTCTTGGCATTCCCTTGATGAGCTTCAAGAGGTAGTCACCTGAAATGGTATTCCAACAGTCTTGAAGGAGTTCCCAGAGATACTTAGCACGTGTTGGCCCTTTTGCCTTCACTCTGCGGTCCAGCTCACCCCAAACCATCTTAATTCAGGTCTGGTGACTGTTGAGGCCAGGTCATCTGGTGTAGCACCCCATCACTCTCCTTCTTGGTCAAATAGCCCTTACACAGCCTGGAGGTGTGTTTGGGGTCATTGTCCTGTTGATAAATAAATGATGGTCCAACTAAACACAAACGCATGCCGCTGCAAGATGCTGTGGTAGCCATGCTGGTTCAGTATGCCTTCGATTTTGAATAAATCCCCACCAGTGTCACCAGCAAAGCACCCCCACACCATCACACCTCCTGCTCCATGCTTCACAGTGGGAACCAGGCATGTAGAGTCCATCCGTTCACCTTTTCTGAGTCGCACAAAGACACGGTGATTGGAACCAAAGATCTCAAATTTGGACTCATCAGACCAAAGCACAGATTTCCACTGGTCTAATGTCCATTCCTTGTGTTCTTTAGCCCAAACAAGTATCTTCTGCTTGTTGCCTGTCATTAGCAGTGGTTTCCTAGCAGCTGTTTTACCATGAAGGCCTGCTGCACACAGTCTCCTCTTAACAGATGTTGCAGAGATATGTCTGCTGCTAGAACTCTGTGTAGCATTGACCTGGTCTCTAATCTGAGCTGCTGTTAACCTGCATTTTCTGAAGCTGGTGACTCGAATGAACTTATCCTCCGCAGCAGAGGTGACTCTTGGTCTTCCTTTCCTGGGACGGTCCTCATATGAGCCAGCTGTGTATCCACCTGACTTCTGCCCAACACAACTCATGATCCCAACCCCATTTATAAGGCAAGAAATCCCACTTATTAAACCTGACAGGGCACACCTGTGAAGTGAAAATCATTTCAGGTGACTACCTCTTGAAACTCATCAAGAGAATGCCAAGAGTGTGCAAAGCAGTAATCAAAGCAAAAGGTGCCTACTTTGAAGAACCTAGAATATAAGACATATTTTCAGTTGTTTCACACTTTTTTGTTAAGTATATAATTCCACATGTGTTAATTCATAGTTTTGATGCCTTCAGTGTGAATCTACAATTTTCATAGTCATGAAAATACAGAAAACTCTTTGAATGAGAAGGTGTGTCCAAACTTTTGGTCTGTACTGTATATATAAATATTATATAAAGCTCATTGTATGTATGTATGTATGTATGTATGTGTGTATGTCCGCTAAAGGAATCCGCACCGTTGCAGCTAAATTCAAAACTTTGGCACACAGGTACATCAGGTGTCCGGGAAGATTTTAGATGAGGTCTCAGCTCTCCAGGATGTACTGTTCCTGAGATATTCCCAAAAAATGCATTAGCCAATATAAGTCTGGTCACATGACCCTTATCAGCCAGTAGAAGCTCGCAGACCCTAGCCTCAACATACAGACAGTTTCACACCAGGTTTCGATAACAACCCAGTAAGTTTTCTTCACTGCTGTAGGTCTGCTTTAAAGGGGCAAAGCGCTGTGGATGACCCTGTTAAAGGGGTATTCCAGAAACCATAAATATACCTTATGTTTTAGACTAACTCATCATCAAACATTACTTAATATAATGTACATTTCACATATTTACTGTTCACTAGTAATAAAAGATGTTTTTTCCACTGCTACCCACTGTGTTTCCTCATATATTACAATAGCATCGACCTGTAATTCAGGCCACCCTCAAAAGAAGGACTTAAAAGCCCCGCCCCCAGGCCAAGCTAAGTCACGCCCTCGACATGGTCAGACCATGCCCCCTCTAACTGTGCAGCCGGGTGTGAGGGAGGTTGACTTTCTCACTGCAGCTAACGCTCAGACTGCACAGTGCTGCTCTCTGGGATTGAGCTGTTTTAAAGGACATTCCTGTGTCCTTCCAGGCCCTGCGCTGGTTGGATGATAGGGAGTCTGAAAGCCTGACTGTTCAGCCTAAAAATGGACCTCTGGCCACTCTAGGGGCAGGCTACTGTGGAGGTCACAGTTAAAGGGGAGGGCGCTGTGACTGTTACTGTTAAGGAGGCAGGCTGTTGTGGAGGTCACTGCTAAAGGGGCGAGCACTACGGAGGTCACTGTTAAGGGAGGAGGGGACTGTGGAGGCCACTATTAAAGGGCCAGTAGGGTACTGTGAGGTCACTGTTAAGCGAGCGGGGTACTGTGACAGTCATTGTTAAAGGGGAAGTCACTGTGGAAGGCTCTGTCAACGGGGGCAGGAATGGTGAAGGTCAGTTAAGGGGACTGTAACCTCTGGTCAGTGTAAAGGGGTGGGTGCTGTAGAGATCACTTAAGGGGGCGTGCCCCTGTGGAGGTCACTGTCAAGGGGGTGAGGTGCTTTGGAACTCACTGTTAAGGTGCAGGCTGCTGTAAAGATCAAAGTTAAAGGAGTGGGCTGCTGTGGAGGTCCCATTTTAAGGAGGCGGGATGCTGTAGAGGTCACTCACGATATCTTTTAACAACACACACATAAACATTAAATGAAATATACCCAGGCGAAGCTGGGTCTTTCAGATAGTATATACAAAAATATATTAGTGTTGAGCTCATCAAAGTAAAACAATTCGAATTTCAGGAAAAATTTGATTTGCCACTAATCCAACTTTCTTTGCGCTTCGTGGTAACAAATCATTTCTCCTAAAATGGTGGCTATAAAAACAAAAAAAGGCCTTAATTCTTCAAAACTAGAGATAAGCCAGCATACTCGTCCGAGCTTGGTGCTCGTTCGAGTATTAGGGTACTCGTAAGTACTCGCTGCTCGGACGAGTATCTCGCCATACTCGAGGAAATGGCAACTTCCGCATCGTGCTTTTTTGGCGCCTATAAACACAGCCAATCACAAGCCAGGAGACTCTGCGGTACACCCAGCATCACGTGGGGCCCTTACATGTCGATAGCAGGGGTTGGCTGGCCTGATCAGGTGACCCTGGAATATACTAGTGACTGGCCGCGGTGCTCGGCTCAGATGCCGTCTGGATGTCGTTAGGGATAGAGCTGCTGCGTTTCAGGGAGAGTGTTAGGGCCTGCATTTAGTTCTTTGTTAGGCAGGAATCACCCACAAAGAACCCAACAGCCCTTCTAAGGGCTAGAAGACATTTTTTTTGATCTCCTGGCTTGGCTGGCTGGCTGGCACTAGTAGTGCAGCTATCGCCATATATAACCCCCTTTTTTTTTATGTTATATCTCAGTGATACAAATCCATTGCACACAGCAGTGTGGAACCATTCTGTGTGTCACAGTTCAGCACACTCACTCCAATCCATATATACTGTCCAGGTGACACTTTCTGTACGTCACACAATACAACCAAGTCATTTGCTACCAATAACGTATACAGCTTGATCCAGAAAACTCTCTGTGCGACATTTGTTTGGGTCGAAGTCTAAATAGCCACCGTTAACAGGGTGTCAGTCAGTTCTACCATAGTTTCTGCACGTCACGTTCCCAAAAAAACAAAATTTAAAAAAATATATATAAAACAAAATTTTAAAAAAAGTTCTTTTTTCAGTTGTTTTAGCTCAGTGATACAAATCTATTTTACTCAGCTGTGTGTATCCTTTCTGTGTGTCACAGTTCAGCACACTCGCTTCGCTCCGTATATACTGTCCAGGCGACACTTTCTGTACGTCACAGAATACAACCAAGTCATTTGCTACCAATATCATCTACAGCTTGATCCAGAAAACTCTCTGTGCGACATTTGTCTGGGTCGCAGTCTAAATAAGCACCGTTAACAGGGTGTCAGTCAGTTCTACCATAGTTCCTGCACGTCACGTTCCCAAAAAAACAAAATATAAAAAAAAAAATATTTTTTCAGTTGTTTTAGCTCAGTGATACAAATCCATTTTACTCAGCTGTGTGTATCCTTTCTGTGTGTCACAGTTCAGCACACTCGCTTCGCTCCGTATATACTGTCCAGGCGACACTTTCTGTACGTCACAGAATACAACCAAGTCATTTGCTACCAATATCATCTACAGCTTGATCCAGAAAACTCTCTGTGCGACATTTGTCTGGGTCGCAGTCTAAATAAGCACCGTTAACAGGGTGTCAGTCAGTTCTATCATAGTTCCTGCACGTCACGTTCCCAAAAAAACAAAATTAAAAAAAAAAATATATAAAACAAAATGTAAAAGAAAGTTCTTTTTTCAGTTGTTTTAGATCAGTGATACAAATCCATTTTACTCAGCTGCGTGTAACCTTTCTGTGTGTCACAGTTCAGCACACTCGCTCCAATCCGTACAATCTGTCCAGGTGACACTTTCTGTACGTCACTTAATTCTACCAGACTGAACAAGTTTGTGGGTTTCAGTACACCAGGCCCGTTTATTTTTTTTTTTATATCATATTATTATTATTTATATCACTCCGTTTTGATCCATCATAATAGAAGTCTATGGGAAAGCATAACAGATCCGTCTCGTTTCCTGTCGACAGAACTTTACCAGACGGATCCGTTATGTTTGCCCATAGACTTCTATTACTGTATGACGGATCAAAACAGAATGCCTCTTAAAGGTGTCCGTTTTGATTTCCGTCCTATGGATTACATTATTTTTCGTTCTAACGATGTTATAAAGGAAAGTTAGAACGGAATCCCTAACGGTGATGTGAACAAGCCCTTAGAAAAATGGAAATCTGAATGGTGATGCAACGTTTGTGAACCTGAACTAAACTGCTTTCAGCCTTAGGGCTCTCCCACAGATTTATTTTTTTAATAATTTTTAAACATTAAAAAAAAAAATGAAATTCAAACATTTTTCATAGCAATTTTTTACGAATATTTTAGCCTTTTTTAATATTATAAATAATAATAATAATAAGGGAGCATGCTGTATATTAAAAAAAAAAAAAAGCAAAAAAGCACCAAAAAAAAAAAAAGAAACTATGGCGGACATTTATTAAGACCGGCAATTTAGACTTCTAGTACTTGATGCCCCGGTGCCTCTACATAATTTAGGTACTGACCGTGCAACTTGCATAAATCTACGCCAAAAACAGGCACAGAAAATTTTAATTGACACAGACTGGCTGGCCTGCCCAAACCACACCACTTCTTTTCCTCCGTCTTGGAAAAGTGACGTGAGCAGGTAAAAGTCGCAGATTTGGCTGCATATCCCCTTTGTGACCGAATTAGCAACAAAAGCACACCAAAAAGTCACATACTTTGCATCATAAATAATCCTCTATGTACGTAATTTAGACTTTTCACTAATGTGCTTTAGAATTTTTTTAACAAAAGCTGCACAGTTTTGATAAAAAAAAAAGTTATATAAAATGCTACACTGTGTGCGAATTCAGCCTATTGGGATTTGCAACCTTCTTGGTGTGCAGGTAAATCTATCCAGAAAGATACAGTAGTGCAGTCAGTGAGGTGCAAAGTAAAAGTAAAAAAAACATTCATGGCAGATGCTCTTGATACATGTAAGTTCAGTAATTTGTACATACAGAAAAATTATTTCTCCATCTTGTACTTACAGTCTGCATTCCCATGGCTCTGAATTCATGCATTTTTATTTCTTGGCATACATTTTATTTCCCAAAGTCATAGAATTATCACAAATGATAAAATCCTGTGTCTTCTGTCATATGATGTGCAGTAGTCAGGCACATGGACATTTTACATAGGATGCACCGTGGACTGACTGCTTGTACCTACTCTTATACATAGCAAGAACGGAAGGGACCATGGGGACAATACTCTAAGGACATTCATTCATCATAGCCTTATGAGTCTCTGGTGATCCACTGTAGTCTGAAAACGGAACTATTGACAGCACAGGTCAATTATTTAGAGGAAAATAAGAAAGAAAAATAATCATTTACAGTTTTTCAGTCGAGTCTAATACAAATAAAAGAAGTTGCCTGAAGTTAGTAAAACATGGCTGATTTCACCCATCATGGTCTGAGCACAGACAGGCTGACCCCCCACCCCTTTAAGCTCTGCATACAACCTCTGAATATGACGCTGAGCACATGAACTCAACTACTTTGGTCAACCATTCAAAGGCCTGTCTGAGTGGAACCTGTCTTGTTAAACCACTGTATGGTCTTGACCACCTTGCTGCAGCTCAGTTTCTGGATTAAAAAGCTTTCTTTATATAGAGCAACAATACTTCTTCAGATTCTCAGAGAGTTCTTTCCATGAGGTGCCAAGTTGAACTTCCAGTGACCAGTATGAGAGAGTGTGAGAGCGATAACACCAAATTTACCACACCTGCTCCCCATTCACTCCTGAGACCTTGTAACACTAACGAGTCATATGACAGGGAGGGAAAATGGTTAATTGGTCACAATTTGGCAATTTTCACTTAGGGTGTACTCACTTTTGTTGCCAGCGGTTTAAACATTAATGGCTGGGTGTTGAGTTATTTTGAGGGCAAACCAAATTTATACTGTTATACAAGCTGAACACTGACTAAAAGAGATGAGCGAATTTTGCAAAAATTTGATTTAGACAGTTCACCAAATTTCCCAAAAATATTTTATTTGATCCAAATTTCTTTGTGATGAATCACATTACTTCCTGGCTGCACAGAGCCTGTATAGTGTTGTAGAACACTGTACCTTGCAGTAGCACGCATGGGGAGTCTGCTGTGGTAGAGAAACAATATTGTGAGTCAGTATGACATGTAGATGACAGGCGTTGCTCTTAGAATAGCTGCACACTTCATTTATTTGGTCAGTTACGAGGCCAAAACTGACCAAATAACTCAAGTGTGAACAATTTTAGCATCAGGTATAAATGTCCAAGATCCTACTATAGCGTGAAGCAACGCATTCATTTTATACCATCAGCTGATTCCACATAGATTTCTAAAGAACCTGTTTATTTTGCCCTTCTTCTGATCCGTCATAAGAAAAAAAAAAAAAAAAAACAGATCCTGTCTTTTGAGCTTCGCCTTCACATGGTCAGCATTTGGTCATTAATCCATCAGTATTGCTAAGGCCAGAAAAAAAAAAAAAAAACAGGAGGATCCAAAACAGAGATGACACGTGATTGGAAAATGTGCATGTCTTCTGTGTTTTGGACCCACTCCTGCTTTAGGCTTTCAAATCATGATCCAATCCTGATGCAAAATAGGGACCATGTTATATAGGACTTACAGCTGCTCCAAAGACAGGATGTGTTGTGTTTGAGGTGGCAACAGCATGAGGAGTCAACACAGTTGCCCAGTCACAGAGTGGTGAGGGTGGCAACAGCATGAGGAGTCAACACAGTGGCCCAGTCACAGAGTGGTGAGGGTGGCAACTGCATGAGGAGTCAACATAGTAGTCCAGTCACAGAGTGGTGAGGTGGGGGAAAAAAGCAGTGGCAGTAACAGCACAAGTGGTGGCTGGCAGTAGGAGCACATGGCAGCAGGTTTGTGGCATCAGGCGGGTGACAAAATCCAAATAGTGGCTGAAACAGGTGGCAGGAGAAACAGATCTCTTTTAGGTGTGGTACCCAGAACAATCTAGTTTGATGCATCAGGCACTGGCAAGTGGAAATCCTTGCTGATCCATGCCTTATTCATCTTTACAAAGGTCAGTCAAAGGTAAATATGACCTTAGCTGCAGTAAACATCCACCCTGATGCCACACTACTGGCCGGGCAGGAAAGCTTGCCCAGGGCAAACTCAGCTAGTTGCTGCCACAAATCAAGTTTGGCTGCCGAGTAGTCCAGTGGATCTTTGATGGTGGAATGGCAGGGTGCAGTATAATTATGCCACCACCTGCTGGTTCAGATTCTGCTACATGTGTTTCTGCTGCTGTTGCTGGTGTATAGTTTCTGCACTAGGCGGGTGAAGAAAAGTGCTCATCAGAGATTCTAGACTTAAGTTGCTGCTGATGGAGCTGCTCCTGCCCCCAATTCCCCCTTCAACAGCCATGGCAGTGGAATGAGAGTGCAGAGGAACCCCCCGCTCAGACCTTCGTGAGGATGGACAGTGGCGCACATAGGCATCGGCCAACTGACCATAGAGCATGTCTCAATAGTAGTTCAGTTTGTCTTCCCTTTCAGTGGGTGTAAAAAAGGCCCCCATTTTGGACCAGTAGTGAGGGTATAACATGGTGGAAAGCCAGTAGTCATCCCTGTTACTATGCAAGCAACTGAGCATGCTTTGGGAGAGGGACTCTTCGCCTCCATCTCCACTGCATACTGCCACTGTGTCTCGGGGACATCTGCCTGGTCTTCCTCATCACCCTATACCTCCTCCTGCTCCTCCTCTACTGTCACTTATTCAGGAAAAACACCCATATATGTATACATTGCTTGTGCGTGAATTTTCTCCTCCTCCTATTCCTCCAGTTCAGCCCCCCAAAAGGGCTCATGTGGACGTGAGATATAGGTGCCATGTCTCCTTTCCCCTGGCCAGACAGATTTAGCAGCATCTTTTCCAGGACGTGAAGGAGTGGAATGATGTTGTTCATCCTGTAGTCCTGGTGACTGACAAATAAAGTGACCTCCTCAAAGGGCCTGAGCAAGCGACAGGTGTCATGCATGAGCTGCCACTGGCTAATGTCCAAGTTAAACAGGGGAGTGCTCCTGTCAACATGCATCATCAAAAAATAGTTTATGGCCTTTCTCTGCTCATATAGTCGGTCGAAAATGTGGAGGGCGGAGTGCCAACAGGTGGAAAACGTTGCAGATAAGGCGATGTTAGGGAATGCCATTCTGCCTTGCAGCTCAAGAAGGGTGTGCTTTGCAGTGTAAGAGTGGCTGAAGTGCATGCAGTTTCCTAGACATTTTCAGGATGTCTTGCAGATGGGTGGAAGACTTGAAGAACTGCTTTACAATCAGATTAATCATGTACATCATGCAGGGCACATGGCTCAGCCTTCCTTGAGGCAGCTCCAACATAATGTTTTTCCCGTTGTCGTTGACCATGGTTACGACAAGTTGGCAAAGATACAGCCAGAATTTGATTTCTTGATCTATGATGTAGAGCAGTTCCTACCCTGTGTGACTCTGTTTGCCCAGGCAAACTAGGTACAGAACAGCGTGACTTCTCTGTGCCCTGCACATGTGGTATGCTGGAGGAGCACTCTGAATTGTCCCTGCAGTGGAGGCTGAGGACAAGGTGGATATTAAGGAGGCAGCAGAGGGCATTGGCACAGCACCCACAGCCTAGATCCATGGAGGCGGCAGTGCCATCACCTGGCCAAGTTGCTGGTGTGGCTGGGCAGGAACCATATTTACCCAGTGGGCTGTAAAGGACATATATTGTCGTTGACCACAGTTGCAGCTCCACACGTTGACGATGCTATGAACTTCAGCAGACACTGACAGGCTCAAGAACTGGCCCACCTTTTGTTCAACATATGTGATCTTCTGATGGGCGCCTGGATGGCCGTAGAAAAATTGGGTCTGTGGCCATTTAAATGGCTAAGTAGAGAAGCGGACCCCAACAGACAGATATGAGGGTCCTGGAAAAATTAAGGTTGTGCCTTTGAGATATTCCTGAGCTAGATTTGCAGTCAGGTATGTGGAAGGAGGGGGAAAACGTGGCTGGAGGGGGATGTGAACTCAGCAGGAAATGAGGCATGGATGCTCTGAAGCTGCATATTATTTGAAGGGCTCAGTGGTGATTGTCCTCTGAAATGCTCTTGTATTCTTGCTATGGTAATGCTGGTAATGCTCTGTGGTGTCTTCTAAGATGGTGGCAAGTGGATCCACAAGGCTTTCCCGACAGGTAAGTGTGTTGAGAAAACTTGCTGACCTGGATTTTGCAGAGCCATCCAGGGGGCGTCTATGTCTTTCTCTTCATCAGGAGGAGGTCTGGTGGTTAAAAAAGGAGACACGCCACTCCCGAATCGATGTCCGCCTTGGTACTCGAAGCCGGAGATCTGTTTGATCGGTTAGGCCGCACTAATAATTCTGGTCCTGACGGGCCGAGAAACACCAGATGTGGTTTAAATTGTAGCAGGTGATGTAGTAAGCTAAGATAATGTTGAATCAAGCCAGTTGTTTAGTTGCTTGTTTAGGGCAGATGTCATGGGATGATTCTCTATTGCTGAGAGCTGCCTACCAATTAATTTCAAACAGACCCGTAAGAAATTTAAGAACCATTTCATTTACCCTTTAGTTACCTATACTTGTTATGTGGTTATGATTACCCAATCATGTGAACAGTCTTACATGATAATGTATTTGTAGGTGCCTCCTACCAAACACTCATTTATGGACAACTGACATGATACATTTCAGAAATGTTCCCTGTATGGCTTTCTTAATGTCTTTATTTCTCAGACTGTATATAATGGGATTGATCAAAGGGGTGAACACAGTATATAACAGTGATAGGATTTTACTGATGGCCAAGGTTTGTCCTTTTGTTGGGGCAATATAAACACAGAACATAGTCCAGTAAAATATGGAGACCACAATGAGGTGGGAGCTACAGGTGGAGAAGGCTTTCTGCCTACCAGTACTGGATGGGATCCTAAAGATGACAGAGAAAATTTTAACATAAGACAGAAGAATTATGATGGGCGGTGTGATGACTGTCGGTATACTCAGTAAGGAGATTCCAAATTGAACAAAGTAGGTACTAGAACAGGCCATTTCTATCAAGGGAACAAGGTCACAGAAGAAATGGTCAATGATATTTGTACCACAAAAGGTTAACATTAATATCATTAGAACATCAATGAAAGCAGCGGAAAATCCTAACAACCAGCAGTTGACAACCATCCTCATACATTGTGCCCTTGTCATGATAGACGTATAATGGAGAGGATTACAGATGGCCACATATCTGTCATAAGACATCACGGTGAGAAGAAAACATTCAAATGCTTCGGAAGCAATAAAAAAATACAACTGAATGATACAGCAAATAAAATTAACATTGCCCCCATTATTCAGTAGGATGTGGAGCAGGTTGGGGACAATATCAGTCGTTAATAAGATGTCACTGATGGCCAGTTGTGAGATGAAGAAGTACATTGGAGTCTGGAGGTTCTTGCTGGTGGACATCAGGCTGATGATCAGGAGGTTCCCACATACTGTCTCACAATAAAGCAAAACAAGAAGACAGAAGAGGAAAATTCTTAAATATTGACTGCCTTGAAATCCTAGAAGGAAAAACTCTGTGACCGCAGTCAGATTGTTCTCCTGCAGACAGAAAAAAATGTTTAGATTTAATTGCTAAGATATTCACTGCATTTATCATAAACTAGGACACCTTGTTCTATATGTCCTAAAATCCACGACCTTACTGTTAAAATAACAAGTTCTTATCATAATAACCTTCAGAAAATTCCAGTAAGCAATCCAAGTACAGCTGCCCACACACTGGATTATTGTGGTCCATTCATCCCCATGACATTGTCATATAGACAGATGTTATGTGAGGGTTGAGGATGCCAAGTGGACCAATGCTCCAAGCAGGATCTTTGGGTGGCAAATAAATGGTAGGTGGACATAGGGAGTTCAAAATGCAGAAAATAGAAATTTAGTTATCTGAAATACGCTTCAGTTCAGATTTGATCCAATTGCTCATCAGATTTGGTTGAGTCCAAATCTTTTTAGTCTGAAATAAAAATGCTCCGATTGCCCTGAAAAGTCATGTATGGCACTCTGTGGTCTCCTAGGACTGAATCCACCCTCATTAGTAATGACAATGTGGCATCTGGGGCTATAGGTAAATGCATAGCAGCCGGTGGTGCACTGTCAGTTTTGTTTTATTAAATAGTGGTCCAAAAATTGGCTTTTTTTTCAGTGGCAGATTCCTCCTTCTTTATCTTCTGATCTGTAAAATGGTAGCTGCGATTTTGAGCATTCATGCCGGTTGAATCCCAAAATTTGTATGTAATATGTGATAAATCTGATTTGTGCTGAATCGATTCACTCATCTCTAGCACCAACATAATTTTTTTTCTTCAGTTTTCAGGCACGGCAAGTATAGTGGTTTTAATCACATATTTACATGGTTCACAGCTTACAGTTACAGTCTCTCAATGAGAAGGCACATAACACTAGTTTCCAGCTCAGTCTTTAAGTTATCATTTATGTAACTCACGTCCAGTTCTCTTTACCTGTCTGATGTACGGCAGCAGCCTAATTGGATGACATACTCTTCAGCTCTCTTTCTGGACTTTTTTGTGTGTCTAAAATAATGGATCACAGATGGAAATGGCAAAATCAGATGCAAAATGTGCATAACTGAGCACAACGGATGTTTAAAATGCAGGATCTTTTTTTATTTATTTTTCTGTTCTTCTTCTAACAGATTAAAAGAACGGAAATGTGAATGGTGATGCAAAGTTTGTGAACCTGACCTAAATTGCTTTCAGCCTTAGGGCTTTCCCACAGGCTTATTTTTTTTAAATATTTTTAAACATTAAAAAAAAACATTTTTATAGCAATTTTGTAACAAATATTTTTGTAGCCTTTTTTTTAATATATATTTTTTTTTGCCAGAAAAAAATGGTATATTCAGAGAATGCTGCATATTAAAAAAAATAAACCACAAGAGCACAACAAACAAACAAACAAACAAAAATATGGCGGACATTTATTAAGACTGGCAATTTAGTCGCCGGTCTTAGTCCATGTCTACTGGTGCTTGATGTGACTAAATTATGTAGACCTCTACATAACTTAGGCACTGGCCTTGTGACTTGCTTAAATCTATGCCAGAAACAGGCATAGAAAATGATCATTGAGGCGGGTCGGCTGGCCCGCCCACACCAGACTACTTGGAAAAGTGACGTGAGCAGGTAAAAGTTGCAGTTTTGACCGCAAATTCCCTTCGCGACCAAATTTGCAACAAAAGTACGCCAAAAAGTGGCATACTTTGCATCATAAAATGACCCCCTATGTGTGTCATATAGACTTTTCGATAATGTACTTTAGAATTTTTTTTAACAAAATCTTTTTTGAAAAAGTTGATAAAAATGCCGTATAAAATGCTACACTGTGTGTGAATTCAGCGTACCGGGATGTGTCGGGCCCATGGAAACTATGAGTATTTTACAGTAAACATTTGGTGTACAGGTAACCTATCCAGATAGATACCAGGCTGCAGTTAGTGAGGTGAAAAGTAAAAGTAAAAAAACATTCATGGCAGATGCTCTTGATACATGTAAGTTCAGTAATTTGTACACACAGAAAAATTATTTTTCCATCTTGTACTTACAATCTGCATTCTCATGGCTCTGAATTCATGCATTTTTATTTCTTGACATAAATTGAATTTCTTAAATTCATAGAATTACAACAAATGATGAAATCCAGTGTCTTTTGTCAGATGATGTGCAGTAGTCAGGAACATGGGCATTTTACATAGGATGCACCGTGGACTGACTGCTTGTACCTTTACTTATACATAGCAAGAACGAAAGGGACCATGGGGACAATACTCAAAGGAGATTCATTCATCATAGCCTTATGAGTCTCTGGTGATCCACTATAATTATTGACAGCACAGGTCAATTATTTCAGAGAAAAATAAAGAAGGAAGAAAAATAATCTTTTACAGTTTTTCAACTGAATCGAATACAAATAAAAGAAGTTGCCTGAAGTTAGTAAAACATGGCTGATTTCACCCATCATGGTCTGAGCACAGACAGGCTGACCCCCCACCCCTTTAAGCTCTGCATACAACCTCTGAATATGACGCCGAGCACATGAACTCAACTACTTTGGTCAACCATTCAAAGGCCTGTCTGAGTGGAACCTGTCTTGTTAAACCGCTGTATGGTCATGGCCACCTTGCTGCAGCTCAGTTTCTGGACTAAAAAAGCTTTCTTTATAGAGAGCAACAATACTTCTTCAGATCCTTAGATAGTTTTTTCCCATGAGGTGCCAGGTTGAACTTCCAGTGACCAGTATGAGAGAGTGTGAAAGCGATAACACCAAATTTACCACAGCTGCTCCCCATTGACACCTGAGACCTTGTAACACTAACGAGTCATATGACGGGGAGGGAAAAAGGTTAATTGGGCACAATTTGGCAATTTTCATTTAGGGGTGTACTCACTTTTGTTGCCAGCGGTTTAAACATTAATGGCTGGGTGTTGAGTTATTTTGAGGGCAAACCAAATTTATCCTGTTATACAAGCTGAACACTGACTAAAAGAGATGAGCAAGTTTTTAAAAAAAAATTGATTTAGACGGTTTGACGAATTTCACAACAATATTTTATTCAACCAAAATTTATTAGTGACAAATCACATTAAAAAAAGGTATTTCCTGGCTGCAGACGGCCTGTATAGTGGTGTAGAACACTGTGCAATGCAAAAACATGCATAGAGAGTCTGCTGTGGTAGTAAAACAATACCGTGAGTCAGTATGACTTGCAGATAACAGGCATCACTCTTAGAATCACTGCACACTTCACTTATTTGGTCAGTTACGAAGTCAATGCTGTGAAGTGTGCACTCCTCTTACACCAATTCACTGATTCCACATAGATTTCTACAGAACCTATTCTGTTACACGCTGATACAAATAGTGCCCCCCAAGAAACAGTGGAGAGAGTGACCGCAGTAAGGGTGTGTTGATGTCACTGTTTATTTTGCCTTCTGATCCGTCATAAGAAAAAAAAAAAAAAAAAAAAAACTGATCCTGTCTGTTCAGCACCACTTTCACATGGACAGCATTTGGTCACTAAAAAAACAAGAGGATTCAACAGAGATGACACGTGATTGGAAAGTTTGCATGTCTTCTATGTTTTGGACCCACTCCTGCTTTAGGCTTCCAAACCATGATCCAATCCTGATGCAAAATAGGTACCATGTTATATAGGTCTTACAGCTGCTCCAAAGACAGGATGTGTTGTGTGTGAGGTGGCAACATCATGAGGAGTCAACACAGTTGCCCAGTCACAGAGTGGTGAGGGTGGCAACAGCATAAGGAGTCAACACAGTTGCCCAGTCACAGAGTGGTGAGGGTGGCAACAGCATGAGGAGTCAACACAGTGGCCCAGTCACAGAGTGGTGAGGTGGGGGGCAAAAGCAGTGGCAGTAACAGCACAAGTGGTGGCTGGCAGTAGGAGCATGTGGCAGCAGGTGTGTGGCATCAAGCAGGTGACAACATCCGAATAGTGGCTGAAACAGAAGAAACAGACTCTTTTAGGTGTGGTACCCAGAACGATCTAGTTTGATGCATCAGGCACTGGCAAGTGGAAAACCTGGCTGATCTATGTCTGATTTATCTTCACAAAGGTCAGTCAAAGGTAAATATGTCCTTAGCTGCAGTAAACATCCACTCTGATGCCACACTACTGGCCGGGAAGGAAAGCTTGTCCAGGGCAAACTTGGCCAGTTGCTGCCACAAATCAAGTTTGGCTGCCGAGTAGTCCAGGGGATCTTTGATGTGGGAATGTCAGGGTGCAGTATAAGTATGCCACCACCTGCTGGTTCAGATTCTGCTCCATGTGTTTCTGCTGCTGTTGCTGGTGTATGGTTTCTGCACTAGACAGGTGAAGAAAACTGCTCATCGGAGATTCTAGACTTAAGTTGCTGAAGATGGAGCTGGTACTGCTCATGCCCCCAATCCCCCTCCAGCAGTCATGGCAGTGGAATGAGAGCGCAGAGGAACCCTCCGCTCAGACCTTTGTGAGGATGGGCAATGGCGCCGATATGCAGTGGCCAACTGACTACAGAGCATGTCTCAATAGTAGTTCAGTTTGTCTTTCCTCTCAGCTTTTATAAAAAAGCTGGCCTTCCTTTGCACATATAATCGGTCCGATATGTGGAGCATGAAGTTCCAACAGGTGGAAATGTTGCATATGAGGCGGTGTTGGGGAATGCCATTCTGCCTTTGTAGCTCAAGAAGGGTGTGTTTTGAATTGTAAGAGTGGCTGAAGTACATGACGTTTCCTGGACATTTTCAGGATGTGTTGCAGATAGGTGAAAGACTTCAGTAACTGCTTTACAACCAGATTAATCACATGCACCATGCAGGGCGAATGACTTAGCCCTCCATGATGCAGAGCAGACACCATGTTCTTCCCGTTGTCGGTGACCATGGTTCTGATCTTAAGTTGGCGAGGAGACAGCCAGCATTCGATTTCTTGATGAATGATGTAGAGCAGTTACTCCTTTGTGTGACTCCATTTGCCCACGAAACTAGATACAGAACAGTGTGACACTGCGGGGCTCTGTACATGTGGTATGCTGGAGGAGCACTCTGAATTGTGCCTGCAGTGGAGGCTGAGGACAAGGTGGATGATAAGGAGGCAGCGGAGAACATTGGCACAGCACCCACAGCCTGAGACCGTAGAGTCGGAAGTGTCATCACCTGGCCAAGTTGCTAGTGTGGCTGGGCAGGAACCACATTTACCCAGTGGGCTTTAAAGGACATATATTGTCCTTGACCATAACTACAGCTCCCCACATCGGCACTGCCGTGAATTTTAGCAGACACCGACAGGCTCAAGAACTGGCCCACCTTTTGTTCAACATATGTGTGCAGATCTGTCACTGCCTTTTTGAAGAAGTAATGATGGCTTGGGACTCTCCACCTTGGCTTGGCACAGGCTATATTTTTCTGAGTCTACCACATGGAAAGGGAGTGACTGTAGTACCAGTAACTTCGCCAGGAGCACGTTCAGCTTCTGCGCAGTTGGATTAGTGCATGCATGCTTTTGCCTATTTGCAATTGCTTCTGTGATCAATTGCTGATGAAATGAGTGACGAGGAATAACAGGAGCTGGAGCATCAGGACCAGTAGATGTTAGGAGGGAAACATAGTTCCTTTCTGCTCAGGTGGTGGAGCCTTGACTGCAGGAAAATTGGTGCGAGCACTGGGTGAAGCAGCAGTTGCGGTGATGCTGCATGTGTTGATGCAGGGCCGTGGTACCAGCATTGGCACCCTGGCCATATTTCACCTTCTGCAAAAGGCCGTGCTGACGTTCTCTGGTGTCTTGATGAAAAATTGCCACACCACTGAGTATAGCATTTCCCCCCCACCATTCTGTGCTGACTGACTGCGACCTCTGCATTCCTGAACCCCTGCGGATATTTCTTCAAGATCTTGGCTGGGCAGTAGCTATTGACTGACCTTTAGAATCTCATCCTCACTGAAAAGTGGAGCCGAACCGATGGCATATAATTAGAGATGAGCGAGCACTAAAATGCTCGGGTGCTCATTATTCGAGTCAAACTTTTCCCGATGCTCGGGTGCTCGTTTCGAATAACGAACCCCATTGAAGTCAATGGGAGACTCGAGCATTTTTGCAGGGGACCAAGGCTCTGCCTAGGGAAGGCTGGGTGAAAACCTGGAAACATCAGAAAATTATGGAAACACCATGGAAATGGAAAGGAAACAGCAGGGGCAGCATGCATGGATGCCTCTGAGGCTGCCTAATCCCACCATTACCCCAAATTCTCCTGCAACAGCCTGGTGGTTACCCTCATGGCAATTGTGCTCACCCAGACCAAGATAGGCGAGGCACATGCCCATCACATGTTAGGGTAGCACCCAACTAGGTGCAACGAAGGTCCATCACCCATGCCCATGCTGGCACTGCTCTCCTATCCCCAGCCACACGATGCAGGCATAAGCCTGACACAGCATGGCGGGGACACCAACAAGTGACCAAGTTAGATGAGGTAGCAGGTGAGCCACCCAAAAATTTAGCCTGATGCAGCATGGCGGTGACAACAGAGTGACCGAGTGACACTGCGGGAGCAGGAGGTGAAGCATGGATGGTAATTCGAAGGAGGAGGGGTTGGAGGAAGAGGCATAGTAAGTCTGAGAAACCGTGACCGAGGTAGGCCCCGCAATCCTCCAAGTGGGCAGTACATGAGCGGCCCCAGGGTCAGACTCGGTCAGAGTGACCGAGCTACACGACGGTAGCAAGTAGAGCACATAAAAAATTTAGCGTCGCCCTGTATGGCTGTAACTACACATTGACCGAGCTACACAACGGTAGCAGGTAGAGCACAGGAAAAATTTAGCGTGGCATTGTATGGCTGCGACTACGCATTGACCGAGCTACACGACGGTAGCAAGTAGAGCACATTAAAAATTTAGCGTGGCCCTGTATGTGGACGTTGAGGGCTTGTGCATGTAGGCGGGCTAAACTTTTTTTCTGCTTGTGCTCCAACATCTGCTGTAATGACAGCTGAACATTGCGCAGGGACACATTAATGGACAATGTGGAGGATCATGGAGGCGAAGGGGTGGTTTTCCGGCGGGAGGCACTTGTGCCGGGGTCCTGGGCTGGGGGTTGACTCGCAGAGGCAGCGATTGACACAGGGGAAGGAGCAGTGGTGGGACCCGCATGAGGGGAACGTACGGCCTTGGTTCCATAGTGTTTAGCACTTGTATACCTGCGCATGCTAGTGGTGGTTAGGGTGGTAGTGGCGGAACCCCTACTTAAAAATTTGGCATCAACTGGTATGGCTGTCAACATTGAGCTTGAACTAGTGGGGCATGTGTGGTATCGATTCTTCTCAGTTTAAAATCGTATACGTCGTATACGTATCTTGGGACCATATATTTCATGGATTTTTCGAACACGGAAAAGGAAAAAGAGCTTGCTCTGGCCAGGGGAGTGTCTTTTCTACTGCAGCTAAGGGGACGTTTCCATGCTCTGCCTATCACAGGTCAGGAGCCAATTAAAAGAGGAACCAACAAAAATCAGTATAATATCTAATACGTCCCCTATCCGGGTAAATTGTTTGGAGAGAGGGCCTGTAGGTGGGGGGCAGGCTGGGGGGAAGGAGGTTTAGCTGGAAGAGCCAGAGGAGTTCCCCCTGGGCTAGCGTGTGTGGTGGTGACAACAGCCGGATGTAGTTAGAATGACGACGCAGGACCCACACTTAAAAATTTAGCATCAACTGGTACAGTCGTAAATTATGAGCTCGATAAAGTGTGGCATGTGTTCTATGTATTCTTCTCAGTTTAATACCGTATATGGCAGCTATCCGGAAAAATAGTTTGGAGAGAGAGAAAGATAGTAAAAAGACGAAAATTGTTTGGAGAGAGGGCCTGTAGGTGGACCTCTGGAAAAATTGTTTGGAGAGAGGGCCTGTAGGTGGACCTCTGGAAAAATTGTTTGGAGAGAGTGCGTGTAGATGGACCTCCGGAAAAATTTTTTGGAGAGAGGGCTTGAAGGTGGACCTCCGGAAAAATTGTTTGGAGAGAGGGCCTGTAGGTGGACCTCCGGAAAAATTGTTTGGAGAGAGGGCCTTTAGGTGGACCTCCGGAAAAATTGTTTGGAGAGAGGGTCTGTAGGTGGACCTCCGGAAAAATTGTTTGGAGAGAGGGTCTGTAGGTGGACCTCCGGAAAAATTGTTTGGAGAGAGGGTCTGTAGGTGGACCTCCGGAAAAATTGTTTGGAGGGAGGGCCTGTAGGTGGACCTCCGTAAAAATTGTTTGGAGAGAGGGCCTGAAGGTAGACCTCCGGAAAAATTGTTTGGAGAGAGGGCTGGGGGGAAGGAGGTTGAGATGAAAGAGCCAGAGGAGTACCCCATGGGCTAGCGTGTGTGGTGGTGACAACAGCCGGATGGATTTGGAAAAATTGTAGCATCAACCGGTACGGTATGTATTCTTCTGAGTTTAATACCGTATACGTCCCCTATCTTGGGACCATATATTTCATGGATTTTTCGAACACGGAAAAGGAAAAAGAGCTTGCTCTGGCCAGGGGAGTGTCTTTTCTACTGCAGCTAAGGGGACGTGTCCATGCTCTGCCTATCACAGGTCAGGAGCCAATTAAAAGAGGAACCAACAAAAATCAGTATAATATCTAATACGTCCCCTATCCGGGTAAATTGTTTGGAGAGAGGGCCTGTAGGTGGGGGGCAGGCTGGGGGGAAGGAGGTTGAGCTGGAAGAGCCAGAGGAGTGCCCCCTGGGCTAGCATGTGTGGTGGTGACAACAGCCGGATCTAGTTAGAATGACGACGCAGGACCCCAACTTAAAAATTTAGCATCAACCGTTACAGTCGTAAATTATGAGCTCGATCAAGTGTGGCATGTGTTCTATGTATTATTCTCAGTTTAATACCGTATATGGCAGCTATCCAGAAAATAGTTTGGAGAGAGAGAAAGATAGGAAAAAGACGTAAATTGTTTGGAGAGAGGGCCTGTAGGTGGACCTCTGGAAAAATTGTTTGGAGAGAGGGCCTGTAGGTGGACCTCTGGAAAAATTGTTTGGAGAGACGGCCTGTAGGTGGACCTCCGGAAAAATTGTTTGGAGAGAGGGCCTGTAGGTGGACCTCTGGAAAAATTGTTTGGAGAGAGGGCCTGTAGGTGGACCTCCGGAAAAATTGTTTGGAGAGAGGACCTGTAGGTGGACCTCCAGAAAAATTGTTTGGAGAGAGGGCCTGTAGGTGGACCTCCGGAAAAATTGTTTGGAGAGAGGGCCTGTAGGTGGACCTCCGGAAAAATTGTTTGGAGAGAGGGCCTGTAGGTGGACCTCCGGAAAAATTGTTTGGAGAGAGGACCTGTAGGTGGACCTCCGGAAAAATTGTTTGGAGAGAGGGCCAGTAGGTGGACCTCCGGAAAAATTGTTTGGAGAGAGGGCCTGTAGGTAGACTTCCGGAAAAATTGTTTGGAGAGAGGGCCTGTAGGTGGACCTCCTGAAAAATTGTTTGGAGAGAGGGCCTTAAGGGGGCCCTCCTGAAAAATTGTGGTAAAAGAGTGCCAGTTGGACCTCTAAAAAATGGTGTTTTTTTGGTCAGCATTAGGCAAAGACGACAAGGAGGAGGAGGAGGAGAAGTAGAGAAGAGGAATCGGATACATAAGTAATGTAAATTTTTAGCTGCATTCCCCGGAGATTTGAATTCCGGTGAAATCCAGGCTTTGTTCATTTTAATAAGCGTCAGCCTGTCAGCGCTGTCAGTTTACAGGCGTGTACACTTATCGGTAATGACGCCACCAGCTGCACTGAATACCCGCTCTGACAGCACGCTAGCGGCAGGGCAGGCCAGCACCTCCAAGGCGTAGAGCCAGTTCAGTCCACGTGTCCAGTTTTGAAACCCAGTAGATGTATGGAGCAGAGTGATCGCTACGGACATTGGTATGGTCAGCTAGGTACTCCCTCACCATCTGTCTTTACAGCTCCCCCCTACTCTGCCTAGACTGGGGACAGGTGACAGTGTCTTGCTGGGGTGACATAAAACTGGCAAAGGTCTTGGAGAGCGTTCCCCTGCCAGTGCTGGACAAGCTGCCTGCTCGGCTCCTCTCCCCCGCTACTTGGCCCACAGAACCATGCCCTCTGCCGCTAGCGGCGTCAGATGGGAAGGATTGTTTCAGCTTGTGCACCAGGGCCTGTTGATATCTATTCACTCTCATACTCCTTTCCTCTGCAGGGATGAGAGTGGAAAGGTTCTGCTTGTACCGTGGGTCCAGGAGAGTGAACACCCAGTAATCGGTGTTTGAAAAATTTCTTCTAACGCGAGGGTCACGGTATAGGCAGCCTAACATGAAGTCTGCCATGTGCGCCAGAGTCCCAACACGTAAGAATTCCCTCTCCTCACTGGCCTGACTCTCCATTTCCTTCTCCTCCTCCTCTTCAGCCCATACACGCTCAAGAGTTAAGAAGGACTGAGCACTGGTACCCTCTTCTGTCTCGCAGACATTCTCCTCCTCTTCTTCCTCATCCTTATCCCCTCCTCCGATACGCGCTGAGAAACAGACCGGAGGGTGCTCTAGTTATCAAGCGACGTATCTTCCTCCACCGTCTCTTGTGACAAGCGCAAAACATCCGACTTCATGCTGAGCAGTGAGTTTTTCAACAGGCAAAGAAGCGGCTTGGTGAGGCTGATAATGGCGGCATCGCCGCTGACCATCTGTGTTGACTCCTCAAAGTTGCTCAACACCTGGCAGATATCAGACATCCACGTCCACTCCTCACTGTAGACTTGAGGAATCTGAGTGACCTGACTACCAGTTCTGGTGGAAGTTGACATCTGGCAGTCTACAATCGCTCTGCGCTGCTGGTAAACTCTAGATAACATATTTAATGTCGAATTCCATCTCGTGGGCACGTCGCACACCAGTCGGTGAGCGGGCAGTTGTAGGCGGCGCTGCGATGCCCTGAATGTGGCAGCATCTGTGGTGGACTTGCGGAAATGCGCACAGATGCGGCGCACCTTGGTGAGCAAATCAGACAGATTGGGGTATGTCTTGAGGAACCGCTGAACTATGAGATTGAACAAGTGGGCCAGGCATGGCATATGTGTCAGTCTGCCGAGTTGCAGAGCCGCCACCAGGTTACGCCCGTTGTCACACACAACCATGCCTGGCTTGAGGTTCAGCGGTGCCAGCCACACATCGGTCTGCGCCGTGATGCCCTGTAACAGCTCTTGGGCGTTGTGCCTTTTGTCACCTAAGCTCAGCAGTTTGAGCACCGCCTGCTGGCGCTTACCCACGGCACTGCTGCTGTGCCTAGAGATACCGACTGAAGGGGCTGTGCCCACGGATGGTAATTCGGTGGAGGAGGAGGAGGGGTCGGAGAAGGAGGCATAGTACGTCTGAGAGACCGTGACCGAGGTAGGCCCCGCATTCCTCGGTGTGGGCAGTACATGAGCGGCCCCAGGGTCAGACTCGGTCACAGCCTTCACCAAGTTAACCCGATGTGCCGTCAGTGAGATATAGTGTCCCTGCCCGGCAGCACTTGTCCATGTGTCCGTGGTTAGGTGGACCTTCTCAGAAACAGCGTTGGTCAGGGCACGGATGATGTTCTGTGACACGTGCTGGTGTAGGGCTGGGACGGCACATCGGGAAAAATAGTGGCGGCTGGGGACCGAATACCGAGGGGCAGCCACCGCCATGAGATTGCGAAAGGCCTCAGTCTCTACCAGCCTATAGGGCAGCATCTCCAGGCTCAGCAATTTGGAGATGTGGACGTTGAGGGCTTGGGCATGTGGGTGGGTGGAACTGTATTTCCTCTTGCGCTCTAGCGTCTGCTGTAAAGACAGCTGAACGCTGCGCTGGGACACATTGGTGGAAACTGTGGAGGATCGTGGAGGCGATGGTGTGGTTTTCCGGCGGGAGGCGCTTGTGCCGGGGTCCTGGGCAGGGGGTTGACTAGCAGAGGCAGCGAGTGACACAGGGGAAAGACCTAACTCACACCCTGCTGACAGTGGCTATTTTGACTGCGACCCAGACAAATGTCCCACAGAGATTTTTGTGATCAAGCTATATACGTGAGAGCAAAAGACCTGGTTGGATTAAGTGACGTACAGAAAGTCACACCTGGACAGAAAATACGGATTGTAGTGAGTGTACTGAACTGTGACACACAGAATGGTTCCACACTGCTGTGTGAAATGGATTTGTATCACTGAGCTAAAACAACAAAAAAAAACTATTTTTTTAATATATTTTTTTTAATATATTTTTTTTAGTTTTGTTTTTTTTGGAACGTGTCGTGCAGAAACTATCGTAGAGCTAACTGACACCCTGCTGACGGTGGCAATTTTGACTGCGACCCAGACAAATGTCGCACAGAGATTTTTGGGATCAAGCTATATACGTGAGAGCAAAAGACCTGGTTGGATTAAGTGACGTACAGAAAGTGTCACTTGGACAGAAAATACGGACTGTAGTGAGTGTACAGCTGAACTGTGACACGCAGAATGGTTCCACACTGCTGTGTGAAATGGATTCGTATCACTGAGATATAACAATAATAAAAAAAAAGAGTTATATATGGCAATAGCTGCACTACTAGTGCCAGCCAACCAGCCAAGCCAGGAGACAAAAAAAAAATGTCTTGTAGCCCTTAGAAGGGCTGTTGGGTTCTTTTGAGATCACTCCTGCCTAACAAAGAACTAAATGCAGGCCCTAACACTGTCCCTGAAAGGCAGCAGCTCTATCCCTAACGACATCCAGACAGCATCTGAGCCGAGCACAGCGAGCAGTCACTAGTATATTCCAGGGTCACCTGACCAGGCCAGCCAACCCCTGCTATCGACTTGTAAGGGCCCCACGTGATGCTGGGTGTACCGCAGAGTCTCCTGGCTTGTGATTGGCTGCGTTTATAGGCGCCAAAAATGCACGATGCGGAAGTTGCCATTTCCTCGAGCATGGCGAGATACTCGTGCGAGCAGCGAGCACTTACGAGTAACGTAATACTCGAACGAGCACCAAGCTCGGACGAGTATACTCGCTCATCTCTACATATAATACTTCTCGAGCTGGGGGAACAGAAAATGACAAAGGCAGATTGAGGACAGGTGAGGCACAGAACTTGTTCTCGGGCCATGCCAACTAAGCATTGTGTCAGAAAAACCGACCGACTCTTGGCTGGGGGTGTCTAATGTCACTTGCGACAAAGTAGAAGACCAAGACAACCATTCAAGGACCGCTGGGTTGCTGGCCAATACAAGACCGCTAGTTGATACTAGCAGCTCAGGCCTGTCACTGCGAATGCTGCTGCCACTCCCTCTTCTTCTGCTGATACTTCTGCCTGTACCAGGAACATTTTGGCTGTTTCCTTAGAAGGGCCTGTCACATGTCTGTCTGACATACTGTAAATGAAAGGTTAAAAGAGCAATACTATCAGACTTCAATTTCACCCCAGAAACAAGTAGTAATTATATATATATATATATATATATATATATATTATATATATACAGTGCCTTGCAAAAGTATTCGGCACCCTGGAACTTTTCAACCTTTTGCCACATTTCAGGCTTCAAACAAAAAGATATAACTAGAGATGAGCGAGCATACTCGTCCGAGCTACTGGGTCGCAGTCAAAATAGCCACCATTAACAGGGTGTGAGTTAGGTCTACGATAGTTTCTGCACGTCACGTTCCAAAAAAAAAACAAAACTACAAAAAAAATATATAAAAAAAAATAGTTTTTTTGTTGTTTTAGCTCAGTGACACAAATCCATTTCACACAGCAGTGTGGAACCATTCTGTGTGTCACAGTTCAGCTGTCTACTCACGCCAATCCGTATTTTCTGTCCAGGTGACACTTTCTGTATGTCACTTAATACAACCAAGTCTTTTGCTGCCTGTCATGTATATAGCTTGATCCCAAAAATCACTGTGCGACATTTGTCTGGGTCGCAGTCTAAATATCGACCGTCAGCATGGTGTCAGTTAGCTCTACGATAGTTTCTGCACGTCACGTTCCAAAAAAAACAAAACTACAACAAAAATAAATTAAAAAAATAGTTTTTTTGGTGTTATAGCTCAGTGATACAAATCCATTTCATACAGCAGTGTGGAACCATTCTGTGTCACAGTTCAGCACACTCACTCCAATCCGTATTTTCTGTTCAGGTGACACTTTCTGTACGTCACTTAATTAAACCAGACTGAACAAGTTTGTGGGTTTCAGTACAGCAGGCCCATTTATTTTTTATTTTTTTATATAATACACTTATATACAGAAAATGTTGAACCCCAGGGCTAAGGGTCAAGGACGAGGGCGTGGGCGTGGGTGTGGGCGTGGGCATTCAAATACTGCAGAGGCCGTGGTCCTGGGCAGGGTGAGACAGGACCTGCTGATGAGGGAGCTGTGGAACGCCGCAGAGCTACACTCCCTAGCTTCATGTCTCAACTGTCTGAAACCACAACAGTGCGAACAGCTGATCTTGTGGATTGCGGACAATGCTTCAAGTAATTTGTCCACCAGTCAGTCTTCCACGCAGTCCACCCACGTTACCCAAGGGAGCACTCCTCTGGCTCCTCCACCTCAACCTCCTTCCCCCCAGTCTGCCCCCTCCCAGGAAAATTTGGAATGTGATCCGGCATACTCTCAGGAACTGTTTTCTGGACCCTTCCCAGAGTCACAAACCACTTCTCAGGTTGCTGCTGACCTCGTTCCCGATGCCCAAGTTTTCCAACTGTCGCAGTCTGTGGGTGATGATGATGATGATGACAATGTTGACTTAGTGGAAAAAGTTTTTAGAGGTGTCGGACGATGAGGAGACACGGTTGTCAGAAAGTGGTGAAGTTGTTGTAAGGGGAGGAATTCCGAGGGGGGAGCAGACTGAGGAATCGGAGGATGACGAGTTGACTGACCCAAGCTGGGTTGATATGCCGAGTGAAGACAGTGCTTCTGAGGTGGAGGCGAGTGCTGCACCAGAACAGTTTGTAAGAGGCAGTGGTGTGGCCAGAGGGAGAAGCAGGGCCAGAGCTGGTGCATCAGCAGCAACTGTTTCACGTAGTGAAGCTCCCGTGGCGAGGCCTAGATGTTCGCAAGTCTGGAGGTTCTTTAAAGAAAGTGAGGATGACCGACGGACTGTGGTGTGCAACCTGTGCCACACCAGGATCAGCAGGGGTGCCACCACTACTAGCCTAACCACCACCAGCATGCGCAGGCATATGAGTGCTAAACACCCCACTCAATGGAACCAAGGCCGTTCACCACCTCCTGCGGGTCACACCACTGCTCCTTCCCCTGTGTCACTCGCTGCCTCTGCTAGTCAGCCCCCTGCGTCACTCGCTGCCTCTGCTAGTCAAACCCCTGCCCAGGACCCCGGCACGAGCGCCTCCCACCGGAAAACCACACCTTCGCCTCCACGATCCTCCACAGTGTCCACCAATGTGTCCCAGCGCAGCGTTCAGCTGTCTTTACAGCAGACGCTGGAGCGCAAGAGGAAATACAGTTCCACCCACCCACATGCCCAAGCCCTCAACGTCCACATCTCCAAATTGCTGAGCCTGGAGATGCTGCCCTATAGGCTGGTAGAGACCGAGGCCTTTCGAAATCTCATGGCGGTGGCTGCCCCTCGGTATTCCGTCCCCAGCCACCACTATTTTTCCTGATGTGCCGTCCCAGCTCTACACCAGCACGTGTCACAGAACATCATCCGTGCCCTGACCAACGCGGTTAGTGATAAGGTCCACCTAACCACGGACACGTGGACAAGTGCTGCCGGGCAGGGACACTATATCTCACTGACGGCACATTGGGTTAACTTGGTGGAGGCTGGGACCGAGACTGACCCTGGGGCCGCTCATGTACTGCCCACACCGAGGATTGCGGGGCCTACCTCGGTCACGGTCTCTCAGACGTACTATGCCTCCTCCTCCTCCGACCCCTCCTCCTCCTCCTCCACCGAATTACCATCCGTGGGCACGGCGCCTTCAGTCGGTAGCTATAGGCGCAGCAGCAGTGCCGTGGGTAAGCGCCAGCAGGCGGTGCTCAAACTGCTGAGCTTAGGTGACAAAAGGCACACCGCCCAAGATGTGTTACAGGGCATCACGGCACAGAC
>ONZH01025376.1:0-328026 GCA_900303285.1 Rhinella marina | reverse complement strand
GCCTCAAGTTTACCTACAGTGTTGGGAAGTCTGAATCGGGGGAAAACTACGGAAGCTGCCGAGAGGCTTACCCAAAAGATTTGCCAGCTCTTCCGTGAGCCTCCCAGATGTTCTAAGAGAGCTGGCAAATGCTCACATGGTAGTCACCGAAACAGAAAGTCCATTGGTTGACCAGCAGTTGGAATAACACAGCCTGCAGAATGCATTATTTGGGCAGAGTGGAGGGAACAGATATGTGATGGTATGTATTAGTATTATGAAACTCTGCCAGGCTGCATGAGTGAGTGGAAGAAGATGCTGAGACGCACAGAACCTTCTTCTGCCTGGGAGGAGACTGGAGAAGCCAGCTCAGTGCACTGCTGGATTGTTTTGCACTTGAGTTCCTCCAGTGAATAAGCACACTGGTTTACTGCAGACCCTGACCCTCTGGACTTATTTCCCATTGGGGTGCACCGCGGCTTACCAACCCTTCTGGAGAACAGCAACATGTGGTGACACCTCGATGGTGTCTGGGGGACCCAGCGTAGTGTTGGAGTCACCTCAAACCCGGCTACGTTGGAGTGCTGGAGAACGTCTGGGGGAATGTCCCTTGGACAGATAAGGCAAAACTGGAGTTTTTTTGGCAAGTCACATCAGCTCTATGATCACAGACACAAAAATGAAGCAGAGAAAGAAAAAACATTTTGCCTACTGGGAAACGTGGAGGAGGCTCAGTTATGTTTTGGGGCTGCTTTGCTGCATTTGGCCACGGGTGTCTGGAATCTGTGCAGGGTATGATGAACTCTCAAGACCATCAAGGCATTCTGGAGCGAAATGTTCTGCTCAGCGTCATAAACTTCAGTCTTAGTTGCAGGTCATGGGTCCTCAAACAGGATAATGACCAAAAACACACAGCTAAAAACATCCCGGAATGGATAAGAGCAAAACGTTGGACTATTCTGAAGTGGCCTTCCATGAACCTTGATCTAAATCCTATTGAACATCTGTGGAAGGAGCTGAAATCTGCAGTCTGGAGAAGGCACAGGTCAAACCTGAGTCAGCTGAGTTACTCACGAGGAGCAGGCCGACCTGTGGACAGGTGCAGAAGTCTCATTGAGAGTTACTGAAATCGCTTGGTTGCAGTGATAGCCGCTAAAGGTTGTCCAACAAAATATTAAGTTAAAGGGAATCTGTCACCAGGATAATCGCTATTGAAGTAAAGCCATTGCCTAATAACACTTAGTACCTTATTTCCGGATGTGCCTTTGTTTCAGCAGTAGATGTTTCCAGTGTATTTGGTATGCAAATGAGCCAGTAAGGTGCCCAGAGGGGCGTCACTCTTGTAGGGAGGAGCCCAGCCACGCCTCCTGCTAGTGCCCAAGCCCATCCTCATGCTGGGAGCAGGGAAAAGGGGCGGAGTTATGGCTTGAATGTGATGTAGGAGGCGTGCCTGGGCTCCTTCCTGCAATAATCACGCCCCTCTGGGCACCTTACTGGCTCATTTGCATACCAAATAACTTGGATTTTCAGAAGATAGAAAACATCTATTGCTGAAACAAAGGCACATCTGGAAATAAGGTACTAAGTGCTATTAGGCCATGACTTTACTTCAATAGTGATTATCCTGGTGACAGATTCCCTTTAATGCTACCACCATTTTTGTCCAGGTCAGTTTTATTAGTTTGTTCTATAATTTATTCTGTCAAAAGCAATGTCAGATTTTCAGTAATTTTTTTTTCTTTAGTCAGTTTTATTGAAATTAAAATTATTTATTTCAGTGACCATTGTGGGTTTTTCTTTCTTTTAACAGAAGGGTACCAACAATTTTGTCCCCGTGTGTAGAAGCCTGTTGCAGCGCTGGTACTTCACCACAGCCCTGTTATCCTTTGGCTAAGGGACGAGGACACCAGCCATCCAAAGCCTACTTAGAAATTTATGAAGTGCTAAAGTGTTTTATGCAGAGAAGCTGGATTATCAGCTGCTCCATGTAAACAGCTCGCAGGCTGCATGGAAATCTGGCACGAGTAGGAGGCCATCGTCACTAGGAAAACACACGTCACTCGGCATATGGTGCTTCTGCTAATTAGCCGATCGTAGGACTGTTCTTCCGTTTACCTGCCAGAAAGTTATCATAAGAAATTTTAAAAAATAACAATTATCAACATTTTTTTTTAGAAGGGATTTATTTTTAGATGTTTTGGTCTTGGGATCATGTTACTGCCTTTTCGGTAACCAGTAGTTGTTTGCATCCAAAATGAGCTGATTGTGGTGGGCCCTGTTGCTGGTGCCTTGTCCATAAAGGTCCGAGGCCGAACAACGACACTCATAGTCAATCGGTGCTCGTTTAAAGTGCTTTTCACACAGCCCGATGTAAAATGAATGGGGAACAACTGATCGTTATTACGATCGTTCATCCCCTATTCTTGTCCAGTTTACACAGCGCGATGTGCTGCAGACAAACGCTGACCTAAATGGGGTTGTCTCATCATGGACAATGGGGGCATATCGCTAGGATATGCCCCCATTGTCATATAGCGGTGGGACCCGCACTTATATTGAGAACGGAGCCCCAAAAGGGAAGGAGGGCGCACTGCGCATGCACAGCCGCCCTCCATTTTCTATGGGGCTGGCGAAAATAACCAATCACTGGCTCGGCTATTTCTGTCGGCCCCATAGAAATGAATGGGAGCGGGGGTCGCTCCTGTTAAATTTCTATGGGCAGCCGGCTTGGTGGTGGCCAGACTGGAGTCCTCCAGGCACCACTTTGCAGGGCTCCATTCTCAATATAGGTGCGGTGGGATATCCTAGCGATATGCCCCCATTGTCTATGATGAGACGACACCTTTAATGGCAGCTTCAAAGATGCAACCACTTATTTGTTGGGGTTATTGAAAAAAACACCCTTACATGGGCTGGTTATTGGGAACAAGCATTAGTAGGAATGGATAGGGGACAAACGATCGTTATTACGATCATTTGTCCCCCATTTGCTATGCATGTTTTCGGCAGCACGTTCCTGTTAACACAGAGTCATATACTGCCATCAAATTATGTTTTTAGGTGCTTCTTGAAAAATGTGAACATTCGTTTGTCGGGGTGATTGTCGGCCCCTTTACACAGGCCAGTTATCGGGAAGGAGTGTTTGTAGGATGATTACGATCATTCGTCCCCCATTTTTCTCCCTATTGTCGGCAGCACATTACTGTTTACACACGGCTACTTTAGGCGACCTATGAAAGATGCAAACTTGTTTTTCATGTGTTCGGCAGCACCTTAGCACGGGCATAGGAGTAATTGGCCTGGACGATGTAGAGGGCCTAGGAGTAGCAGAGGATCCTCCTGTAGGCCCACGTTCTGACACATTATTAGGCTGAAGGTCCAGCAGAAGACAATCCGGTTTGGAAATGACTTTGGAGAAATAGATCGTGTTGATGATATGTTCCGATTCTTCCCTTTAGCGCTCTAGCTGTTGACCTTGGGAGCCCGTTACTGTCCCAGAGCCTGGGCCCGCCATGGATCCTCTGATGGGGCATTTGACCCTGCATTGATGGGGCCAGGGTATGATGGGAGTTGGGACTGCTTGGTCCCTGCATTATAAGATTTTAGAGTCTGCTCCGTCCTCCAGGATTCGTTCAGTCTTTTCCTTTTCTGTGCCTTTTGTTCCTTTATAATAGTAGCCCATGAGCAGTCAAGAAATTTTAATATGTACTTGTCTCCTTTCTGAAAATTCAGTGACAGTGTATTGTAAGGAAAGCATTCAGGGCGTTCGTCAGCAGGGCAGATGTTTTGTTAACTACTGCTTAATTGTGGCTGGTACAGCATAATGTGCCAGGAGACGCTGGGTGCCATTTGATGCAAATACGGTGTTATTTTTGTAGATTTGCATTGTGATGGTGGTTAAGATAGTGTTTGACCCTAGAAACCAGGGCATTGGCTGAAGGGGGGCAGAGTTTAGGACATGGTCTGTTAGGGTACCCCTTTGGCATAGAAGATGCCAGCATAGTAAATGGCATATGGCAGGTAGGGGCCCTGTTATAGATCCTACATTGGGGCCCAAAAACTTCAAGTTACACCTACACCTGACTGGTTCATTGTTGCCTTGAGATAGGATACAAGGACTGATTTTGAAGGGACATCCGGTCTTTTACTCACATCCAAAGCTGCAATTCAGAATTCTGCAAAATGATCCATATGAAAGCGCATGTCCTCCTGGCAGTCTGCTTTTCAGCAGACACTTGGCATTGAGCTACATTTTTCTACAACGCTAATTGATACAAATAACTGTGTTCAATGAGATCAAACTTTATTTGTATAGTTTTCGATTAGGACCACACACCCTGGACATTTTCCTGCAGTGCTATTTGATACATATAACTGTATTCAATTAGATCAAACTTTATTTGTAAGAGCATAAGAACACAATGTGAGGACTAGTGAGGTCCCTTAACTTTGAACACAGGTGTTCAATTAACCTGCAGCACCTCCGCAGGAGAAATAAAGAATTACATGTTGAAAATTGTGCATTGCTGGGCCCTTAAAGGAGTTCTCTGGTTTCATAATGGCATTTTTTTTATCTGCCAAGAGAACCCCAAACACTGCATATTTTACCCCACATATCTGTTTTTCAAGTGAGCATTTTCCTTCCCCTGTTCTCAGGATCACTCCATCCTGGCAGGATGTTTACATGCAGAACTTCCTGTTTTCCTCAGCTTCTTGCTGGATTTCCTAACCAGTCACAGGATGCTTTGCTCTGTAATGTTACACAGGACGTTCCCCACCTAGCTAGCATGGAGAGGAGAGGTGTAGGGTGCATGAGTAGTCTACCTCAGAAGGAACAGTAAGGCATATGGAGCAAGAACTGTGAAACTTTACAAAGCAAAGCATGCTGGGATTGATTACAAAATTCAACAGGAAGCTGGTGAAAACAGGAAGTCCTGCATGTAAACATTCTGAGAGGATGCAGTGATGCTGAGAACAGGGAAAGGAAAGTGCTGACATTGGTATTTGGGGCAAAAATATGCAGTGTTTGGAGTACTCTTAGCAGATTAAAATAAATTTCATTAAGAAACTCGTGAATCCCTTTAACCCCCTAACTGTTTTACCAGAGTGGAGTGCCAGCAGTGGAAAAAGTAGCTAACTGGAGGGGGGAGGGCTGATTTATATACCGCTACCTCCTGAATGGTAGCAGCTATAATCATGCAACTGGTCTTGTTTGATAGCTGACATTCCAAGCTTTCAGACAATACTAGAATGACAGCAATATGTTCAGGACAGAGGAAGATATCATTTATAGAAATTGGGATGCTGTGAATGCAGTTGAAAGTGAAAGTAAAAACAGGTTTTTCTCGCAATTATTCCCGACTTGATTTCTAACAGTGATTTCTCCTTTGTTGCTTGGACTTTAGCATTTAATTTTGGTCTTGTATGAAAGCCAGGACTGTCAGCTTTCAAACAAGACCAGTTGCATGTCTAGCTGCTACCATTGAGGAGATATCACCATCTAAATCAGCCCTCCCCCTTCCAGTTAGCTACTTTTCACACTGCCGGACTTTGTGGATGAAAATACTGAATAGACACTCCCTTTAAAGGGGTTATCCAACCCCTATAATAACTTAATGACACTCCCCCAATGCCCGGGCACGTCATATAGATGATACTTGCCCCGTTTCCCGGCACCCACCTCACTCCTGATCCCCGCACGGCTGCCGCAGCTAATCTACATAGAGTGCTGGGGCATTAAGGCGGTTGGATAATTGAGACAGGCAACCCTGTGCTATTTTATGTCAGCCTGTGCTGCTCCATAGATAGAATACAGAAAACAAACAGCACCAGAATTTTACTGCTTTGCGCTGTTGACCAATCACTCTGACTGCTTAAAGGGGCCATTCTGTTAATAGAAGTAAATTAGGGAATGCCTATATATGCAATTGTCTTCATCTTCAGTTAGCTTGCATGGATTTTAATTTGGAAAGCATCTGTGAGATGAAGGCTTTTTTCTTTGGAGGCAGATGATACAATACGTAGACACCCGTTCGTTAGATGGAAAGTCGTTTATAATGTACCGCAGTGATTCCGCTGGAGGCGTTGCTGTACAAATCACTTGCCAAAAAATGTCAAGCCTGTAAATATTTAGCTGAAGGTGAATCCCTTTTGTCTGTTTCAATTTGCAAAATGAGATTAGATCAGAGCGCGGGAGCACTGAAAATTGGCGCAAGTCTCTCCAGGAATAGTGCCAGGTTCAGGTTGTGCTGTGAGCGATTTAACATTAGGCAACATCGTAACGGTGAGGTCATGAGCCGGCTCGTCCACTGACGGCATGTACAGTAATAACGTTATAATTGACAGTGCAGAAATATACATAAAAGGTAAAAAGTCAGAAAAATGCTGATTATAGGAGATTAATTATCAGGAATGGTTCACAATGGCCAGGAAAATGCAGTCAGCAAATCTGAGATAGAAATTAATAATAGCAGTAATCACAGGGGCGGTATTATAGTAGTTATATTCTTGTACATAGGAGCAGTATTATGGTAGTTATATTCTTGTACATAGGAGCAGTATTATAGTAGTTATATTCTTGTACATAGGAGCAGTATTATAGTAGTTATATTCTTGTACATAGGAGCAGTATTATAGTAGTTATATTCTTGTACATAGGAGCAGTATTATAGTAGTTATATTCCTGTACATAGGAGCAGTATTATAGTAGTTATATTCTTGTACATAGGAGCGTTAGGTATTTAATAGGGTTAGTAGTTATATTCTTATACATAGGAGCAGTATATAGTATTTTAATAGGAGTATTATAGTAGTTATATTCTTATACATAGGAGCAGTATTATAGTAGTTATATTCTTGTTACATAGGAGCAGTATTATAGTAGTTATATTCTTGTACATAGGAGCAGTATTATAGTAGTTATATTCTTGTACATAGGAGGCAGTATTATAGTAGTTATATTCTTGTACATAGGAGGCAGTATTATAAGTAGTTATATTCTTGTACATAGGAGCAGTATTATAGTAGTTATATTCTTGTACATAGGAGCAGTAGTATAGTAGTTATATTCTTGTACATAGGAGCAGTATTATAGTAGTTATATTCTTGTACATAGGAGCAGTATTATAGTAGTTATATTCTATACATAGGAGCAGTATTATAGTAGTTATATTCTTGTACATAGGAGCAGTATTATAGTAGTTATATTCTTGTACATAGGAGGCAGTATTATTTTTTTAAGGGGTATATAGTAGTTATATTTAATAGGCAGTTTTAGTTAATCTTGTACATAGGAGGCAGTATTATAGTAGTTATATTCTTGTACATAGGAGCAGTATTATAGTAGTTATATTCTTGTACATAGGAGCAGTAGTATAGTAGTTATATTCTTGTACATAGGATTCAGTATTATAGTAAATATATTATTGTACATAGGAGCAGTATTATAGTAGTTATATTCTTGTACAGTCATGGCCAAAAGTTTTGAGAATGACACAAATATTATATTTTCACATGATCTGCTGCCCTCTGGTTTTTATGTGTGTTTGTCAGATGTTTTTATCACATACAGAAATATAATTGCAATCATATTATGAGTAACAAAAGCTTATATTGACAGTTAGAATGAGTTAATGCAGCAAGTCAATATTGTGTGTTGACCCTTCTTCTTCAGGACCTCTGCAATTCTCCCTGGCATGTTCTCAATCAACTTCTGGACCAAATCCTGACTGATAGCCGTCCATTCTTGCACAATCAATGCTTGCATTTTGTCAGAATTTGTAGGTTTTTGTTTGTCCACCCGTCTCTTGATGATTGACCACAAGTTCTCAATGGGATTAAGATCTGGGGAGTTTCCAGGCCATGGACCCAAAATCTCTATGTTTTATTCCCTGAGCCATTTAGTTATCACCTTTGCTTTATGGCAAGGTGCTCCATCATGCTGGAAAAGGCATTGTTGATCGCCAAACTGCTCTTGGACGGTCGGGAGAAGTTGCTCTCGGAGGACATTCTGGTGCCATTCTTTATTCATGGCTGTGTTTTTAGGCAAGACTGTGAGAGAGCCGATTTCCTTGGCTGAGAAGCAACCCCACACATGAATGGTTTCAGGATGCTTTACAGTTGGCATGAGACAAGACTGGTGGTAGCGCTCACCTCGTCTTCTCTGAATAAGCTGTTTTCCAGATGTCCCAAACAATCGAAAAGGGGATTCATCAGAGAAAATGACTTTCCCCAGTCCTCAGCAGTCCACTCCCTGTACCTTTTGCAGAATATCAGTCTGTCCCTGATGTTTTTTCTGGAGAGAAGTGGCTTCTTTGCTGCCCTCCTTGAGACCAGGCCTTGCTCCAAGAGTCTCCGCCTCACAGTGCGTGCAGATGCACTCACACCTGCCTGCTGCCATTCCTGAGCAAGCTCTGCACTGCTGGTAGCCCGATCCCGCAGCTGAAACACTTTTAAGAGACGGTCCTGGCGCTTGCTGATCTTTCTTGGGTGCCCTGGAGCCTTTTTGGCAACAATGGAACCTCTCTCCTTGAAGCTCTTGATGATGCGATAGATTGTTGACTGAGGTGCAATCTTTCTAGCTGCGATACTCTTCCCTATTAGGCCATTTTTGTGCAGTGCAATGATGACTGCACGTGTTTCTTTAGAGATAACCATGGTTAACAGAAAAGAAACAATGATGCCAAGCACCAGCCTCCTTTTAAAGTGTCCAGTGGTGTCATTCTTACTTAATCATGACAGATTGATCTCCAGCCCTGTCCTCATCAACACCCACACCTGTGTTAATGGAGCAATCACTGAAACGATGTTAGCTGGTCCTTTTAAGACAGGGCTGCAATGATGTTGAAATGTGTTTTGGGGGATAAAGTTCATTTTCTAGGCAAATATTGACTTTGCAAGTAATTGCTGTTAAGATGATCACTCTTTATAACATTCTGGAGTATATGCAAATTGCCATTATAAAAACTAAAGCAGTAGACTTTGTAAAAATTAATATTTGTATCATTCTCAAAACTTTTGGCCATGACTGTACATAGGAGGTAGTATTATAGTAGCTATATTCTTGTACATAGGAGCAGTATTATAGTAGTTATATTCTTGTACATAGGATTCAGTATTATAGTAAATATATTCTTGTACATAGGAGCAGTATTATAGTAGTTATATTCTTGTACATAGGAGGCAGTATTATAGTAGTTATATTCTTGTACATAGGAGGCAGTATTATAGTAGTTATATTCTTGTACATAGGAGCAGTATTATAGAAGGTATATTCTTGTATATAGGAGCAGTATTATAGTAGTTATATTCTTGTACATAGAGCAGTATTATAGTAGTTATATTCTGTACATAGGGCAGTATTATAGTGTATTTGTACATAGGAGGCAGTATTATAGTAGTTATATTCTTGTACATAGGAGGCAGTATTATAGTAGTTATATTCTTGTACATAGGAGCAGTATTATAGTAGTTATATTTCTTGTACATAGGGAGCAGTATTATAGTAGTTATATTCTTGTACACAGGAGGCAGTATTATAGTAGTTATATTCTTGTACATAGGAGCCGTATTATAGTAGTTATATTCTTGTACATAGGAGCAGTATTATAGTAGTTATATTCTTGTACATAGGAGCAGTATTATAGTAGTTATATGTTTATACATAGCAGCAGTATTATAGTAGTTATATTCTTGTACATAGGAGCAGTATTATAGTAGTTATATTCCTGTACATAGGAGCAGTATTATAGTAGTTATATTCTTGTTACACAGGAGGCAGTATTATAGTAGTTATATTCTTGTACATAGGAGCCGTATTATAGTAGTTATATTCTTGTACAAGAGCAGTATTATAGTAGTTATATTCTTGTACATAGGAGCAGTATTATAGTAGTTATATGTTTATACATAGCAGCAGTATTATAGTAGTTATATTCTTGTACATAGGAGCAGTATTATAGTAGTTATATTCCTGTACATAGGGAGCAGTATTATAGTAGATATATTCTTGTACATAGGAGCAGTATTATAGTAGTTATATTCTTGTACATAGGAGCAGTATTATAGTAGTTATGTTCTAGTACATATTCTATATGTATCTGTATTTATATGTAATTGCCTCTTGATACATGGGTAACAAAGTTGTGCTGTCACACAGAGTCGATAATTCACCTTGTGTTATATGTCCATTTTATATTCTTGTAGTTCCTCTGTTTTTTCATCACAGTTTAGTACCTGTAGGTGAAAATAATATTTTTTAGATCTAAAGTTTCCACTTCACACTCTCTTTGTTCAAAAACTTTGATTCAAGATCAGAAGAGTTCTTGCCTTTGGCTTGACTACCACTGAGCAGCCCATGCAGCTTCTATAGGAGCCATAAAAGGAAGCTGACACAATTCTTTGCCATACCCCCCCCCCCCCGTCTCCTTGTATATTGCTGTTCTAAGAGGGGCTGGAGTTGGGGCTATTCAGTCTCCAAATTATTATATATATATATATATATATATATACAGTACAGACCAAAAGTTTGGACACACCTTCTCATTCAAAGAGTTTTCTGTATTTTTATGACTATGAAAATTGTAGATTCACACTGAAGGCATCAAAACTATGAATTAACACATGTGGAATTATATACTTAACAAAAAAGCGTGAAACAACTGAAAATATGTCTTATATTCTAGGTTCTTCAAAGTAGCCACCTTTTGCTTGATTACTGCTTTGCACACTCTTGTCATTCTCTTGATGAGCTTCAAGAGGTTGTCACCTGAAATGGTTTTTACTTCACAGGTGTGCCCTGTCAGGTTTAATAAGTGGGATTTCTTGCCTTATAAATGGGGTTGGGACCATGAGTTGTGTTGGGCAGAAGTCAGGTGGATACACAGCTGATAGTCCTACTGAATAGACTGTTAGAATTTGTATTATGGCAAGAAAAAAGCAGCTAAGTAAAGAAAAACGAGTGGCCATCATTACTTTAAGAAATGAAGGTCGGTCAGTCTGAAAAATTGGGAAAACTTTGAAAGTGTCCCCAAGTGCAGTCGCAAAAACAATCAAGCGCTACAAAGCAACTGGCTCACATGAGGACCGCTCCAGGAAAGGAAGACCAAGAGTCACCTCTGCTGCGGAGGATAAGTTCATCCGAGTCACCAGCCTCAGAAATTGCAGGTTAACAGCAGCTCAGATTAGAGACCAGGTCAATACCACACAGAGTTCTAGCAGCAGACACATCTCTACAAACTGTTAAGAGGAGATTGTGTGCAGCAGGCCTTCATGGTGGAAACCACTGCTAAGGACAGGCAACAAGCAGAAGAGACTTGTTTGGGCTAAAGAACACAAGGAATGGACATTAGACCAGTGGAAATCTGTGCTTTGGTCTGATGAGTCCAAATGTGAGATCTTTGGTTCCAACCACCGTGTTTTTGTGCGACGCAGAAAAGGTGAACGGATGGACTCTACATGCCTGGTTCCCACCGTGAAGCATGGAGGAGGAGGTGTGATGGTGTGGGGGTGCTTTGCTGGTGACACTGTTGGGGATTTATTCAAAATTGAAGGCATACTGAACCAGCATGGCTACCACAGCATCTTGCAGCGGCATGCTATTCCATCCGGTTTGTGTTTAGTTGGACCATCATTTATTTATCAACAGGACAATGACCCCAAACACACCTCCAGGCTGTGTAAGGGCTATTTGATCAAGAAGGAGAGTGATGGGGTGCTACGCCAGATGACCTGGCCTCCACAGTCACCAGACCTGAACCCAATCCAGATGGTTTGGGGTGAGCTGGACCGCAGAGTGAAGGCAAAAGGGCCAACAAGTGCTAAGCATCTCTGGGAACTCCTTCAAGACTGTTGGAATACCATTTCAGGTGACTACCTCTTGAAGCTCATCAAGAGAATGCCAAGAGTGTGCAAAGCAGTAATCAAAGCAAAAGGTGGCTATTTTGAAGAACCTTGAATATAAGACATATTATTAGTTGTTTCACACTTTTTTGTTAAGTATATAATTCCACATGTGTTAATTCATAGTTTTGATGCCTTCAGTGTGAATCTACAATTTTCATAGTCATGAAAATACAGAAAACTCTTTGAATGAGAAGGTGTGTCCAAACTTTTGGTCTGTAATGTATGTATGTATATATATATATATATATATATATATATAATATATATATACGGTATATATAACCAACCCATAGAGTGAGTCATAGAAAAAATGAAAATTGTCCTGCTTTCTCTCCATTAGTTCATCACCTTCTGTACATTTGCTGAAATAGTGGTCATCCAATCAAGTCAATAGGTCACCAGGCACTGGACTAGTTTACATTCCCCTAGTATTAATGAGAGGGGTTTCTAAAATCCATTTACATTCTGGAGGACTCAATGTGTCCACACATTACATGGAGGCCATTGTAATTCTTCATCTCCCCTGTGGTGGTGCTGCAGAGAAATTGAACAGTTACTGTCGACTTATCTTACAGATCACATCTGATTTGCTGGTTGTCAATTTCTTTTTTGTCAAGGGACCCTTCTAACCTAAAGGGATAGATCAAACTGGTCATCTCATTTAATGGGGACCTCACCATTGGTTAGAAAGGGGGACAGTTTCCAATTCATGGTTGGACCCATTACCATTACTGGCCAGGTTCTCAATGTTCATATTGGTCTGAGTTTACAAAACGTTCCTCCTAACCTAAAGGGATAGATCAAGTGGATCATCTCATTTAATGGGGACCCCACCATTGGCTAGAAAGGGGGTCAGTTTCCAATTCATGGTTGGACCCATTATTGGCCAGGTTCTCAACGTCTGAGTTTACAAAATGTCTCTGTAAGGATATTGGTGCTGTGTCTACTGGAACAGTAGGACTCTATGGAGCGGAGAGATGCCGAGGATCCCATGGCCAGCTGGCTCGCTGCATATTCATCCTCATGTAGAAATGTTCTGTGTTTGGCTGCTCAATGCTGAAGACATTCCTTCAGAGAGTTTTGACGGACACCGCGCCAGCCCGAGCGGGGAGGGTGGATTCGCTCCCTGCAGCTGTGCTAAAGAAAGCTCAATAATATGCTGCATTGTACGAAGCCTGCTTCCATTGCCAGCTCTTTACATTTCAAGCCCGTGATAATGTCTGAAGAATATAAGGCCTACAATTTTTTATTTCCCCCATAAAGGAGGCTTTCATCTCGTTTTTATTTATGGAGGAAGCCTTTCTTCGGGAATCTACATTTCAACAGATAAGACATAAGTGCTTCATTAGCGCTGACGAACTGATTAGCTCCCTGCTACACAGCGATCTTACTGTCTCGCTTTATCCTTATTTTTTGTGACTTTGTGCAATAAGTGCTAATTTGTTCCTTATTAGCTACAAGGGCTCTTTTCATGTTTCTAGATGTGAAATTGTTTGACTGAATGCACATGTTTTCATTCGCTCAAAAATACTCCAGATTTTCCACCACGACACCTGCTGAGTTGTTGACTGTAGGCCAGGGACTATGTGACCATGATAGCTCAAGCCCGTGATGTCCACTTAGAGGTCTAGTTGTTAACATCCAGAATTTTATTTCTTTTTCATACATGAATCAGAACAGACTGAACCTCTCCACCATTAGAAAAAGAAAAAATATACAGCACCCTTCAATGAACCCTGCTGCGCACCCCTGCAGGAGCCTAGTCCAGCAGCTCTCCAAAAATTGGAGAAATGGAGGCACCACCACCAAGTTAATAGTGAAGAACGTTGAACCTTTTAATTAGTTATTATGTGGCGTTTTGCAAACATTCGCGCACTAATAACAAACGTTCAGTTTTAAAAGGTACGCAACTTTTGTGAACACGTACGTATGAGCGTACAAATTGCGTACGAAAATGACGGGCTTTGCTGGAGCGGAATGGTTGAGCAGGAGGAACGCTCTGAGTCTGACTCCTGGCTACATATGGATACTGTATCAGCAGAAGACAGCAGATCATCCGGCTGAGACTGAGATGAGCGTGCCATCCACTCCACTACCTCATCTACTTTCTCCTCCACTACAATTTTGCGCCTTGGTGGGTTAGCCCGATGGGAACACCGGCCGACTATTACGAATACTACAAGTAGAAGCTCCGGCTTCAGGTCCTTTGGCACTGCTGCCCTGTGCCACCTTCTCATTTTTTTTTAGAGCTCGAGGTCTGGCTGGAACTGGACCCCTTTTTTCACTTGACCAGTTATTTTTCACTTGACTGTGGCCCTGCAACTGGTCTTTGTCCCTGTCTCTCCCTGCCTCTCTCCCTGCCTGATTAATTACTAGCCCTGCACTTGCCCTGCACTTGCCCTGCAGTATCCCTGATGTGTAATACGGATTCCCAGAGCAATTACACCCCAATTTTAACAAAACAGGTCTCAGTCTCTCAGAACTACACACACAGTGCTTCTGCTCGTCTCAGCAGTCGCAGCACAACTGATGCGTCACTGGCTTACCGAGCCTGAGCCAATCAGAGCAAGCCCTGCCCACTAGGTCAGGTGACCACTTTCTTCCTGGGCATTTGCCGAACGAATAACGAACAGTAAAAGTTTGCTAATTAATTGAATTCGTACGCAACAGCGAATAAAGTAACTTATATGTAACATTAGCATACAATTTGTCGGACAAGTACGTAGCGAATGCGTAGAAAGCCTTAAGAACATTTTCGAATCTAACGGAGCGAATCTAAAAAAATTCGTATTCGCTTCGCAGCGGAATATTTCCAAGATTCGTATCGAATCTACGAAGTGGTGAATAGATTCGCTCATCTCTACTTTTAATCCATGTTATAGTGGTCCATATACATGCTACATTTTGTCTAAGACGTAGCCTGATGACCTGCTTGATGAAGGCTGTGTCTTAGCCGAAACGTTGCCTGTATGTGGACTGTTATAACGTGGATTAAAAGGTACACCTCTCTTCACTATCACCTTGGTGGTGCTGCCTCCATTTCTCCAAGTTTTGACTTTCCACCATTAGGCTGCATTTTGCTGGGTTCACCAATTGGCACCAAGTTTTTCGATGAGGCACCTGGTTATCATTCCATCAGTGGTGCCCAACTTGATTGATAGTGGAAAATTCATGTGCAACTCTGTCTCGATGATGTGTCTAGTGGTTCTGGCACAAAATTGAAAACATCTCCTGATGCCCCCCATTACCTTATCCCATCGAGTATCCACTAGGGCAGGGATCAGCAACCTACGTCACTCCATCTGTTCTGAAACTATAACTCCCAGAATCCTCCTTTCACTTCCGTGGAAGTTACAAGTAAGTTTGCAAGTTCTGCTTAGCATCATTATGGTGAAGCTCTTAGGATTGACGACTCATTTAAAAGAGTGGAGGACCATTTCCTTTGATGAGCATTGACAATGGAATTCCCTAGTAGATAACATCTAATCCCATGGGTTCTGGTGGTAAAAAAACCCTAGAATCGTCTTTCTGTTTTATACATGAATCACAACAGACTGATCCTCTCCACCATTAGGCTGCCTTTTGCAAACCCCATGTCTCCCTTCTTGGGGGGGGGGACCAGCCTAGTTGTTGAGCTCTGTGCCGACTCCCCGGGGTGATGCCTGGGGAAGAAGCCGGAGTACAGACGGGGCATACCCTCTGCTTCGGCTGAGGGTTGCCCATTTGTGTGTACACCCGGCTTCGGCTGGGAGTCACCATTTTGTCCCAGTCCATTGCAGGAGCCTTCTGGCCCAGAGGGATTGGGAAGGTTCTGGGGGGGGCCTATCTTCTTTAGAAGAGTGCCTGCGATGTACCGTATCCTTGGGCACGGTTTTGTGTGGCACACTGCACGATTTTGTGCACTTGGTGTTAGAAAGCACGCTTCTCGGGCTTTAAAAGAAAATAAAAAATTGGGCTGCCTTTGGCTGGGTTCACCAATTGGCACCAAGTTCTTGGATGAGACACCGGTGTATTATATTATTACTCTCCAGAAATACATCCAGGCCCCTCTTGATCTCTTATAGTGAACTTACCATCACCACCTCCTCAGGCAGAGAGTTCCATAGTCTCACTGCTCTTACCGTAAAGAGTCCATAGTCTCACTGCTCTTACCGTAAAGAATCCTCTTCTATGTTTATGTACAAACCTTCTTTCCTCCAGACGCAGAGGATGTCCCCTCGTCATGGTCACAGTCCTGGGGATAAATAGATGATGGAAGAGATCTCTGTACTGACCCCTGATATATTTATACATAGTTATCAGATCTCCCCTCAGTCGTCCCTAATTTTGATAATCTTTCTGGGTACTGTAGTCCACCCATTCCAGTCATTACTTTAGTTGCCCTCCTCTGAACCCTCTCAAGCTCTGCTATGTCTGCCTTGTTCACAGGAGCCCAGAACTGTACACAGTCCTCCATGTGTGGTCTGACTAGTGATTTGTAAAGTGGCAGGACTATGTTCTCATCACCGCCATCTATGCCTCTTTTGATGCAACCCTACTGGTTCTCGTAGGCTTGTTCCTCTGTACCAGAACCTGCACAAACTAATCCCCTCCACCAGTCATTTGGGTGCTGGGATCATGGCTGGACACTAAGGTTTGAATATTTGAATGATCATTCAACCAATGGTACCCAACTTGATACTCAGGAATTTACATGAAGCTCTAAGACTCTTTAATATGGTGAAGGCTAATTCTGAGGGATCCATTCTGTTCGGAGCTTGTTATGCTTGGTATCCTCCCGAAAACATGATGCTAAGCTCTGATAACAGACACAACCCATGAACATAGGTGACACTGCTAGATGTATTGAACGTTGCAAACAATGTCCTTTTTTTCATGAAGCGTTTGCTATTACTGTCCACTAGGGGCGCTGTCCCATTGTTGCGTTGCGCTAACTGAACCACCAGTAATACTAATGACTGCTTATACAGGGAGATTAAACCATTAGTGCTAGCTGATTTATCTTCTTGTGTACAAGAGGAAGGTTAATATGAACCCTACGTACTTCGTGAAGGGCGAGTTAATTAAGGGCAGGCAAGTTGGAGGCTTTTAGGACGTTCCGCAGCCTCATTTTGCTGGAGGGAGACTGCGTTGTCAAACCAATGTGATATTATTTTTGATGGGACAAGTGACCGACCGTACGAACATAACAAGGTCTATGGGGAAATATTATTTAGTGTCAACCCTGCTGGGAATGAGTTATTGTTTCTGTGCTGCAGGTAATGGCATTGTGGTCCGGGGTATTCGGGGATACAGAATCCTTCACTGCCCTCATTTTAAAGGGAATGTGTCATCTGAAAATGACCCTACTGTTTAAATCAGGTTTTCATGTTTAAACTTATTTTTAAAGACTTTTGGTGATATTTTAAATTTTACATGTCACTATATTAAAGAAAATCCTGCAGTTTTCACACTGGTTACTAAGCCTAATGATAAGTGCCACTTCTTGGTCTGTACACATTACACTTTACTGCAGTTATCTGCTTATCACCATAGATAGGATTGGAAAGACAGAGTAGAAAGATCTATAGATAACACAAGATCAACCATTCACAATAGTTTCTGATCCTGAGTTACATCCTGTATTATACTCCAGAGCTGCACTCACTATTCTGCTGGTGCAGTCACTGTGTACATACATTACTTATCCTGTACTGATCCTGAGTTACATCCTGTATTATACTCCAGAGCTGCACTCACTATTCTGCTGGTGGAGTTACTGTGTACATACATTACATTACTTATCCTGTACTGATCCTGAGTTACATCATGTATTATACTCTAGAGCTGCACTCACTATTCTGCTGGTGCAGTCACGGTGTACATACATTACTTATCCTGTACTGATCCTGAGTTATATCCTGTATTATACTCCAGAGCTGCACTCACTATTCTGCTGGTGCAGTTACTGTGTACATACATTACTTATCCTGTACTGATCCTGAGTTACATCCTGTATTATACTCCAGAGCTGCACTCACTATTCTGCTGGTGCAGTCACTGTGTACATACATTACTTATCCTGTACTGATCCTGAGTTACATCCTGTATTATACTCCAGAGCTGCACTCACTATTCTGCTGGTGCAGTTACTGTGTACATACATTACTTATCCTGTACTGATCCTGAGTTACATCCTGTATTATTCTCCAGAGCTGCACTCACTATTCTGCTGGTGCAGTCACTGTGTACATACATTACATTACTGATCCTGAGTTACATCATGTATTATACTCCAGAGCTGCACTCACTATTCTGCTGGTGGAGTCACTGTGTACATACATTACTTATCCTGTACTGATCCTGAGTTACATCCTGTATTATACTCCAGAGCTACACTCACTATTCTGCTGGTGGAGTCACTGTGTTCATACATTAATTATCCTGTACTGATCCTGAGTTACATCCTGTATTATACTCCAGAGCTGCACTCACTATTCTGCTGGTGGAGTTACTGTGTACATACATTACATTACTTATCCTGTACTGATCCTGAGTTACATCATGTATTATACTCTAGAGCTGCACTCACTATTCTGCTGGTGCAGTCACTGTGTACATACATTACATTACTTATCCTGATCCTGAGTTACATTCTGTATTATACTCCAGAGCTGCACTCACTATTCTGCTGGTGCAGTCACTGTGTACATACATTACATTACTGATCCTGTACTGATCCTGAGTTACAACCTGCAAGTGCTCGGTGTCCTCAGATGTACTACCGGGTGTATTATACGTCGTCCATCTTTTATCTGCAGCTTGTTCTTTCTTTTACCTTGGCGTCCACTATCTGAAGGTTATTTTCCTATAGCACGACCTATAGACTGCTGACAGGAGCCACCTACCACCACCACCTTCCTTTCCTGAGGTTCGCGTGATCTTCTGGTGCCCTTCATCAGGGTCCTTGTCACAACCTATTGAATCAAGCGTAGGACGCATTCCCCATGGATGCCTCCGCCGGGCTATAGGTCACGGCACATATATGTGAAATGCATTTCCATAGATGCTAAAAGCCGTGTTCACTGAGATGTCTTCACCTGGTGCCATCCATTAGGAGAATCCCAGGTTCACTCTCGGTACACGACTCGCACATCAAGATCAAGTTAAGTGAGATTTTATGATTTTTGCAGCGTGACCCCGACTTTGTGTACGTTTGAGGGCATTGGGCGGTCGTTGTGTATTTATGGTGCTTATGGTATGCTCCTCACTGATTTCCATTATCACCACACAAACGTATTTACTCTGCGCATTTCATCAACTTTCCTTACTTCTATGGTGTAGACATGATCTGCAGCGCTGTGCACAGGGTCCCCATTGGGTGCACATCTCAAAAATGTCGATCTGCATTTCTGCATTCACCTCTATGGTACATACTCGCCTATTTTCGGAAAGAAGTAAATAGAGCTGCGCATGCGCTGCCACCTCGCCGTTCACTGGGGTCGTGAGACAGGTCGCTGTTTTTGAGAGAGGTGGGACCTGCGCTAGAGGTGAGCGAATCGATTTATCTCATCAAGCAGGGCTCTGCGCCTGTGAAGGGGTGTCCCCAAAACTGAGGATGTTCTCCTCGTCTCTTGATTGACAGGGACGGATATCTCAACCAGCCCTGACAATCTTGCGGTGGCGCCACCGAGACTCTGAGATGCGCTACTGGAGCACCTGGAAGTGTACCTGCGCAAGCGCAGCCACCGCTGCAGCAGCGCCTCTGCAGTTTCTCTGCTTTCTAGGAGCACCAGCTCAGGCACAAGATTGTCAGGGCCAGCCGAGATGTCCAGCCCTGTCAATCAAGAGACAGGGGCAGCATCCTTGACTTTGGGGACACCTCTTTGCAGGGGCAGAACCCTTCTTGATGAATCAATTCTCTCATCTCTAACCTGCACCTATTGGACATACCTTGAGTATGGCCCATAAATGTTCAGTTTGGACTATCCCTCTAAGGCAGACCGTATGGACAGACCTGTATAGGGTTTACTCTTTCAGAACTCCTATAGAGAGAACCGCGCAAGCGCCACCACCTCTCCATCCACTGTGGCCATGAGACAAGTTCCTGTTTTTGAGATCGGCGGGTCCTGCACCCTGTGCATATCTCCTCAATATCGACATGGACATACCCCTTTAAGGCTCCTTGACTACTATAATGTTAAAGGCGCTTGCACAGGCAGTATCGTCTTGCCTGTAAGATGATGGCTGTAAAACACAAACACAGCCCCATTTAAAGGGGTTCTCCAGGATTACAGAAACATGGCTTTTTTATTTCAAAAACAGCGCCGCACACTGGATGAAAGTAGTTTTCCAGCTCTGTTTTATTTCCTTCATTTTTTCTGGAATGCTGACATAAATAAAATCTAAACATTTTTTGGGGTCCGGAAGCCAAAAATGACTTGGTGATAAAGAAGTTTCCCGCTATATGTAGTCATGTGACATCAAGAATCAAAAGTTAATCCATAGAGGCCTGACCTCTGCTGCCTAGAGCAATGGGACGACTGTGTTTATTTTATTTGGAATGGGGCCGTGTTGCAGTTCCTGACATAGCCTCTGGGAGTGCTGTTTCATGTGGTTTTCAGCCCCATCCCTTACAATCAGACCTACATCCTACAATTTTTCTTCCTCATCCTTAGCTACAGCCTTATTTTTGGGTTTCAGTAAAATGTGTGGGAAGCCCTCAACTTTTTTAGGGGAAGAAAACAAAGAAAAATGAATGGCCAAATACCGATCAAACAAAAATATAATGATAAAGTGCAACATCGTAATCTTACAACTGGGGCATACCACATAACAGGGGTGTACAGAGCCCAAATATGAGTGCCATACAGTGCATACTGAGAGAAGTGTACAGAGGGGGATGAAAAAGGTTGGGGGGTCCCGGGGGTCCTTGTGTTGCTAGAAATCAGCCCACTTTTTTGAGCCCATCCGGTATGGATCAATATCTATCGATGACTGGTCGTTATTACCTGCACTAAACTAAATTAACCGGATTAGTCATGTCCTGCTGTCAGCACATATCTAGTACCGGTTAGTGCGCATTATACTGGTTATTAGGTTAGTGGAAGGATCAATCAATTTAATCCTATGTAAAACCAAAGATGATTGCATTGCTACCTAATATATCCGTACATCTGTAAAGATGGGTTTCCAGTTAAAGGGGAAGTGCAAGATTAGAAAAAGATGGCTGTTTTTTCACCCAGAAACACTGCCACCCTGGGTGGTGTCTGGTATTGCAGCTCAGCTCTGTTGAAGAGAAGAGTGCTGAGCTGTAATACCTGATACAACCTATGCTCTTTAATTTTTTTCTAATCCTGGACATCCCTTTTAATTAGAGGAAAGTGGTCACTTGCCCACACATTTCACCCCATGGATTACAGATCTTGTTCAGTTCATGTCAGGAGAGAATGAGCAGACCACAAATGTATTTAAACAGATTACAGTGTCATTACTTGGTGGGGGCAGGGAAGCCATATTGATTTTTAAATAGCCCCCATGGCCAAGCCAAGCATTTTTGTTAATTAAAGTATATTAGTAATTTGCTTTTTAAACCACTCTCTATGCATTAAGCCAAAGTGACACCAAAGTGGAGATACACTTTAAATGGTCCAATCGGGTCTGATAATCACAAACATGGAATTGAATAGGTGAAGATTGTCGGAGCTTAAATAATAATCAGATGGTTCAGTTTATTTTTTTACATTAAGAATTCACAGCATAAGAGGAAACCTATAAAGGAGTTAAATTTCAGCTCCGCCTCCAGTTAAAGTATACCCATCGTCATCATTTAATTTTGCATATATCATTAGTACAGGTGAATATATGAAAATTTGTAATATATCTTAGCAAGGAATACTGAAGTCTTCCTCGCCTTCCACCTGACTCCCAGAAACCTTCTCAGGCATCAAATAATCCATCTAGTGTAAAACTATAAATACAACAAAAGATGGAGGAGGGGGATGCAGCTGCAGTATCTCTTGGTTAGTGTGTTTGAGTCTTATGTAATTGTGAGAAAGTTGAGTTAAATGCTGTCACCCAGCTTTCCTAGAGTCCTGAATGAAAAACATGGTCAATGTATTTTAACCCCCTAACTGTTTTGCCAGAGTGGCGCTCCAGCAATGGGAAAAGTAGCTAACTGGAGGGTGGAGGGCTGCTTTAAATGCTGCTATCTCCTGAAAGCTAAAAACATGCAACTGATCTTGTTTGAAAGCAGACATTCCAAGCTTTCAAACAATACCAAAATGACAGCAAAATGTTCAAGACAGAGGAAGATATCATTGATAGAAATCGGGATGCTGTGAATGCAGCTGAAAATCAAAGTAAAAACAGGACTTTAGCTGTCAGTTAGCTGGTCTTGTATGAAAGCCTGGACTGTCAGCTTTCATACAAGACCAGTTGCATGTTTCTAGCTGCTACCTTTGAGGAGATATCACCATCTAAAGCAGCCCTCCCCCTTCCAGTTACCTACTTTTCACACTGCCTGAGCTGGACTCTGGCAGAACAGTTAGGTGGTTAAAGGGGTTTTCTGACCCCCAAAGACCTCAAAATGAGCTAAAAATGTAAAAAGAAAGTTAAGGTGGAAGTGACCCTTTAATAATTATATTTTCATTTTTTTCTTCTTCTCTTACAGTTTCTAGTGAAGATCTACACGCCAGCTTATATTTTATCAATGCATCTCTGCAAGAGGTAGTATTTGCTAGCACCACGGGGGCCTTGGTACCCTGCCCTGCGGAAGGAGTCCCCCGTGTGACGCTCAGATGGTACCTAGCAACGGGCGAGGAGATCTACGATGTCCCTGGGATCCGCCACGTCCACCCTAATGGCACTCTCCAAATTTTCCCCTTCCCTCCTTCAAGCTTTAATAACTTAATCCACGATAATACTTATTATTGCACAGCTGAAAACCCTTCAGGGAAAATCAGGAGTCAGGATGTCCACATTAAGGCCGGTGAGTAGAAAAAATAAAATAAAAAATCAAACATCCAATTTTTTTGTTCATGTTTGGAATTTTACTGTAATTGTCAGTCTGTAGAAGAATTTTTTTTAAAAAAATATGTATTTTAGATATTTTTGTTTTTAGATAGTTCCTTGGGGGCGGTCACATTGGAGACATGAACTTTTGTCCTGTGTTATCTGTTTGTATGTATAGACCAGGGATGGCCAACATGAGGCTATCCAGCTGTTGCAAAACTACAACTCCCAGCTTGCCCACACTGCCTACAGCTATAAGCCTACAGCAGGGCATGTTGGGAGTTGTAGTTTTACAGCTGTAGAGACCAAGGTTGGCCATCCCTGGTATAGACAGTGCAGCAGCTGTGCATGTACTTTGTCAGCTGCAATAAATGGCAGTCAGGTGACACACAAATGTCTCAAGGAGTACAGCTCCTGCCAAGGACTGATGGGGATTTGCATACAGAGCTTTATCTGTGTGAGTTACTGTCCTGTCTTATCTGTGCCTATTATTAACTTGTCCAAGCTCTAATAATAATGAGATGACTCTGCTCATTCTTGCCCAGTCTACACAGCAAAGCTGCAGAAAAACAGGAAGTGTCAGTCTATTGTGTCAGCTCTAATGGCTGCAAAAAGTTATTTTATTTCACATGCAAATCAGCAGTTAAGTTCACCGAGGATGGGTCCTAGCCACCCTTGCTCCTCTCGCTTCTTCTGCCAGCCCCTCCCTCTCCTTCTTCATTGGCAGGGTCAGGCAGGATGACAGTGAAGGAACTTGGCCCTGCCAATCACGAAAGAGAGGAAGGAGCTGGCAGAAGAGGTGCAAGTGTGCACAGAGTGGCTTTGGCCCGCCCTCAGTGCACTTAATTGCATTGTGCCTGCTCTAGCAGTGAATTTACTGGTGACAGACTCCTTTTAAAGGTGTTGTTCAGAATCAACCAAAAACAGGCTAATGGGGGGAAAGCCTTAAAAATAGAAAAAAGCATTACTTGTAAAATTCTTCTGCTGCAGCACCACTGCTGTAGTGTTCGATGTCGGTCTTTGTTTACTGAGCTGTTGGACTGAAGTTAAGCCAATACATGTGACTGCTGCAGCCAGTCAGTGGCTTCAGTGGCAGAGATCACATAGGTTGACTTGATGGTAGTCCTACAGCACAGCAAAGAACTGGCATGGTGAACCAGAGCAGTGGTGCCAAAGTGGCAGATGATCTAATAGGTAAGCTTTATTTTATTGTAATTTTATAGCATCATAAATAATTTATTATTATTATCATTAATTATTGGATGATTAACTGGGTTTTCTGTGTATAATGAAAAAAAAGTTGTGGAATATATTGAAAAACAAAAAAGAATCATTAATTACCTCCACGAATCTCCTGTCACTATCACTTCCTGCCCTGGTATAAAACAACAGAAAACCCAGGAACTGCACAGTTCTGGAGATCAGTGGAGGTGAGTAATGCCTTTTTTTATTTTTAACATTGTCTTTGCTTTTTTTTTTTTTTTTTAAATGCGCCTCAGAAAACCCCTTTAATCTGTTTCATAAATGTCTAAAATTGAAAAACCCACTTAAAAGAACATTCCACTTCACGACAATTTTACAACTTTCCACATCAATACACAGTTGTGGATCCCTAGTCATGGGGTACGACTGTTGCAGTTAACAGCAAGTTCAGTGTATCCTAAAGGGTGTGTCCAGACTACGCAAGGACTGTTTGCAGTCTGTAACCATAGAGACGCATAGATCTGCGTAGGAGCTGCATACATAAAATGGTAGTAGATTTTTTATGTCTATTTCTTATTCATTTAAAAAAAAAAAAAAAACCCAAGTTCTAACTTTTCACTTTTGGGTTTAGTTTTACGGGAAGCCTATACGGTCCGAGTGGAGGACCAGAAAGCCATGAGAGGCGGTGCAGCAGTTTTCAAGTGCATTATTTCCTCCCCGGTGGAGGCCTACGTCTCGTGGGAGAAGGACACAGTCTCACTTGTCTCAGGTAGGCGATTCTTTATACTTTCTGTTAATTTTAGGCTTACGAGTCTTTGGCTGCGTTTGTTGATGCGGCGGTGGACATCAGCCGTGCTGCTGAGATGTTGCTTCACTGATTAATACCTTCAGCATCCCTCTAATTAGGTTTTGTCTCTCCGGGTTACTACACTTGCCGCACGTGTCTATATTGTGCTGTTTGTGCTGAGCTCGTTCATTTCTCACTATGTGAAAGAACAGACCTTGCAGTACTACGGTGTATTTCAGAGGCTGAGTATATTATACCGCCAACCGCTACTGGCAATACAGGCATCGTAAGGTGACCTTACATGGTTGGTGATGCAGATAACAGCATGGTACAGGATTTTTGTGCAATCAGTTCGCCGTCCATTACTGAGGCAGATGGTTTTGCAGATGGTTCACACGGGCACTGAATACAGTGTGCCAAGGACAGTCTTTACAGTCACCATGTACAGTTTCCCAAGACTATAGGACACAGTGGGTTAAATGGGTTCTCCAGGAATTAAGAAAATTTAAAATACTTAAATATTACTTCATGATAAATCTATTCCCAAATACTTTTCATTACTTATAATGGTTCGTTTTGTCTAGGGAGCAATAATTAGGAGAAACAAAATGGCCGCTGTCCTGTTAGTACACACAGAACCTATCCTAATCATACAGAAGGACAAGTTACTTCACAACACTGAGGTAAAGAGCTGCCTCATCCTTGTCAGGGATTATGATCCTGAATACAGATGATAAAATCTTTAGCTGAATCTCTGTAGGAATGGAGTTCATGAGCAGATGTGGCTAATAACCAGCAGCACTTGTATGCCGTCTCCATTACCACAGTCTGTCCTGTCCGTCCTCTCTTTACTTCATGTCTCCTCTTGAACTCCATTCCCACATAGATTCAGCTAAGTAGGAGAGAAGGATGAGGCAGCTCTTTACCTCAGTGTTGTGAAGTAACTTGTCCCCCTGTGTGATTAGGACAGGTTTTGTGTGTACTAATAGGACGGCACCCATTTTGTTTCTCCTAATGATCGCTCTCTAGACAAAATGAGCCATTATATCTAATAAAAGGTATTTGGGAATATATTTATGATAAAGTCATATTTACGTATTTTCATTTTCTTAATTCCCGGAGAACCCCTTTAAGTCTCCTTCTTATAACCTGCTCAATCTTCTCAGCTCAATTTGTCCCTCTCAGTCTCTAAAAAAGTGATCAGACTGTTGATGGGGAACTTGAAGCTTATTAGGTGTCACCACATGCAGGGATGTCTGTAGCCAGGGTGCAGGCACTTACCTGCTCTGACAGAATGCTTTGCACTCCTCCGTGTAGAACAGTAAAATAAAATGGCCGCCATCCTATTAATACACACATAACCTGTCCTAATCACACAGAAGGGAAGTTACTTCACAACACTGAGCTAAAGAGCTGCCTCATCCTCCTCTCTGCTCTGCTTGTCAGGGATTATGATCCTGAATACAGTTGATAAATGATGACTGTATTCAGGACCATAACCCCTGACAAGCAGAGCAGAGAGGAGGATGAGGCAGCTCTTTAGCTCAGTGATGTGAAGTAACTTGTCCTCCTGTGTGATTAGGACAGGTTCTGTGTGTACTAATAGGGCGGCAGCCATTTTGTTTCTCCTGATGATTGCTCCCCAGACAAAATGAATCATTATAAGTAATGAAAGGTATTTGGTAATATATTTATAATAAAGTAATATTTGAGTATTTTCATTTTATTACGTAATTCCCGGAGAACCCCTTTAATGTGTGCAGGGAAAAACTAAGGGATAGGCTGCATAGTCCTAGTATGATAGGGATAGATTGCACTCTTAGTGATATCTCCAAGTTCTAGTAGTGCAGGGACAGGCTGTGCTATCAGTGATGTCATCAGGTCCTACTAGTGGAGATATAGACTACTTTATCAGTTATGTCATCAGATCCTAGTATAGCAGGGGTAGGATGGATTCTTAGTGATGTCATCAGGTCCTAGTAGTGCAGGGATAGACTGTATTATGAGTGATATCATCAGGTCCTAGTAGAGAAGGGATATGATGGGTTCTTAGTGATGTCATCAGGCCCTAGTATTGCAGGGATATACTGTATTATGAGTAATATCATCAGGTCCTATTAGTGAGAGGATAGGCTGCATTCTCAGTGATGTCATCAGGTCCTGTTAGTGGGAGGATAGGCTGCATTCTCAGTGATGTCATCAGGTCCTGTTAGTGGGAGGATAGGCTGCATTCTCAGTGATGTCATCGGATCCTGTTAGTGGGAGGATAGGCTGCATTCTCAGTGATGTCATCGGATCCTGTTAGTGGGAGGATAGGCTGCATTCTCAGTGATGTCATCAGGTCCTGTTAGTGGGAGGATAGGCTGCATTCTCAGTGATGTCATCAGGTCCTGTTAGTGGGAGGATAGGCTGCATTCTCAGTGATGTCATCAGGTCCAGTTAGTGGGAGGATAGGCTGCATTCTCAGTGATGTCATCAGGTCCTGTTAGTGGGAGGATAGGCTGCATTTTCAGTGATGTCATCAGGTCCAGTTAGTGGGAGGATAGGCTGCATTCTCAGTGATGTCATCAGGTCCTGTTAGTGGGAGGATAAGCATTTTCAGTGATGTCATCAGGTCCTGTTAGTGGGAGGATAGGCTTTATTCTAAGTGATATCATTGTGTCTTAGTAGCTGTATTCTCTATGATGTCATCATATATAGTAATAATAATACAGGGATATCTTACATTCTCATTGATCTCATAGATGTCCCCTATTTCAGGGGTAGTCTGGATTGTCAGTAATGTCACAGGATCCCGATGTTTTATTTGGCTGCATTCTCATTTGTATCAGTTTTTTACTGATATAATGTTGCAGTTTTATCCGTGTCATTGATGCAGACATCAATTGTATCTTCCAAGAAAATTAATAGCATTGCTGACAACCCTTGAGGTGGCATCACACATCAGCAGCACAACAAGCCACAATGCAGAGGTCTGATTTATTGGTCGGAAAAGTGGATTTAGTGAGAGGATGGTGGTTACTGATAATGTCCGGTTGCTAAGCAACAGGGTGACTTTAACTATAGTCCTTTATATCAGGTTATTTCTACAGATAAAACACAAAAAACATGGGAAAACAAATGTAGAGAATACAAGTCCCGGGGACAATACCTCGATGATGGTGATAAGATACAGATTAGTTTTAATTATATATCGGGTCTTTATAACAGGTGGTTGAGTTGTATTGATGGGTAAATAGGGTTCAGATGAGATCACACCCAAAATTCGGTAATGTCCCATGATGCTTTGCTCTGGCATAAAGCGAGTCCAGATCACATGTATAAGATAGTATTGTCACGTATCGACGGGAGAAGGGAGCACGGAGGTGAAGTGCAAGATGGGAGCCGTAGTAATTACAGATTATGGGTAGAGATGAGCGAATCGTGCAAAATTTTATTCGCCGAACATTCGCCAAGCTTTTCCTAAGATTTGTATATTCGACGAATAGATTTGTTGAATTTGCATACAACATATACGTAATTGTATGTTTTTTTAGCGAACATTCGCGCACTAATAACGAACGTTCAGGTAAAAAGGTACGCAACCTCTTTGAACACATACGCATAAGCGTACAAAGTGCGTACGAAAATAACGGGCTTTGCTGGAGAGGAATGGTGGAGCAGGAGGAAGGCTCTGAGTCTGACCCCTGGCTACATAAGGACACTGTATCAGCAGATGACAGCAGATCATCCGGCTCAGACTGAGATGAGCCTGCCATCCACTCCACCACCTCATCCACTTTCTCCTCCACTACACTTGCGCTTGGTGGGTTAGCCTGGTGGAACAATGGCCAAGTATTGTGAATACTACAAGTAGAAGCTCCAGCTATAGGTCCTTTGGCACTGCTGCCCTGTGCCACCTTCTCCTTTTTTTAAGAGCTCGAGGTCTGGCTGGAACTGGACCCCTTTTACTTATCCATTCCAGACATTTTTCACTTCACTCTGTGGCCCTGCAGCTGGTCTTTGTCTTTGTTCTTCTCTCTCCCTGTCTCTCTCTCCCTGCCTGATTAATTAGAGGCCCTGCACTTGCCCTGCAGTATCCCTGATGTGTAATATGGATTCCCAGAACAATTACACCCTAATTTTCACAAAACAGGTCTCAGAGTCTCAGAACTTCACACACCGTGCTTCTGCTCGTCTCAGCAGTCACAGCAGAAGTGATGCGTCACTGGCTTACCGAGCCTGAGCCAATCAGAACAAGCCCTGCCCACTAGGTCAGGTGACCGCTTTCTTCCCGGGCTTTTGCACATGATAAACGAACGAACAGTAAAATTTCGCTAATCAATTTAATTCGTAGGCAACAGCGTATAGAGTAACTTATACGTAGCAATAGCATATTATTTATAGGACAAACTACGTAGCGAATGCGTACAAAGCCGAAGCGAATCACCTAATATTCGGATTCGCTTCGCAGCTATAAATTTCCAAGATTCGATACAAATCAACAAATCAGCAAATAGATTCGCTCATCTCTAATTATGGGTCTGCTCACCAGTGGTGGCAGTCCTGAGGATAGGTCCTCAATATTAGAAACTGGACAACCCCTTTAACGCCTTCAGGACCCCGCGATTTTCCATTTTTGTGTTTTCATTTTTCACTCCCTGCCTTCCCGGAGCCATAACTTATTAATTTTTCCATTCACATAGCCTTGTTTTTTTTTTTTGTTTTTTTTTGCATGACAAGTTGTACTTTCTAATGGCATCATTTTATATCGTCTATGATGTAGTGAGAGCTGGCAAACAAAACCAAAATTTTATGGGATTGGCTTTTATGGCGTTCCCTGTGTGGCAAAACTGACCTTTTACCTTTCATTCTGCAGGCCTTTGTGATTACAGTACCATATTGGGGTGTGTATAACTTTTTAATCCCATTTTATTCATTTTTTTATGGTTGTGAAGTTACGAAAAAACATTGAATCGACCATTTAGATTTATTTTCATTATGTTTAATAGTATGGGCGTTTTGGGATGCGATGAGGCCAATGATTTTTTATTTATTTTTATTATTGAAAATTATTTATTATTGATAGTTAAAATTTTTTTTTTACTTTCTTAAAGTCTTTTTAAAAGTCCCCCTAGGCGACCTGAACATGTAGTTCCTGCTCAGAGCATTCTGAAGGCCCGAGGCTACCACAGCTACCAAATGGCTCTAGGGATCTCGGCATGGGGGACAATTCTGACCCTGGGAGCACATGTCATCTGAGGGGTTAAATGTCTGTGATCAGCATTATCACCAATCATCGAATTGCCTACAGGTGTCTGACTTCTGATGTACATATACGGTGAGGTCTGGAAGGGGTTAAACCCAGCCTCAGTAGCCAAAACAGGACTGTCACCTCCATAGTCTGATCCCTCGCACCCTCAGATTTGTCTGCTTAACTTTCTGTCTTTCTGTAAGTTATTCCTTTCCTGCACTCATTCCAGTGGGGGTTTTGGAGTTTCTCTCTCTCTCTCTCTCTCTCTCTCTCTCTCTGTCTCTCTCTCTCTCTCTCTCTCTCTCTCTCTCTCTCTGTCTCTCTCTCTCTCTCTCTCTCTCTCTCTCTCTCTCTATTAATATGAAGTTTTACTCTGTCTGATTTTGTCCATTAAGTCCACTGGAGGCGGAGCTTCACTGTGAAGTGCTCTCTGCATGGAGCTGTTTCACCCCCCCACCCCCAATCTGTTCTAAGCGACAGCTGTTGGTTGGATGCTTTAGCTTAGAGGAGGAGCTATGAAGCAGCTATATGCATAGAGGAAAGGGGACTTCGAAGTGAAGCTCCTCCTCCTTAAGGAGATGAATCCAACAGAATAAAAGTTCATATTCGCACTACTTCTGATTAAAAAAATAAAATAAAAATCTACACAAAAGGTATCTGTACTTCTCTACCCAGATCCTACCTGGTGCTGTCAGCAGTTTAGCATTGTGAAAACTGCTGACTGACTTCCTTCAAACCGTACTGTCAGATATTGTTATGAAATGTGTTAGTTGGCCTTTCCAGACCCAAGTTGACCAAAATAATGTAAATATTTAAATTGTATGTGGTCAATTCCATAGTCTGACTGCAGAAAATCCCTTCTTCCTAGAATAGACTGTAAAGCAACAGAGATGCTGGGGATGGCCGGGCCATCAGTGCGGAATAACCTGTGTATAATTAAGTGGCTTACATTATTTATGTCTTCTGCTACTTCAGACGCGCAGATCATTGATGTGTGTGTCCTCGCTAGGCTGGCTTTTAAAAATAACCACGGCTGGTACAATGCCATGATCAAGATAATCACAGTCATGAAAATACATTTCATTTTGTACATATAAACTGTATAAAATAAAATATAAAGCAAAAAGATATAATGATATAAATATTCTGTATATTAAAATATATGAATACAAATAATACATATATACCAATACAAATAATGAATAGAATATTAATATCTAATAAATTGTACTAATACAAATAATATCATAAATATAACCATATAAATATATAATAAAATATACTAATATAATAAGGTAAATAATAGTATATAATAATATATACCACAACAAAATATAATGGTTTAAATACCGGAATATAAATTATAATTTACTATACTCTGTCACAATATAATATACTATATATATATATATATATATAATATCCATATAATAATACAAATTATATATAATAAATTCTAATCAATACATAATAAAATACAATAATAAAAATATATAATAAAGTACACCTAAAATATATATATATCATTCACAGCCTATGATAAGAGTGCCACTGCTTCTGGAAATCAAATAGATCCTTTTTTCCCAAATAACTCCTTTTAAGGCTACTTTCATACCAGTGGCACATAGATCTGGCCGCCTCATGCCGTGGTTTGTGTCTGGCTGATTCTGGGCATTTTTGCCGGAATGAGGCCAGATCTCCGCCGGACCCCATTATACTTAATGAGGCCGGAAGGCTTTCCAATTGTGTCCGGCAGTGCCGGATCCGGAGAATTCCGGCAAGCTGTTTCCTGCCAAAACAACCTGCTAGAATACATGCAGCAGGTGTGAAAGTAGCCTAAATCTGCATTGCTTAGCTTTATTTTGTAATTGTTTTTATACATTTATTGAATAGAAAATCCTATCGTAATATTGTAATATGCAATTATTTCAAATTCTGCTGATCATAGTCCCTTGTCTTGGCATAACAGAATGGTATAGCCCATATTTTAGTCATGTGTAATGCTTCCATGTGGTAACTGAATTAGCTCTGTGAGTTGTGTTTTTTTTTAATAGTTGTTAACTTTATTAACAACATGATATATGACATTCCCTGGAGACAAGAAGCCATGTTATACATCCCACAGAGGCAGACAGCTATTTTATACATCACATAGAGACAGGCAACCATGTTATACATCACCTAGAGACAGGCAGCCATGTTATACATCACCTAGAGACAGGCAGCCATGTTATACATCACCTAAAGAGGCAGCCTTATCATACATCACCTAGAGACAGGCAGCCATGTTATACATCACCTAAAGAGGCAGCCATGTTATACATCACCTAGAGACAGGCAGCCATGTTATACATCACCTAGAGACAGGCAGCCATGTTATACATCACCTAGAGACAGGCAGCCATGTTATACATCACCTAGAGACAGGCAGCCATGTTATACATCACCTAGAGACAGGCAGCCATGTTATACATCACCTAGAGACAGGCAGCCATGTTATACATCACCTAGAGACAGGCAGCCATGTTATACATCACCTAGAGACAGGCAGCCATGTTATACATCACCTAGAGACAGGCAGCCATGTTATACATCACCTAGAGGCAGGCAGCCATGTTATACATCACCTAGAGACAGGCAGCCATGTTATACATCACCTAGAGACAGGCAGCCATGTTATACATCACCTAGAGGCAGGCAGCCATGTTATACATCACCTAGAGACAGGCAGCCATGTTATAGATCACCTAGAGGCAGGCAGCCATGTTATACATCACCTAGAGACAGGCAGCCATGTTATACATCACCTAGAGGCAGGCAGCCATGTTATACATCACCTACAGACAGGCAGCCATGTTATACATCATCTAGAGACAGGCAGCCATGTTATACATCACCTAGAGGCAGGCAGCCATGTTATACATCACCTAGAGACAGGCAGCCATGTTATAAATCACCTAGAGACAGGCAGCCATGTTATACATCACCTAGAGACAGGCAGCCATGTTATTCATCATCTAGAGACAGGCAGCCATGTTATACATCACCTAGAGATGGACAGCCATGTCCTACATAATCTAGAGACAGGCAGCCATGTTATTCATCACCTAGAGGCAGGCAGCCATGTTATACAAGTAAACACACTCATAGTGAAGAAGTTGTTGGTATAACCAAGGATAAACTTATTTCCACATAATTCTTGTTCATTATAGATTACACTCTTGCCCGCAGTCTCATTTTGATGACACTGAGTCTTGTCGAGGGTTAAGCTGATTTGCATAAATCAAGACCTTCCCATGCACAAAGAGGCTAGGCTTAAATCCTCTCCCGATTTGGAAATATCAGCGCTGGGATGGGTGTGATTATGTTTTTTATGTTGGGGCGGATGTTATTTAACTACAGGTAATGTGAATCATTATTATATCCATTTTCTTGTGTTTTCTTACATAGGATTTTCAGTTGCTGACTGTTTTTGTACTATTTTTTATGACGGCCGTGTATGGAGAGGCTGTGCGGTTTATATTGCTCCCTAAAGACTGAGACCAGAGCGATAAAGCCGCGCGAGCGTCACCCCTGCCAACGAATCCCGCGGCAGCGCAAGCACTGCTGCGTCTTGTAAGCTCCGTGGCAGGCGGAGGCGGCACCGGGCAGTGCGAGCTGTCAGCGTAAGCAGGTCAGCAAGACGGAGCAAGGAGAAAAATCAATAAATCTTTGAATTAATCATGCAGCTGCCGAGCAGAATTACAGGGGCTTGAATTGAGACTACTCGGTGCGTCTCCATAGCAACCACTTCACTTCTTTCTGGAGAGGTGTGGCCTTTTTTGGGCCATAACATTTTACACACAAGTGATATCTGGAATTGTAGCCGTCGGTTATCCTGGTGCCTTCTTATGTAGTGGGGGGGCTAAGATGGAGTCGGTCAACTGCAAAACCAATATCAAAGTAAGCATACCGCCATGTAGGGGAGGTGCCCTGAAACATATCCATACCTTTCTTGTCAAAATCTGGCCATATAATCCTGAGAAATGCCTCTTTTTTACTTTTATGCAAATTAGATTTTTGGTGCAATGTGGGCGGGGACACTCTGTTCAGTGCACCTGGCTTCCCCTCTGTCATCACTACTGGCTTTGAAATCTCTGAGACTGTCAATCAAATGAGGGGGTGGTACTGGGCGACATTACATGGATGTTGCTCCAAATGGTGCGGTCAATCGCATACTTTTAACCCCCTCAGATGCCATGGTCAAACACGTGCACCTCTGAGCGTGTACCGGCTTTGAACATCATGGGCATCGCCGTGTGCTGTACTATTAAAATATAAAAAATATTTATCCCGTACAGCGAAATGGCAAAAAAAAAGACGAAATGGCTAATTTGCCGTTTTTTGGTCGCTTCACCTCCCACAAAAAATTAAAATTGATCAAAAAGTCATACATACCCCAAAATGGTATCAATGAAAAGTACAGATTGCCTAGCAAAAAATTAACCCTCACACAGCTCAGTACACATAACTACAAAAAAGTTATGGGGGTCAGAATATGGCAACGAAAAGATAAAAATAATTTTTTTCAAGGTTTTTATTATTTTTTTTCATTGTTAAACCGCAAGAAAGCTATACACATGTGGTATTGCTGTAATCCTACTGACCTAGAATGAAAGTAACAGGTCAGTTTTACCGCATAGGGAATGCTGTAAAAACGAAACCCATAAAATTGTTGCGCAATGTTTTTTTTTTTTTTTAATTTTGCCCCCTTTGGAATTTTTTCCAGCTCCGCACAATATATCGTATTCAATATTAAATGGTGGAATTAGAAAGTGCAACTTGTCCCATAGGGCTATGTGAACAAAAAAATAAAAAAGTTATGGCCCCGGAGAGTGAAAAATGAAAATAGAATAATGAAAAAACCTTATCGACCTAAAAATAAAAGGAAGCATTTCTCAGGATTAGAGGACAGGGTTTTCACAAGAAAGGTACGGTTATGTTTCGGGGCACTTACCTTACATGGTGGTATGCTTAGTTTAAAACCAATTTTGGAGGTGACAAACACCGTTTAAGGAGGCGTTTAGGCCTCATTGTGCATCAGGGTATAGTTATCGAAATTTTTGCTGCTATATTCCCTATTTTGTTAATGGGAATCCAGACAATTTTTTGTCTTGCGCTCAGTCCTGGAATATTTTGTGTGTTGATGAAGACAATGAGGAGTCCATGATGCATGACCTCCTGATATAGAGGTTTGCATTTTTGGGTCTGGTCTGTGGTCTGAATCCTTTCTCGGGAGGGCAGCATTCTCCCAGGACATACACTTTAGGGGGTGGAGCTGTGACATGGAAAGGAGGCGTGGCTGATTATGAAATGAGCATGCTCTGTGGAAAGGAGCATACCTATGTGGTGGACATCCAGATCTTCCAGTGTATAATTTACAAAAGTTTGAAAGTATTGTGCGGTCAAGTGTGGGGTTTGCATTTCATCCACTGATCTGGGATCTGAATTTTATCATCTGGTCTGGGGTGTGGTGGGGAGAGAGAAATTGGTATAGGATGTATCAGGGGTGGGGGTCCTGTTACAGATTTAGCATTAGGGCCCAGGAGCTTCATGTTCTGCCTTTGGGCACTGTCATGGCCACCATTAGTGGTTGTCACCCACTTGAACCCATTCATACGTACTGTAGGTCCGGCCTGGAAATAAGGCATAGACTGCAGTTGCCATAAGAAATGCCCTCACTTAATGCATTACTGATATTGTAGCCCTTTCTCTGAAAGTGGAAAGTCCCTTTAAATGAATTAAAGGAATTTTCCATTTTTTCATATTTTTGGATAAAGCTCTGCTGCGAGAGTTTCCAAGTGTCAATAGCAATATAACGTTGCAGACATGTTTGTAGCTTCTCAGATGAACAGATATATTAATTTGGACAGATTGACAGGAAACCAGGTAGTCAACTCCCAAATATATGGACACAACCAGCCCAGGATAGAGAAGCCCTTTAATTTCTTGAACATTGCATATTAGGGTCATCCTATAAAAAATATGGCTGTCTCCGTTTGATTTGGACGTTTGAAACCATTGTTCTTCAGGAACATTGACTAAATAAAGTTTTATTCCTCGGGCACGGCGTCGTGGAGACGTGGAGAGACATAATCCTGGCATGTCCTAGATATGTCAGGATCTTGACAGGCCGTTAAATATTTTTGTTTCTACAAATCTGTGACGGAGAAGAGGCTAATTTTAAGGCTTAGCTTATGATATGTCATGTACAGAAATGGGATCTGAGCCGCGGCTGCCAAATTAAGAGGTCAAATGGCTAAGAACCAAGCAGTAGTATCATCCTGCTGGTGGCCATGATACCCTCGGCAAGGATAGGTTGTCCACATTTTGCCCACCTCTCATTTTCTTTCTCTTCTTCTACCATTTCTTCCCTGTCTTACTTGTATTTTTACAGACAGGCAGCCAAGTTATACATCACCTACAGACAGACAGCCATGTTATACATCATCTAGAGACAGGCAGCCATGTTATACATCATCTAGAGACAGGCAGCCATGTTATACATCATCTAGAGACAGGCAGCCATGTTATACATCATCTACAGACGGGCAGCCATGTTATACATCATCTACAGACGGGCAGCCATGTTATACATCATCTAGAGACGGGCAGCCATGTTATACATCATCTAGAGACGGGCAGCCATGTTATACATCATCTAGAGACAGGCAGCTATGTTATACATCATCTAGAGACGGGCAGCCATGTTATACATCATCTAGAGACAGGCAGCCATGTTATACATCACCTACAGACAGGCAGCCATGTTATACATCACCTACAGACAGGCAGCCATATTATACATCACCTACAGACAGGCAGCCATGTTATACATCATCTAGAGACAGGCAGCCATGTTATACATCATCTAGAGACAGGCAGCCATGTTATAAATCATCTAGAGACAGGCAGCCATGTTATACATCATCTAGAGACAGGCAGCCATGTTATACATCACCTACAGACAGGCAGCCATGTTATACATCACCTAGAGACAGGCAGCCATGTTATACATCATCTAGAGACAGGCAGCCATGTTATACATCACCTACAGACAGGCAGCCATGTTATACATCACCTAGAGACAGGCAGCCATGTTATACATCATCTAGAGACAGGCAGCCATGTTATACATCATCTAGAGACAGGCAGCCATGTTATACATCACCTAGAGACAGGCAGCCATGTTATACATCACCTAGAGACAGGCAGCCATGTTATACATCATCTAGAGACAGGCAGCCATGTTATACATCATCTAGAGACAGGCAGCCATGTTATACATCATCTAGAGACAGGCAGCCATGTTATACATCATGTAGAGACAGGCAGCCATGTTATAAATCATCTAGAGACAGGCAGCCATGTTATAAATCATCTAGAGACCGGCAGCCATGTTATAAATCATCTAGAGACAGGCAGCCATGTTATAAATCATCTAGAGACAGGCAGCCATGTTATACATCATCTAGAGACAGGCAGCCATGTTATACATCATCTAGAGACAGGCAGCCATGTTATACATTACCTAGAGACAGGCAGCCATGTTATACATCACCTACAGACAGGCAGCCATGTTATACATCATCTAGAGACAGGAAGCCATGTTATACATCACCTACACACAGGCGGCCATGTTATACAAGTAAACACATTCATAATGAAGAAGTTGTTGGTATAACCGTAAGGATACAATTATTTCAGCGTAATTCTTATTCATTATACATTACACTCAGGTACCAGAGTGGAGGGGCCTAAAACAAATTTGTGCAGCACAAAAGGACAGTCTTCGGTATAGCAAATAGGGACTTCAGTTCATGTTCACCTACATGTTCACTAATGGTGGCCTTGACTGGATGTTCGGTGGCTTGTAGGAACCTGAACTGACATAGCATGTAGAATCCTGTAAGGGTGGCTTCAGACTTTTATTTTCAAGTTTGGCGTACAAAGTTCGGGTTATCTAAGAATTCCGTTATGGATTCCGCTACCACAGACCATAACTTATGGTCTTCTTAGATAAGCCGAACCTTGTACGCAGAAGTTCGCTCATCCCTACTTCAGACGTGTGTTCAGATTTTACAGCAGATTTCACCCTTCGGCAACATGTGTCCGATTTGGAAAGCAGACATGTTTTGGACAACATAGTTCGTCAGAAATTTCTGGCCCCACCCACTTCCCGATGGACTGTCTGCAGTAGTTGATGTTCTCTTTATACTAGATATTCTTCTACTTATCCAGTTCTCTTGAAGTCTTTTTCCAACTTTCCCTGTTTCTTGCAGATATTTTAGAGCAGGCCATCCTGCATCTCAGTGACCCAGTTTTATTTTATGGGACTATTCTTGGTAATGACATACTTTACTTTTAGAAACGGCACAATATTCATTTCATTCTGAACTGACTTCATTTCTTAATTTATCCTGAGAGCAGCTAGAGCTCAGCTTTTCTGATACGCTCCAAACCCCTGCATAGCCCAAAATGTGAATGATAAAAGTGCCACTTTCTGTTGCCACCACCAGGGGGAGCTCAGGAGCTTACCGCATACAATGAATATATTAATAATAACAATATATAGTAAGTTCATTCTAATGGTGGCAGCAGGCAGCCAGAACTTTTTCAGTTAGCTCTATGTCTTTGCACAAAGTTTGGAGCTCGGTATCTGAAAAATGGGCTACAAACCTTAAAAATATATTAGGGAATTAATTGGTGCAGAATAGAAGGGACATGATGAACATTCCCTTGAAGGATTTCTGTTTTAGGCCATAAATTTCTGGTAAATGGGGATCTAACTCCAAGACCATCAGCTATTGTGAGAATGGTGGGTGGATAGATGGCTTGCTCTGCTGTTTCAGTTAGGGGGCGTTCACAAACCGCGGGACAGATGATGAAATTTCTGTGACTGGCCCATTCATCAGAATGAAGCTTGTAGAAAATCATGCACTTGCTTCAAAACGATCACTTTCAGATCAGCAGAACAGATTTTCTGCACCAAATACCTTAAAGGGGTTTTCCAGGATTTAACTACTGATAACCTATCCTGAAGATAGGTCATGAGTATCTGATCGGTGGGGGTCTGACACCCAGGAACCCCGCCGATCAGCTGTTTGAGAAGGTAGCAGCGCTCCTGTGAGCGCCACTTCCTTCTCATCGCTCACCAAGCACCGCGCCGTACGTTGTATAGCGGCTGTGCTTGGTATTGCGATCGGCCCCATTCACTTGAATGGGGCTGAGCTGCACCTAGGCCATGGTGCCTTCTCATACAGCTAATCGGTAGGGGTCCCGGGTGTCGGACCCCCACCGATCAGATACTGATGACCTATCCTGAGGATAGGTCATCAGTTAAAAAAAATCCCTTTAATCATTTTCTCACAGAGTAGGATATACCATGTCTATGATAGGTAAACCCCTTTAAGGGGGTTGTTTAGTTTAGAAAACCCATCTTCATACACTCCATTTGGAAATTCTGAGCTAATAGAGAGGGTCTCTTGCTCTGGAGGACCTGTCCTGTCCTGCGTTTCACAGACAACCCAATGGTTTGAATTGACAAGGTGTAATACTTAATTTCCCCTGTGGTGGCGCTGCAGCGAAACCAAACACTTTGTGCCAGGTTCCCTCCTAGCGATCACAGCTGATCACTTTGTGATCTGCTTATTGTTGAGAGACTCTTCTAACCTGTGCAAGGTGGAGAACCCCGTTGGAGGCATTTTTGGGACCCAGCGGGTAACATACCTGCAGGACAAAAAGTTTGTAATGTTCTTAACTTTCCAAAATTGGTTGGATTGGCCTGTCGGGAACCTGGTTGCGTGACGCTCCTCTTTGGAATATCATGCTTCTGCCAACATCATGTCCTTTACCAGATTTCCGGCCTTGAGTCCTGGACTATGAATGGGACATCGTGTCCGCTGTGGACCAGGCCAAAACCATTCTTCTCCCTGGCGCATGCGCAAACCCCTGAATCCAGCTAATCTGCGCATGCGCCAGGGGGAGACATAATTCAGCCACGTCCACAGCGGAAATAACGTCACGTCCACAGTCCAGACTGGAGACCTGTTAATAGATGTGATGTTGGCTCAAGCGGGATTTTCAGAAGAGGAGCGCATGTAACCGTCAGGCCGATTTGTGTAACCCTAGAATGATAAGCATATTACACATTTTCTCAAAGTTCCAAGAGAGGATGCTGAGACCTGTAGTTCCATAAAGTCCTTCCTGTGGTTGCCTTTTGCGCCTGATCTTTTTGTTTTTCACTTTTCTGTCAGTCTGTATTATACTCTTTATTTTACTTTTATTCCTTCTAATATTTTGTTCCGCATGTGAAATATTTATACCACCCGTTCACAACCGTCTCGTCGCACACCGGCCCCTCGCTCCCTTCTGATATTTTTTTCATCGCTTGATATTTGTGACTCTCCCCGCAGACGTCTCTCTTGGGGGGCGCAATCACTTTGCAGTCCCGAAAGCGGCTCTTGAGTCGTCTGTGTTTTACTGACTGGCAGTTTTGTTCTAATTAAGCCTCATGAATATGAAGATTTGTATCGTATTCCCCAGCTACCCCTGGTTAGGTTTAGCAATAAGATTCTGTCTAAATTCATTGCAGTCTATTAGGGTGTCACTTTCACTCAGCGCTAACGCACTTCCTGGCGTCGGCATCCATCATGTTTCATTTAAAGTGGGAAAACTGGAAATCGCATGCAAGAACATAAAAGTCAGAAAGAGCTGCAAAGTGAGCGAATAAAATGTCATTTCATTAAAGAAAATGTGTAATCGGATGAACTGGATCCAGAGACCAAGCTATAAAATGTTGCCGCTCCAGAGCTGCATTCACAATTTTGCACTGAAATTTGCCAGTATTCGTTGCTGACTAAATATCAGCTCTGGAGTGTAATGTGGGCTTTAACTCTGCATCAGTGTAACTAATTTTGTTAGTACACTGTGACTTCACCAGCAGAATAGTGAGTGCAGCTCTGGAGTTTAACACAGGATAGAACTGTGGATCAGTATAGGATAAGTAATGTATGTACACACTGACTCTACCAGCAGAATAGTGAGTGCAGCTCTGGAGTATAATACAGGATGTAACTCAGGATCAGTACAGGATAAGTAATGTATGTACACAGTGACTCTACCAGCAGAATAGTGAGTGCAGCTCTGGAGTATAATACAGGATGTAACTCAGGATCAGTACAGGATAAGTAATGTATGTACACAGTGACTCTACCAGCAGAATAGTGAGTGCAGCTCTGGAGTATAATACAGGATGTAACTCAGGATCAGTACAGGATAAGTAATGTATATGTACACAGTGACTCGACCAGCAGAATAGTGAGTGCAGCTCTGGAGTATAATACAGGATGTAACTCAGGATCAGTACAGGATAAGTAATGTATGTACACAGTGACTCGACCAGCAGAATAGTGAGTGCAGCTCTGGAGTATAATACAGAATGTAAGTCAGGATCAGTATAGGATAAGTAATGTATGTACACAGTGACTCTACCAGTAGAATAGTGAGTGCAGCTCTGGAGTATAATACAGGATGTAACTCAGGATCAGTACAGGATAAGTAATGTAATGCATGTACACAGTGACTCCACCAGCAGAATAGTAAGTGTAGCTCTGGAGTATGATGCAGAATGTAATTTGGGATTACTTCACCAGCAGAATAGTGAGTGCAGCTCTGGAGTATAATACAGGATGTAACTCAGGATAACCGCTCATCCTCCCAAAGGGGCAACAGAAAAGGGGGCCGGCCCTCTATAAGGGGTACAATATATAATCACTGAAGGTGGGCACATGATACAAAGCCAGCTGTGACCTGTGGGCCTGCGCCCTGCACTAAATTATATCACCTTCCTAACCTGTCCCTGCAGTAAGAATGCTGCCCTTATGCAGCTGGGCTCCATAGTCTCACCACTGCTGTTACAGTAAAGAACCCCCACTATGTTGATGTAGATACCTCTCTCCCTCTAGTCGTAGTGGGTGTACAGTACAGGGGGTCTTGTACCAGGAGGGTGGACCCCTGTTCCGTTTGCCATCCCTAAGGCTCTCCCTCCTCCAGGTACGCCCCTGTCCATCATATTTCTGATGACCTTGGAGTTCCTGACCGGTTTTCCCTCCCGCTGTGCGGTGATTGGCGTTTCTATAGAATTTTACGTAATAACTGCAGACAGTCCGGGAGATAATCTCATTGTATGGAAATAAACTGACAAGCGACATTCTAGATACACAGATAATTGCCGGCTTAATAGATGTGCAATTTCCAGGCTCACAAATCACATTTTCTACTTGGGCTGGAATCGCCCCGTCCCTTTTGTTCCACTCTTTGTCTCCGGGAAACAGTTAAATTCCGCGTAGCGATGCCGAGCCGCGGATGCCGTCCCGACGCAGGGTTTGATGCGAGCATGTGTCAGGATGTCACCTCGGGTAGATAAATGATTTCATTCTTCTCCTTCCTTTTGACAAAATATTCACAGACCTAAATACATCAGTCAAAAAGAAGAAAGGGAGCAGTGCGCCCCCCCCCCCCACTCGCGGATGCGGTAGTAACGGCTAAATGGGATTTTTTTTTTTTGCCTGCAGTAATGCAGGGAATGAAGTATAAAATGCTGCTCCACTTTCAGGCATGAGAGGTTGTCACAGCTCCGCCCTGTGTGACTGGGTAATATTATGTGTTGCATATAAGGGGGACTCCCAGGACTGAGAGATGCTCCTCCAGAGTTGGGTCTCTGTGAGGCTACTTCTTGCTCCTCTTGGGCGGTTCATCAGTGGGTAAAGGTGCTGCACTCCACCTCCGTGGTCTCTATGATCGCCCAACTGCCCCTGACCGTGTACATGCAGCATCATTTCACACTACTATGTGTAACGGGAATACAGTCCCAGGAGGCACAGAGAAAGTCCAAGTCCTGGTTTGGAAGGAGTATTGCCTTTTTTAAAGGGCATCTGTCAGCAGTTTTGTACCTATGACACTGGCTGACCTGCTACATGTGCCCTCGGCAGCTGAAGACATCTGTGTTGGTCCCATGTTCATATATGTCCACATTGCTGAGAAAAATAATGTTTTAATATATGCAAATGAGCCTCTAGGAGCAATGGGGGCGTTACCGTTACTCCTAGAGGCTCTGCTCTCTCTGCATCTGCTGTGTCCTCTGCACTTTGACCAGGCCAAGCAGTGAAAATGTCATCACACCTGGACCTGTCAAAGTGTAGAGGATGGAGCAGTTGCAGAGAGAGCAGAGCCTCTAGGAGTAATGGTACATGGAACAGGTCAGACAGTGTCATAGGTACAAAACTGCTGACAGATGCCCTTTAAAGTTTAACTTTCATATTTATACTCGGCACGTATAGCTGAGTTAGTCTGTCAATGATTGTCAATAGATCTGTAATTACCTTATAATAACAGCTTTTATTAATGTCTCCTCCTGTCCCTTTCCACTGGTCCCTTAAAAGACTGTTGCTATGGCTTATCTAAGAAGACAGGAAGACAGAGGGGCGGTCCTCCACACTGCATGCCTGCATCAGGCTTCAGAGTGAGGGGGCGTGTCAGTCAGTAATCCAATCTGATTGGCTAGCAGGACACTGCTGGCTACAGCAAGTGTGTATGTGAAGTGAGGGAAGGCAGTTTTGGCCTCAGAGAACTGGCAGAGGAGCCATCTTGAGAAGATCCTCATATTGTAGAGGTTAAAACAGCCGTAACTAAGGGAAAGACTCAAGGAAAACAGTGGTATGTGAAGAAACTAAAGATTGCTTTATGCATAATGCTCCACCAGCAGTAACATGACAGGTTAAGAATCTCTCTGTTTAGGAGGGATTATTTTCTTCACTGTGCTTGTCGACCTCTCTCTTGGGCACACCACCGCACTTGATCCAGTGATTGGGAGTTGGTCTCTGACTATCTGCTTGTCGACCCCTCCGATCTCTGGACAGGTGCCTCCATGTTCCACACTGACCCATCAATGGCTCCCAATGGCTCTTTCACCAGAAGCAACACTCATTTCTATGGCCCAATGATGGTTTCTCTGTGGCTCACTGGCCACGTTATACCACTCCCCAGTGGCTGTAGGTGTCCTATGCTCACACACTCTAAGCAAGCTCCTCATGATTGGCACCAAGCTTTGCCTTTTTATCACTGAGCCTCGTTAAATCAACAGTTGGTTGCAATGTGAGTGCCATAAGCCCCACCATTATGTCTGTGTCGGGCTCCGCGTGGGCGGGGTCTGGAGATGGCCTACCAATAGGGTTCACAGAGACACATACGCATACTTGCCAACATTGCAATTGGTAAATTCTGACCATGTAAGCCCCAACCAAGAAACACCTCAAACCCCACTTACATGCGGAACCAAAACAAGCCCCACCCACTTCAGTTGGGGATAGCCCAAATTTTTCAGGACTGTCTCTGAAAATCTGGAAGAGCCCCTGCAAATTTGGGACTGTTGGCACTATGATTAGGTCAAGTCTAACTTTTAAAGTGAAACACACACATAGTTTTACATAATGGGGCAGGTTGAGGGCCGCCTCATAGATCATAAATTTTAAAGGCGAGCTCCAGTTTCAAATCATTGACCAAGGGAACCGTTTCCAGCAATTTTTTAAAGGGGTTGTCCAAAATTCACCTCTGTCACTTTGAAGGGAATCTCCCCACCAGGACAACCTTCCATGGTAGATGGAGACCCCAGAACCAGAGCCCCCCACTATCAGCCAGGTTGGAGATAGTATCCTATTGTGACCCTGTGACAACTCTGAAGATATTTAAAGGCATACACACACTTAGATATCCAGTGCTCCCTGTTAATGAAATTTTTTTTTTTTTCATCCATGTGAGTAATCCTCTGTAGTCGCTCGCCTGCTGCACATTAGAGATAGGGAAATTTGGGGACGTCGCCCGTCATAGAGACACTTCACCAGAGACCTACTAAAATCCAATCATTCTTTGCATAATCTCGCCAGATTTACCCAATTCCTTTAAATCTGCTTAGCATAACATGAAGAGAACAAGTGTTCTTTCATATCTGACCTTCTCTCTCTTCCTTCCCCGGCACATTCATTTAGTTTGCGGCTCATCATTAATATGATTTCCCACAGTCTGACTCGTTAATGTGCTGCACGCTGCTGAAGTTTTGGAGCTATAACGGGGTAACGGAGAGTTCAGAGCACGGATGATGTACGGCGCTGAAACCGCCGCCTGCTGAGTGTGGAAATACGGATATGAAATTATCAATTATTTTCCCTCTCATCTACTTCCAGTAACTTTCTAGCACTCCTCGTCGCTGCCTCCATTTGCCCCCAAAAATCCGATAAAATCTCTTGGAGTTGGTAAAGGAACATGGTTGTTTTCTTCTGGAAACAGCGCCACAACTGTCCATAGGTTGTGTCTGGTATTGCAGTTTCCCCCCATTGATGTGAATAGGGCTGAGCTGCAATACCGCACACAACCTGTGGACAGGCGTGGCGCTGTTCTTGGGCGGTGTCCAGTATTGCAGCTCTGGTTCACTATCTTGGATAGAATTGAGCCGCAATACCGCAAACAACCTGTGGACACGGGTGTAGCGTTTTTTTGGATTGTATCCGGCATTGCAGCTCTACCCCATTGCCATGAATAGGGCTGAGCTGTAATACCGCACATAACCTGTGTACAGGAGTGGTGCTGCTCTTGGTTTGTGTCCGGTATTAGGTCTCTGCTACATTGCTGTTAATATGAATGAGCTGCAGTACCACACGCAACCTGTGGACGGCTGTGGCGCTGTCTTGGGCTGTGTCCAGTATTGCAGCTCTGGTCACCATGTTGGATAGGGCTGAGCTGTAATACCGCACACAACCTGTGGACAGGGGTGGCGCTGTTCTTGGTTTGTGTCCGGTATTACAGCTCTGGTTCATTGATGTGAATAGGGCTGAGCTGTAATACCACACACAACCTGTGGACAGGTGTGGCGCTGTTCTTAAGTTGTGTCCGGTATTACAGCTCTGCTTCATTGATGTGAATAGGGCTGATCTGTAATACCGCACGTAACCTGTGGACAGGTGTGGCGCTGCTCTTGGGTTGTGTCAGGTATTACAGCTCTGCTCCATTGCCATGAATAGGACTAAGCTGTAATACCGCACACAACCTGTGGACATGGGTGACGCTGTTCTTAGGTTATTACAGCTTAGCCCAATTTCTGTGCATAGGGCTGAGCTGTAATACCGCACACAACCTGTGGACAGGGGTGGCGCTGTTATTGGTTTGTGTCCGGTATTACAGCTCTGCTTCATTGATGTGCATAGGGCTGAGCTGTAATACCGCACACAGCCTGTGGACAGGGGTGGAGCCATAAGTAGGAAAAAAAAAAAAACGCCATATTTTTCTAATCCTGGACAACCCTTTCTACTCTGCTATTTTTTAAGACTATCTGTTCCTGGGAAAGTTGGGTGACGGTTCATGGTCACCCAAATGGGTAGTCACCCAGCTTTCCGGAGCTTCTGAATTTTACAAATGTAAAAAGCAATATTTTTAATTCATAATTATCTCTGTATAAATGAAAAGTTCTGCAGCTTTCTAAAAGACTTTGTGTTTCAATTCTCCACCATTTTCAAGACCCCTGCTTGCTGTCAGTGAATGATAACGCTCTTGTTTTCCTTCAGAGGCGGTAAACCTATACCTCGCTAGTCCTGCTCGTTACAATTGTATCCGATCTAGAAAATGCTCTGTGATCTGAACATCCTGAGCTCCAGACTGATACATTGTAACAAACTCACAGAGCATTGTCCAGACCGGATACAGAGGGCAGGACTCCCTATGTACAGGTTTACTGCCTCTAAATCTAAACAAGAGTCTTCTCATTCACTGACAGCAAGCAGAGATCTTGAAAATGGTTCAGAACTGTAACATAAAGTATATAAAAAGTTTATAGAGTGATTAGGCTTTATTTGTGTAAAAGTGGAGAATCCCTTTAAGCTGTAAAGGAAAGTGTGATGGTCACCCCTTTAAGAGCTGGAATGGTTGCCACCCGACTAGAAAACAGACAGAACTGAGGCCATGTTCACACTGGCATCAAGGCTTACAAATCTGTTTAAAATCAGGCTATGATTTATCCTAAGACTTGTTGACTTTAATGGGATCGTCTGGTTTAGAAAACCCATTAAAACCCACAATACCTTGTTTCCCCTGCGGAGGCGCTGCAGGGAAATAAAACGCTTGCTGCAGGGTTACCACACAAATTGTAGCTGATCGCTGGAAAATCCTATTGAAATCAATGGAGATGCTAATGCCAATCTGATCCTGTGAAAATGGAGCAAAATAACGTAGAGACAAAAGCTGGTGTGAACAGAGGCCAATTAGACGCCGCTGCCTGTCCGTGGGGACCGGTTTGTTCTCTGTCTGCTACCTGCCTGTGCCGTTAATGATTCTGTGCTGGGAGAATAGCGTCTGTTCTGTACTCTGTAGTGCGGTAGAGAAGAGGTGATCAGAGGAGCAGGGGGCGTCAGAGCCGATCAAAGCGATGAGAAAAAAGGCCCATGTGATCAAAGGGGCTGCGGACGGAGGTACTCTCATCAGGAAAGACCCCCAGGGTTATTCAGAGAGAGGTGAATTGCAGAGAAGGATAGAAACACTACATCTGTCAATATCTATCTATCTATCTATCTATCTATCTATCTATCTATCTATCTATCTATCTATCTATCTATCTATCTATCTATCTATCATATCTATCTATTTATCTATCTATCTCATATCTATCTATCTATCTATCTATCTATCTATCTATCTATCTATCTATCTATCTATCTCATATCTATCTATCTCATCTATCTATCTATCTCATCTATCTATCTATCTATCTATCTATCTATCTATCTCATATCTATTCTATCTATCTATCTATCTATCTATCTCATATCTATCTATCTATCTATCTATCTATCTCATATCTATCTATCTCATATCTATCTATCTCATATCTATCTATCTATCTCATATCTATCTATCTATCTCATATCTATCTATCTATCTCATATCTCTATCTATCTATCTATCTATCTATCTATCTCATATCTATCTATCTATCTCATATCTATCCATCTATCTCATATCTATCTATCTCATATCTATCTATCTCATATCTATCTATCTCATATCTATCTATCTATCTATCTATCTATCTATCTATCTATCTATCTATCTATCTATCTATCTCATATCTATCTATCTATCTATCTATCTATATCTATCTATCTATCTATCTATCTATCTATCTATCTATCTATCTATCTATCCATCAGCCACCAATTGTGCAAGTTCTCCCACTTAAAAAGATTGCGGTCGGCCTGTAATTGACATCATAGGTAGACCTCAACTATGAGAGACAAAATGAGAAAACAAATCCAGAAAATCACATTGTCTGATTTTTAAAGAATTTATTTGCAAATTGATGGTGGAAAATAAATATTTGGTCACCTACAAACAAGCAAGATTTCTGGCTCTCACAGACCTGTAACTTCTTCTTTAAGAGGCTCCTCTGTCCTCCACTCATTCACCTGTAGTAATGGCTCATGTGTGAACTTGCTATCAGTATAAAAGACACCTGTCCACAACCTCAAACAGTCACACTCCAAACTCCACTATGGTGAAGACCAAAGAGCTGTCGAAGGACACCAGAAAGACCTGCACCAGGCTGGGAAGACTGAATCTGCAATAGGCAAGCAGCTTGGTGTGAAGAAATCAACTGTGGGAGCAATAATTAGAAAATGGAAGACATACAAGACCACTGATAATCTCCCTCCATCAGGGGCTCCACGCAAGATCTCACTCTGTGGGGTCAAAATGATCACAAGAACTGTGAGCAAAAATCCCAGAACCACACGGGGGGGACCTAGTGAATGACCTGCAGAAAGCTGGGACCAATGTAACAAAGGCTACCGTCAGTAACACACTACACCGCCAGGGACTCAGATCCTGCAGTGCCAGACGTGTCCCCCTGCTTAAGCCAGTACATATCTGGGCCCGTCTGAAGTTTGCTAGAGAGCATTTGGATGTTCCAGAAAAGTATTGGAAGAATGTCATATGGTCAGATGAAACCAAAGTAGAACTGTTTGGTAGAAACATAACTCGTCGTGTTTGGAGGAGAGTGAATGCTGAGTTGCATCCAAAGAACACCGTACCTACTGTGAAGCATGGGGGTGGCAACATCTTGCTTTGGGGATGTTTCTCTGCAAAGGGACCAGGACAACCGATGCGTGTACATGAAAGAATGAATGGGGCCATGTATCGTGAGATTTTGAGTGCAAACCTCCTTCCATCAGCAAGGGCACTGAAGATGAAATGTAGCTGGGTCTTTCAGCATGACAATGATCCCAAGCACACCGCCAGGGCAACGAAGGAGTGGCTTCGTAAGAAGCATTTCAAGGTCCTGAAGTGGCCTAGCCAGTCTCCAGATCTCAACCCCATAGAAAACCTTTGGAGGGAGTTGAAAGTCTGTGTTGCCCAGCGACAGCCCCAAAACATCACTGCTCTAGAGGAGATCTGCATGGAGGAATGGGCCGACATACCAGCAACAGTGTGTGCCAACCTTGTGAAGACTTACAGGAAACGTCTGACCTCTGTCATTGCCAACAAAGGATATATAACAAAGTATTGAGATGAACTTTTGTTATTGACCAAATACTTATTTTCCACCATAATTTGCAAATAAATTATTTAAAAATCAGACAATGTGATTTTCTGGATTTGTTTTCTCATTTTGTCTCTCATAGTTGAGGTCGACCTATGATGTCAATTACAGGCCGACCTCATCTGTTTAGGTGGGAGAACTTGCACAATTGGTGGCTGACTAAATACTTTTTTCCCCACTGTATCCATCTATCCATCTATCTATCTATCTATCTATCTATCTATGATCTATTTTACGTCGCTCTATCTGTCTGTTTGCAATGTCTAGACAACTGGACAGAACATCTCCACAACAGCCAGTCATGTGAGGTGTCCATGGTACGTAGTTGTAGTACCTATCAAATGTAGTTCAAGGAAGGAGAACCAATGAACCAGTCACAGGATTATGGGTGCCCAAGTACATGATCTATTGCACCTCTTCACCCATTTTCTTTTTTTAATTTTGTCTTTATTGGTTTCTTCACCGGTCAGAAACAACCCTAGCAGACTACTGTTGTCATTTATCAAACTGGTGTAAAGCAGAACTTGGTTACCCCTAGCAACCAATCAGGTTCCACCTTTCATTTTTGACAGTTCCTTTGGAAAATGAAAGGTGGAATCTGATTGGTTGCTATGGACAACTAAGCCAGTTCTACTTTACACCAGTTTGATAAATGACCCCCATATGTTTCTTGTTAAGATGCTGACGAGGATTTTCCAGTTAGGTAACTGGCTGTAATGAGCGCTGATCCTCGGCTTGTTACGTAGACACCACTTATCCTATTGTTTATGTGAACAGTGGTGAAGCTGCAGCCACATCTCCTCCATGTACTAAGACGATCCCTAATGTAATGATTAGAATGTATATAATAATGAATATAGATATCCAGTGGCACAGTTTGATACTGGCATCATCTAATGCCTGGTGGTATTCCAGCCAGGTGTACCCACTGTGGAGTCCCACCAAAATTCTCACATTCTGAGCTGCTTCCAATACATCTGTCCTATTACCTGTGTACACAGTATCTATACAGTACATCTGTCCTATTACCTGTGTACCCAGTATATATACAGTACATCTGTCCTATTACCTGTGTACACAGTATATATACAGTACATCTGTCCTATTACCTGTGTACACAGTATCTATACAGTACATCTGTCCTATTACCTGTGTACACAGTATATATACAGTACATCTGTCCTATTACCTGTGTACACAGTATATATACGGTACATCTGTCCTATTACCTGTGTACTCGTATATATACAGTACATCTGTCCTATTACCTGTGTACACAGTATATATACAGTACATCTGTCCTATTACCTGTGTACACGGTATATATACAGTACACCTGTCTATTACCTGTGTACCGGTATATATATACAGTACACCTGTCCTATTACCTGTGGTACCCAGTATATATACAGTACACCTGTCCTATTACCTGTGTACCCCGGTATATATACAGTACACCTGTCCTATTACCTGTGTACCCGGTATATATACAGTACATCTGTCCTATTACCTGTGTACACAGTATATATACAGTACATTTGTCCTATTACCTGTGTACCCAGTATATATACAGTACACCTGTCCTATTACCTGTGTACCCAGTATATATACAGTACATCTATCCTATTACCTGTGTACACAGTATATATACAGTACACCTGTCCTATTACCTGTGTACACAGTATATATACAGTACATCTGTCCTATTACCTGTGTACACAGTATATATACAGTACATCTGTCCTATTACCTGTGTACACAGTAGTATTATACAGTACACCTGTCCTATTACCTGTGTACACAGTATATATACAGTACAATCTGTCCTATTACCTGTGTACACAGTATATATAACAGTACATCTGTCCTATTACCTGTGTACACAGTAGTATATATACAGTATCTGTCCATCTGTCCTATTACCTGTGTACCCAGTATATATACAGTACATCTGTCCTATTACCTGTGTACACAGTATATATACAGTACATCTGTCCTATTACCTGTGTACACAGTATATATACAGTACATCTGTCCTATTACCTGTGTACCCAGTATATATACAGTACATCTGTCCTATTACCTGTGTACACAGTATATATACAGTACATCTGTCCTATTACCTGTGTACACAGTATATATACAGTACATCTGTCCTATTACCTGTGTACCCAGTATATATACAGTACAATACCTGTCCTACATCTGTCCTATTACCTGTGTACACAGTATATATACAGTAACATCTGTCCTATTACCTGTGTACCCTGTAGTATATATACAGTACATCTGTCCTATTACCTGTGTACACAGTATATATACAGTACATCTGTCCTATTACCTGTGTACCAGTATATTATACAGTACATCTGTCCTATTACCTGTGTACACCAGTATATATACAGTACATCTGTCCTATTACCTATGTACACCCAGTATATATACAGTACATCTGTCCTATTACCTGTGTACCCAGTATTATACAGTACATCTGTCCTATTACCTGTGTACACAGTATTACAGTACATCTCCTATTCGGTACCAGGTACATCTATCCTATTACCTGTGTACACAGTATATATACAGTACACCTGTCCTTATTACCTGTGTACACAGTATATATACAGTACACCTGTCCTATTACCTGTGTACCCGGTATATATACAGTACATCTGTCCTATTACCTGTGTACCCAGTATATATACAGTACACCTGTCCTTTTACCTGTGTACCCGGTATATATACAGTACATCTGTCCTATTACCTGTGTACACAGTATATATACAGTACACCTGTCCTATTACCTGTGTACCCAGTATATATACAGTACATCTATCCTATTACCTGTGTACCCAGTATATATACAGTACACCTGTCCTATTACCTGTGTACACAGTATATATACAGTACACCTGTCCTATTACCTGTGTACCCAGTATATATACAGTACATCTATCCTATTACCTGTGTACCCAGTATATATACAGTACATCTGTCCTATTACTATCATCTATATGCTGCTTCCATCCTTTTCCGTGTCTGTTACCCCAGGAGAGGGCTCTATAAGTAGTATTGCGGTATTATTTGGCCCTCGGAGGCCCCGGTTGTCACCCGGTTACTGTTATATTAATCACTTGTATTATTCAGCAGTCGGCACTTGAGAGACTCCATATTACAACGAGCTCCTGCTCCTTACTATTCATCGTATCCCTGGAACAGGTGGCCACGCTTCTTACTGTGTAAATGGGGCATCGAAGAGGAAACTAAGTGTGCACTCACTGAGCTGGAGTGATCCTGTGCTCCTCTCCTCACGCTGCATTATCAGCCCCATGATTACTATTTTAGGGGGCTTTAGTATTGGCCCCATTAGGACCCTTAAAGGTTACTAGTCCGATAGCAAGAAAATGGGGCACACCCTGTTGAATATGGAATGGGCCTTCTGATCTGAACAGTGTTGGAAATTATTGATAATTGTGCATCTCTGAAACCTAGCCACTTATTTCTGTCCCTGTTATGGGGCTCAGAGGCTGTCCCTGTTATGGGGGCTCAGAGGCTGTCCCTGTTATGGGGGCTCAGAGGCTGTCCCTGTTATGGGGGCTCAGAGGCTGTCCCTGTCATGGGGGCTCAGAGGCTGTCCCTGCCATGGGGGCTCAGAGGCTGTCTGCATGGGCCAGAGGCTGTCCTGCCATGGGGGCTCAGAGGCTGTCCCTGCCATGGGGGCTCAGAGGCTGTCCCTGCCATGGGGGCTCAGAGGCTGTCCTGCATGGGCTCAGGGCTGTCCTGCCATGGGGGCTCAGAGGCTGTCCCTGCCATGGGGGCTCAGAGGCTGTCCCTGCCATGGGGGCTCAGAGGCTGTCCCTGCCATGGGGGCTCAGAGGCTGTCCCTGCCATGGGGGCTCAGAGGCTGTCCCTGCCATGGGGGCTCAGAGGCTGTCCCTGCCATGGGGGCTCAGAGGCTGTCCCTGCCATGGGGGCTCAGAGGCTGTCCCTGCCATGGGGGCTCAGAGGCTGTCCCTGCCATGGGGGCTCAGAGGCTGTCCCTGCCATGGGGGCTCAGAGGCTGTCCCTGCCATGGGGGCTCAGCTGTCCCTGGGGGCTCAGAGGCTGTCCCTGCCATGGGGGCTCAGAGGCTGTCCCTGCCATGGGGGCTCAGAGGCTGTCCCTGCCATGGGGGCTCAGAGGCTGTCCCTGCCATGGGGGCTCAGAGGCTGTCCCTGCCATGGGCTCAGAGGCTGTCCTGCCATGGGGCTCAGAGGCTGTCCCTGCCAGGGGCTCAGAGCTGTCCCTGCCATGGGGGCTCAGAGGCTGTCCCGGGGGCTCAGAGGCTGTCCCTGCCATGGGGGCTCAGAGGCTGTCCCTGTTCCATGGGGGCTCAGAGGCTGTCCCTTTTTATGGGGGCTCAGAGGCTGTCCCTGTCATGGGCTCAGAGGCTGTCCTGTCATGCGGGGCTCAGAGGCTGTCCCTGTCATGGGGGCTCAGAGGCTGTCCCTGTCATGGGGTCAGAGGCTGTCCCTGCCATGGGGCTCAGAGGGTCCCTGCATGGGGGTCAGAGGCTGTCCTGCCATGGGGGCTCAGAGGCTGTCCCTGCCATGGGGGCTCAGAGGCTGTCCCTGCCATGGGGGCTCAGAGCCTGTCCCTGCCAATGGGGCTCAGAGGCTGTCCCTGCCATGGGGCTCAGAGGCTGTCCCTGCATGGGGGCTCAGAGGCTGTCCCTGCCATGGGGGCTCAGAGGCTGTCCCTGCCATGGGGGGCTTCAGAGGGCGTGTCCCTGCCATGGGGGCTCAGAGGCTGTCCCTGCCATGGGGGCTCAGAGGCTTGTCCCTGCCACGGGGGGCTCAGAGGCTGTCCCTGCCACGGGGGCTCAGAGGCTGTCCCTGTTTATGGGGGGCTCAGAGCTGTCCCTGTTATGGGGGCTCAGAGGCTGTCCCTGTTATGGGGGCTCAGAGGCTGTCCCTTTTATTGCGGGCTCAGAGGCTGTCCCTGTCATGGGGGCTCAGAGGCTGTCCCTGTCATGGGGGCTCAGAGGCTGTCCCTGTTCATGGGGGCTCAGAGGCTGTCCCTGTCCATGGGGCTCAGAGGCTGTCCCTGCCATGGGGGCTCAGAGGCTGTCCCTGTCATGGGGGCTCAGAGGCTGTCCCTGTCATGGAGGCTCAGAATCTGTCCCTGTCATGGGGGCTCAGAGGCTGTCCCTGTCATGGAGGCTCAGAGGCTGTCCCTGTCATGGGGGCTCAGAGGCTGTCCCTGTCATGGGGGCTCAGAGGCTGTCCCTGTCATGGGGGCTCAGAGGCTGTCCCTGTTATACAGATACATTTTATTGAATAACTCAGTGTCTATGCTAAATTTTTGAATACATACAATTACAAAAGTATTCAGATCCATGCGCTGGTTTAAAAAATGTAAACTATTTTTCATGGAACATCCCCTTTAAATTGAGAGTAATCCTGTAATATATAAATACCATTATCAACCATTCTGAACGTTATCGACGACAGTGGTTAGAAATGATGGCGAGATCCATATTCCACTGGTCCCATGCTCGTAGTTTTGTACTGTTTCTTGAATCTCTCATGCCACATCGTGTGCCACGCTGCCACGACGTCCTCATTAGAGACACCTCGATCCCCGTCCCCATGTGTCAGAGCTAAACAGCACCTAAATGAGCCGATCATCAAAGTCCAGTGCGTCTGAGAGGAGTGGAGAATGCGGATTAACGCTGTCACCCCACATTATAATCACAGGAGGCAAACACGTAAAAACATATTTCTAATCCAGGCATAAAACGCCTTCATCCAGTCACAAAGAAAGAAAACACGCAAAGGAGACAAAAACCTGTAAACAACAATAAAAATATAAAAGAAAAACAGGAATTAAAATACAGAAAATATCACTGAAAACATTTGTACAAGAAAAAAAATACAGAATAAAAATGACAAAAATCCAGGACACCAATTTTTTTTTTTAATTTTTTTTTTAATTTTGTTTTTATATCTGTAAGGGCTTGTTCACACATTAGTTATTTAATCAGTTATTTCCATCAGTTATTGTGACCCAAAACCAGGAGTGGAGGCTCCACAGAGATCAAGTATAATGAAAAGATCTGCACCTGTTCAGTGTTTTTGACCCGCACCGGGTTTTGGCTGACAATAACTGATGGAAATAACTGATCAAAAAACTGAAGTGTGAACAAGGCTTAAGGGAGAGGTCACATCAGAAGAACAGAAAACAAAGTAAAAAAAAAAACGGATCCTGTTGCACGTTTGGAATCTGTTTGAACCGCTTCCTTCTTAGTTCCGTTTTTTTTTATTTTTAAGATGGAAAAAAAGTGATGCATGCAAGATTAGTTTTTTTTTTTTTTTTTTTTTTTTTTAATAGGATTCTGTTTTTTTTTTTCTGTTCTTCTTATGGATCAGAAGAACGGAAAATGAAACAGAGATGTGAACTCTCCCTTAGGGCTCATGCACACAAACGTATTTTCCAGCCAGTCCGTTTTTTTTTTACGGACCGTATGTGGAACCATTCGTTTCAACGGGTCCGCAAAAAAAAAAAAAAGTTACTCTGTGTACAGTCCGTTTCCGTATTTCCGTTCTACAAAAGAATAGAACGTGTCCTATTATTGTCTGCATTACGGACAAGGATAAGACTGTTCTATTAGGGGCCGGCTGTTCCGTACCGCAAATTACGGAATGCACACGGACGTCATACGTATTTTTTGTGGATCTGTGCTTTGCAGACCGCAAAATACATACAGTCGTGTGCATGAGCCCTAAGGCAGCTACTTTACTTTAATCCAGAATACAGGGTACGGCTACTTTCACACTTGCGTTTTTGCTGGATCCGGCAGCTTCCATTACTGATAATACAACCATCTGCATCTGTTATGAACGGATCCGGTTGTATTATCTTTGACATTGCCAAGACGGATCCGTCATGACCTCCTTTGAAAGTCAATGGGGGACGGATCCGTTTTCGATTGTGTCAGAAAAAACTGATCCTTCCCATTGACTTGCACTGTGGGTCATGACGTATCCGTTTTGCTTGCATCCCATGACGGAAAGCAAACCGCAGCATGCTGCTCTCCGGTATGAGAACGTAACAGAATACGTTTTAGAGCATACCGTTCTGTTCAGTTACGTTTTGTCCCCATTGACAATGAATTGGGACCAAACGGAAGCGTTTTATTCCGGTATTGAGCCCCTATGACGGATCTTAATACCGGAAAATAGAAACACTAGTGTGAAAGTAGCCTAATTGTGTACAGGGACAGCCCCAATCAGAGGTCTGGCTAGCACCTGGGACAAAAAAATTTTTTTTTAGTACCCTAGCAACAAAAATTCCTCCTTCTGTTTTTTTTTTTTCCGGACAAAAATGGAACAGATGCAGATGTACAAGCGGTAAAAAATGGAAGGTTTTTGTGGAAACACGGATCCGCAAAAAACGGAACAAAAATCTGGAAAAGAAAAATACTGACGTGTGACTGGACCCTTAGGGGGCAGCTGTTCCGTTCCGCAAAACACGTAATGCACATGGGCGCCATCCATATTTTTCGCGGATCCGTTTTTTGCAGTCGTGTGAACAAGCCCTTATACAGGTTTATAATCCGTCTTCATTCCAGTTTGTAATTAAACAAATCTCCAAGGGGGAGTGAATATTATTTGCAAGGCACAGACAACACAGCCCCAGAGATTCATGACAAACTCGGCTCTGCTACACCCATATCAGCAGATGATGGCGTAACCTGAAATCCATTAATTAAGCGGCGGCCCGTTCACGGCCGTACATTAGCATGTATTGATTTCTGGATGTTGCTGACGGGTCGGGTGTCACAGCATTCCTGCCGCCCCGGACTCCCCCCATCCCGACATCACTCGACAGAAAACCTCCCGTCTCCTGGTCGTCAGAGATCAATACTCTGGGATTTAATCCAAAACCGCAGAGTGACAGGCATCAGAAGTAATTACCTCTGCCCCGCACCCTCGCGGATTTTACCGGCTCGGCAATAATCTGAGCGGCATATGGTACAGGAATTAAGCGGGAGAGGCACAATGATGGGGGTTCTTGTCTAAGAGACACATGCAGAAGCCGTCAGGTGTGACATATTGCATCGCCGGGTCCCAGGACAACTCAAAGCACAGAGGGTCTCATTAAAATCTAAATTACAGATGTAGCTGAGCTAAGTGTGTTCTGCAATATGTCTGAGACAAAACCAAGGTGGGTAAAACCTGGAGGACGCACTGGTGGTCGCCACCCAGCTTTCCTAACTATTCTCATTATGTACTGGTAATATCTCATACTCTAGTCACATCTAAAGCTGCATTTTGAATTCTCCTGGCTGCTGAGCTTTCTTCCCAGTCTGATTCCCAGAGTTTCAGTGCCTGTAAGTGAGACAGCCCCTCCAGAGCATTGACAAATTCATGTGCAGCTAGCAGAATCCTGAACGCAGCTCTGGATGTGACTGAAGGACAATACAAAATAAGTGCAGGGTAAGTAATGAAATGTATGTACAAAGTAACTCTGCCAGCAGAATAGTGAGTGCTGCTCTGGAGTATAATATAGGATGTAACTCAGGATCAGTACAGGATAAGCATTGATTTCAGAGCTGCACTCACTATTCTGCTGGTGCAGTCTCTGTGTACATACATTATTTATCCTGTACTGATACTGAGTTACATCCTGTATTATACTCCAGAGCTGCACTCACTGTTCTGCTGGTGTTTTGTAATACAGGGTGTAATTCAGGATCAGTACAAGATAAGTAATATATGTACACAGTGACTTCACCAGCAGAATAGTGAGGTGCAGACTCTGGAGTATAATACAGGATGTAACTCAGGGATCAGTACAGATAAGTAATGTATGTACACAGTGGACTGCACCAGAGGAATAGTGAGTGCAGCTCTGAGTATATAATACAGCATGTAACTCAGGATCAGTAAAGGATAAGTAATGTAATATATGTACACAGTGACTGCACCAGCAGAATAGTGAGTGCAGCTCTGGAGTATAATACAGGATGTAACTCAGGATCAGTACAGGATAGTAATGTATGTACACAGTGACTGCACCAGCAGAATAGTGAGTGCAGCTCTGGAGTATAATACAGGATATAACTCAGGATCAGTTACAGGATAAGTAATGTATGTACACAGTGACTGCACCAGCAGAATAGTGAGTGCAGCTCTGGAGTAATAATACAGGATGTAACTCAGGATCAGTAAAGATAAGTAATGTAATATATGTACACAGTGACTGCACAGCAGAATAGTGAGTGCAGCTCTGGAGTATAATACAGGATGTAACTCAGGATCAGTACAGGATAAGTAATGTATGTACACAGTGACTGCACCAGCAGAATAGTGAGTGCAGCTCTGGAGTATAATACAGGATATAACTCAGGATCAGTACAGGATAAGTAATGTATGTACACAGTGACTGCACCAGCAGAATAGTGAGTGCAGCTCTGGAGTATAATACAGGATGTAACTCAGGATCAGTACAGGATAAGTAATGTATGTACACAGTGACTGCACCAGCAGAATAGTGAGTGCAGCTCTGGAGTATAATATAGGATGTAACTCAGGATCAGTACAGAATAACAGACACCTGGACTGAGATTCTTTGGACAGGATTCCAGATGTTCTCAGAGCCTTCTGACTTAATTATCATCATGTCACCACTTATTCCTCCTGTCAGTATTGTATGTAAATCATCTTTTCTCATGTGGCCTCTGATCAGGACAATCCATTGTCTTTCTCAGTTGTCGTCCAGCGGGGGTCATGGTCTGTATTCTCTTCTGCCTCTCTTCGGCTCTTTTCTTGTGTAGACTCCATGCTCACTGCCTCTTCTTGTTCTCTGGGATTTATTTTTTCCTTGGAAGGTTCTCCTTTATGCCTCTGAACATGACCTTCTCTTTTTTGGGTCTCTGTGGAAGGCAGGGTAACCAGTGAATAAGAATTGTAGATCTTAAAGTGGCTCTTCATCTGTAACACCATGCCATGTTTGGCTGCACCATACTGTGTTACTATTGAGCGGCAGTGACTCCTGAGCTCCCTCTAGTGGTGGCTGCAGGCAGTTAGAAATTTATCATTTAACTGTATTAAGTTTATGTCGGGCATTTTGCATCCCAAGTCACGTGATTTACTCTGAACCCAATACATTGTGTACTGAGCCTACATTTTTATGCTTTTTTTATTCCTCCGCTCACATCTAAACCTGCATTTTTCCACATTTTCTGTTACTAGAGAGCAGTGCATTGTGGGGGCTCAGATAACCTTAGGAGTTACGTTGTTACACCCCATGACGGACAGTTGGGTGGAGCTAAACTGCTGACTGTTTCCATGGGCAGCCAGCAGAATTTTGAATGCAGCTCTGGTTGTGACTGGAGAAATTATATAATGCAAAATCAGTATTCTAAAATACTCATAGAATTGCTCAATTTTTAATAAATTTGTGTAAAGGGTTAAATTAGGCATTAACCACTTCTTGACTGTATTGTTGGCAACCAATGTGTATAGAATTGGCCTAATGGTGTATGTGTGGGTGGGTGTGGGACATAGGGGTGGGAGTGGTAGTGAAAACGATGAGTGGGGGAGGGGGGACAAGCACCAGGCCATTCTGCATTTTTGTATTATCTAGACAGCACTGTTCATCTACAGCTTATTTATTCACGAATAGAATGCCAGCCCCGTAGTGAAGACTGACACATGCATAAGCCGAGCAGAGGAAATGTAGCCGAGCATTCACAATACATGTAGATATGTCATTTGCAATTTACAGGAAGCTAGTTCACAACCCCTGTGGGCGCTTCTTTTTGGCCGCCAGTCCCTCCTGATTACTTCCCCGGTCTGTGTGCCCGCCTGCGCTCTCTGGAAGGGTAATTTATTTGTGCCGCCAGATACTCGGCGCTGTGCACTCGCTGGTTTTATAGACAATCATTTCTAGCAATTTTCCATGGCTAATTTGGAGCCAGCAGAGCCTGCGGTATCAGGACACCAAGCCTCATTGCCTGGAGATGTAGGCGGGAGCCGTCATATGAAGGGTTAATCATATTGTACCAGCCATCGCTGATACATGCGGCGTCCTGTATCTGCTCATCTGAACGGAGCCCAGAACCCTTTTTCATCTGAGGAGTCGTACACCGCCACGGGTCACATCTAAGTGACATTGTACTGGGACCATAGGCCCAACCTCCACGTGGTATAACCCCTTCCCCTTGCTGCCATTTTTTTGTATTTTTTGAAGGCTTGTTTATTGCTAGTGGTATCTAAGTGGTTAAATGTGCAGGATTGGAGTTTTTTCCGATTCCAGTCCCAGTCCCAGTCCCAGTCCCGAAAATGGACAAAAAAGTTATCTCTGATACCAGCCATTGTAGGAGGGTGACAACTGACACCCTCCATGTAGGGTGCCCCTGAGCCCAGTCTGTGCTCCTCCTGTGGCGTAATATTATACATGTCTGGAAGGGGTTAAATTCTTGCTGTATCTCTGTAGGGGTCAGGGCTCTGTTTCGGATACAGAGTTCCAACAAAGTGACAAGTAACATAGAGGACAATATGATAAATTCTCTTTTCCTGCAGTCACCACTAGGGGGAGTTCCTTGTATACAAATTCAAAGGAGTTTTCTGAGAGTAGACTATTGATGTCCTGTCCTGATTGGTGGGGGTTCTGACTGAGGCACCCTGACCGATCAGCTGTTTTAGAAGACCACGGCACTCTGGCAAGCGCCACAGCTTCTTCCTGGGACAGTGACATCACGTTCATCGGTCACATGGTCCATGCACAGCTCAGTCCCTTTCAAGTAAATGGGCCTAGGCTGCAGTACAAAACACAGCCACTATACAGACTACGGCACTGTTCTTGGTAAGCTGTTATGTGAATGGCGGGTAGTGAGTAGGCACTGTATGGCAGTGGTAATTTTTGGCACTGTATGACAAGTTGTTTATTAGGCTCTTATGCGGTGGGTTGATTTGGGCACTGCATGGTGGTGGTGATAGGACACTCTATGGTGGTGGTGATTGGGCACTGTATGGCGGTGGTGATTGGGCACTGCATGGCGGTGGTGATTGGCACTGCATGGCGGTGCGTTGATTGGCATTGATGACGGTGATTGGGCACTGCATCGGCCGATAGTGATTGGACACTGTATGGCGGTGGGTGATTGGGCCCTTTATGGTGCTTGTGATTGGGCACTCTTTGGCGTGGTGATTGGGCAGTGTATGGCGGTGGTGATTGGACACTGTATGGCGGTGGCCGATTGGGCCCTTTATGGTGCTTGTGATTCGGGCACTCTTGGGCACTGTATGGCGGTGGTGGTGATTGGGCACTCTTTGGCCAGTGGTGATTGGGCACTGTATGGCGGTGGTGGTTGGGCACTCTATGGCGAGGTGATTGGGCACTATATGGCGGTGGTGGTGAGTGGGCACTCTATGGTGGCGGTGGTGGTGAGTGGGCACTCTATGGTGGCGGTGGTGATTGGGCACTCTATGGCGGTGGTGGTGATTGGCACTCTATGGGCGGAGGTGGCGTGATTGGGCACTCTATGGCAGTGGTGATTGGGCACTATATGGCGGTGGTGATTGGGCACTGTATGGCAGTGGTTGGGCACTGTATGGCAGTGATGATTGGGCACTGTATGGCGGTGGTGATTGGGCACTATATGGCCGGTGGTGATTGGCGCACTGGTATGGCGGTGGTGATTGGGCACTCTATGGCGGTGGTGATTGGGCACTACTATGGCGGTGGTGGTGATTGGGCACTCCTATGGCGGAGGTGGTTGATTGGGCACTATATGGCGGTGGTGATTGGGCACTGTATGAGTTGCTATTTGGTACTAAATGGTAACTCATAAGGAAGTTTCAATAGCAAATGATACAGCAGACAGCCGCTGAGGCCCTGCTACAGTGTATCAGTCTATAGAGCACTGAGTACAGTTGTAGTTCGCCCTCTGATGTGAGATGTAGCAGATCTGTATAGGGTTTTCAGCCTTTTGCTACAAGTAAAAATGCTTCCATTCACTGATAGCAAGCAGAGAAACTGAAAAGTATAATAGAAAATTTGCCCAAAAAAATGAGAGCATCTTGAGTAGAATGAGGTCAATGTAAAACTCTCCCCGTTAAGTGTCTGCGCTCTTCTTGGCTTATTGACAATACTCAGCTTTAGTTGCGATTCCTGGGGCCGGCGCTGCCGCGTCTGGCAGAGGAGAAGCAGCAGGGAGTGCGCTCAGTGTCAGGCGCCCGCTTACAATTCTCCCCAATATAAGCCGCCCTTAAGAAGCTTTGCCCTTTAATCCGCGCTGATTGTTCTACAATTGGTTGTCTTACAATTAGGTGCAGATGGTTCGGACGTGTAATGCCGATAAACAGGCGCCCTGCAATTTCCGGGTTGGATTTTTTTCCCCTTCTTCTCTGTAATCCAAGCCCAAAGCACAAGCCAAATCTCTTGTCATCTGTCCGGCGGTAATCACTGCAATATGTTTACAATCTGCGGTATGGAAATATCACTTATTAGAATATTACGGATGGGGGGTAATATAAGCGGCTGCTCGGTGCGATCAGGAGGATGACTGCAGTGATGATGATTATAGACCGGGGGAAGGGGGTTGTGGTCGTCTTTCTGGATGACAGCGAAGGCTGAAGTATAGTCGACCCCCAGTAAGAGCCACAGGGACCCCCGTAACCACCACAGTCACAGAACCCCAGTGACAAATACACGATTCCCAGTGTCCCAGAGTCATACAATGTGTGCAGCAAGAGCAATAGCCACAAGACCCCCAGAAAGAGCGACTGCTGCAGGACCGCCAGAAGGGGCAACCGTGTACCCACTAAGAGCTGAAGGTCCCCCAGAAAAAGCGACTGCTCCAGAACCCCCAGTAAAAATGTCGGGCACAGGACCCCCAGTAAAAACGTCAGGCAGAGGACCCCCAGTAACAGCACCTTCCACAGGACCACCAGTAACAGCACCTTCCACAGGACCACCAGTAACAGCACCTTCACAGGGACCACCAGTAACAGCACCTTCCACAGGACCCCAGTAAAAGGTCAGGATCAAGACCCCCAGGAGGGGCCAACAGTGTACCCAATAAGAGAGATAGCTACAGGACCCCCAGTAAAATGTCGGGCACAGGACCCCCAGTAAAGACGTCAGGCACAGGACCCCCAGTAACAGCACCTTCCACAGGACCACCACTAAAAGGTCAGGATCAAGACCCCAGAAGGGGCAACAGTGTACCCAATAAGAGAGATAGCTACAGGACCCCCAGTAAAAATGTTGCCCACAGGACCCCCAGTAAAAATGTCGGCCCACAGGACCCCCAGTAAAAATGTTGGCACAGGACCCCCAGTAAAAATGTCGGCCACAGGACCCCCAGTAAAAATGTCGGGCACAGGACCCCCAGCGAAAATGTTGGCCACAGGACCCCCAGTAAAAATGTCGGCAACAGGACCCCCAGTAAAAAGTCAGGATCAGAACCCCAGAAGGGCAACAGTGTACCCACTAAGAGAGATAGCTACAGGACCCCCAATAAAAACGTCCGGGCACAGGACCCCCAGTACAGCGCCTTCCACAGGACCCCAGTAAAGAATCGGGCACAGGACCCCCAGTAAACAGCGCCTTCCACAGGACCCCAGTAAAGAAGTCGGCACAGGACCCCCAGTAAAGAAGTCGGGCACAGGACCCCCAGTAAAGAAGTCGGGCACAGGACCCCCAGTAACAGCGCCTTCCACAGGACCCCCAGTAAAGACATCAAGGCACAGGACCCCCAGTAACAGCGCCTTCCACAGGACCCCCAGTAACAGCGCCTTCCACAGGACCCCAGTAAAGACGTCAGGCACAGGATCCCCAGTAAGATTGTCGTAAGACCCCAGTAACCAAGATGGTCACAGGACCCCCCCCCCCTTCCCCCAGGAACCAGGACGGTCACAGGACTCCCTCACTAGTGTACTGAATTTTAAATGTAAGATGGCTGACGCTGTTTTATATGATTCTTCCGAAGCAAACCGGCAAAACTTAAGATTAGTTAAGAAGAATTTTTATGAAATTTGTGACATCCGATTAGTTTAGAATGGAATCGCTCATCTCTGTTCAGTGATCACCATCAGATGGGGAGCCGCTTCTACAGAGCATCTCGCTGTTATCGGTCCTACAGGGGTCCGCCACTTGGGGACCCCTTAGAACCAGAAACATACCTCAGCCACGCTGACTGACCCCTCAGGCGACTGGGGTACCTAGGGCCCACCAGTAAAATTTATTTTGGGGCCCACCGTACGGATACATTCAAATACAATAAATAATCCAACAAGTTTTTTTATATAAACATCGGCTGGTGGAGGTGCTGTCCATTGAATATATGTATATAGTGCAGTAAGTCTACTGAGTTATGTGCCACTTATGCAGGGGGTGGGAAACTAGGGGCCCACCTTGCTCAAGGGCCCACCGGCGGATTCCCCTGTACCCCTGTGGGCCGATCCGAGCCTGTCTACAACCACTTGTATGCAGCATAAGGACAGGGGTGGTCAGACATGCACGAGACAACCCCGTTAACATGGACTCCACCTCACATTGTAATACTACCCCACCCCTGCTTGTTTATATCCTGACCAGGGGCGTAGCTATAGGGGGTGCAGAGGTAGCAGTCGCTACCGGGCCCAGGAGCCTGAGGGGGCCCAAAGACCCTTGTGTCTCATAAGAAGACACACAGAGCACTAAGGGAAGGGGGGCCCAAGCTGAACTATTGCACCAGGGCCCATGAGCCTTTAGCTACGCCCCTGATCCTGACTGTTCATGATTTCTATTATCTGAGTACGGAAAACCCGAAACAACCTGTACAACAGAGAAAGACGGCCTGCGGATATCCTATAGAACTGCCTGTGACCACTGATGTACAGGCAGCTCTATGTATTCAAATAGTGGTCACCCAGACAGGAAGTCAAGTGGTTGCCAGGCAACCTGAATTCAAGAATATCCAAGGACAGAAATAACCATTGTATAGTCCTAATAGTACTGTATGGATGGAGGTAGGTACACCCTATGTAATACTGTGTATACAGCACCGCCTACAGCACAGGCCTTATTATATATCACAAAGCCAAGGCTTAGTTAAGGATCAGCAGCCGCCCCTGAGGAAGGCACGGCTTGTTGAGCCCCTCTAGGGGGGGCAGTAATTAAACTTAGAAGAAGCGATGATGTTTCGGCTAAATACCATCTTTAAATAGTAATAGACTGGCGGTATACGGCTCCGTGCCCCGGGGGTTGTGTTGACAGAGCTCTAAGATCTGCCGCTGCCTCTCATATACAAGGCAAATTGATGGAAATGTTCTGAGCAGATCTGCATAAAGCGCCAGAGATGTGCCTGAGGGCGCAGACAACAGCGAGTCATTAGCACGGCGGCATCTTTTTCCCTCCGTACCCTGTTGGTGCCGCTTGTCACAGTCCCATCCCAGACGCCATATGCCAACGCGCAGTTCATCCCCGCAGAACACATGTACGATACAAGGAGTTCTAGTTTCTGTACCTATTTCAGATGCTTCGTAGATGTTGTGTTTTTTTTTTTTTTTTTTTTAGTAAAATGCCTAAAGCGTGCCTCCGGTCATTAGTGACGCGGCTCCAGAATCCACATGCGCGGCGAGCGGGTGACGTCTTCACCTATGAAGCTCCTCAGTCTACAAGCCCGCATGATTATATGGGCGTTCCCTCATGTCCTGGTCAATGGCCACTAACTGTCACACCTTTTTTACTTTCTGTTGGTTGCCGAGAGACATGTCCAACAAGAGAGATCGAGACAGGAAGCCACACCAAGAAGGAATTGTGAGGTTATTGGGCAGGAAGGTCCTGGCAGGGCACTAGTACACAGACTGGAACAAGTGTAGGTTAGATGCATGTAATTTTCCAATTGTAACTATCAGCAGGTGAGGAACCATTGTTTCAACCAACCGGTTTGACTCTGGGTTAGATAAGTGTTATCCTGGCTGCCCCCTGGTCTTCACCCTTTAAACCATGTACAGGCATCTGGACTTCACTGCAGGGCAGTTACTAGGCCTCTACTTCCTGCTGTAGTCCCAGTGTCGTTGACAGGTAACTTACAGTTCATGGCATCGAGGGATCAAGCCAAATTTGTAGTCAGTAAAAGCCCAAGGTCAGGGCAGACAGAGTTCATGCAAAACCATAAAACAAGTCCAATGGTCAGGGCAGGCAGCTCAAGTTCAGTCCGATGATCAGGCACAGTTCAGGTCAGGCCGTCAGAGGTTCAGAATCCGGGAATGAAGCTGAAGTCAGTAACTGGCCAGACAAGAAGATTATAGCACTCAGGCAGGATCTGGCAGACTAGTAAACCTATTGCTCAGGCCGAGAATGAGACAGGACAGCATATATAGCAGAGCTGATAAACACGTTACACAGAACCAAAGGTGGTTTAGTCGTTGCAGTACTGCAGAAAGAGGTGAAGTTCAGAGAATAATATCTCCAGTAGAGACACAGGCACCCGGGCACGCAGCCGGAATGCTGGAACTGTGATAATCACAAGGTGAGTAGAGTGTCGCCCATGACTGCCCAAAGTAGCAGTGGGCAGGGGCCACAGATGTAACAAACAAGCTTTGTGCCTCATTACATCACAATTATTTATGGAGCCCTGACAGAGAGTATAGACAGGCAGTGTGAGTCAGGGAAGAGCAGTGTGAAGCTACATCTCATAAGATACACTGGAGGATCTGCACACAGCAGATGCAGATTGTATGGATAGGCAGTGTGAGTCAGGTGAGAGCAATGGGAAGCTGTGTTCACTAGGATATATTGAAGAATCTGCACAGATAGTATAAACAGGTGGTGTGAATCAGAGGAGAGCAGTGTGAAGCTTTATTTATAGGCTATACTGGAGAGCCTGCACACAGATTGTATATACAGGCAATGTGAGCCGGAGGGAGCAGTTTAAACGGCTCATGCACACGGCCATTGCGCGGTCATTCTGTGCATTGGGGACCACAATTTGCAACATCTGTGCGGATTCCGCAGACAGATCCAGACCCATTCAACTTGAATGGGTCCGTTTTTGCGGTCCATCCGCACCACAAAAAATAATGCTTCTGTAGTGCTGCCATGGGGTTCCGTGCCTTCTTTCCACACTGGACCTTCCGTATTGCAGACAACTTCAAGTGAAGGGTTTGCATTCGTGATATGGTGTGTGCAAGGCCGGTCCCCATACATTGCTGTTTGCGGGCTGCAATATAGGCACGGCTGAGCAACGGCTGTGTGCATGAGCCCTAATGCTACATCTCCTAGGTTACACTGGAGAATTACCACACAGCACATACAGATTGTATGGACAGCAGAGTGAGTCATGAAGAGCAGTGTGAAGCTGAATTTCATAGGATACACTGGAGACTCTGCACACAGCACATACAGATTGTATGGACAGCAGAGTGAGTCATGAAGAGCAGTGTGAAGCTGAATTTCATAGGATACACTGGAGACTCTGCACACAGCACATACAGATTGTATGGACAGCAGAGTGAGTCATGAAGAGCAGTGTGAAGCTGAATTTCATAGGATACACTGGAGACTCTGCACACAGCACATACAGATTGTATGGACAGCAGAGTGAGTCATGAAGAGCAGTGTGAAGCTGAATTTCATAGGATACACTGGAGACTCTGCACATAGCCCTCATAGATTGTATGGACAGCAGAGTGAGTCATGAAGAGCAGTGTGAAGCTGCATCTCATAGGATACACTGGAGACCCTGCACACAGCACTCACAGATAGTATAGAAAGTGTATCAGCTAATCAGGCAGACATATTAGATCAAGAAATTCTCTTCAACAGCATGGAGGGACATGTGGAAGAACAAAGAGGCTGGAGCTTGGTGGGAAAGTGTCTGAGAGCCATCCCGGAGTATTTGATAGATGACGTAACCCTGGAATTGAAATGACACTGCCTCAGTATGCTTTACCTATCGTTATTTCTGCCTCTCTAAGCATATCAGCCTATAAGAATTGTGGGTTGTCACTCGGCTTTCCTGGGTGCAGATATTACTACAAGCTGCTGGCTAACAATTGCGTTGGCAGAAGAGGACAAAGCAGCAACTGGAACGCTCTGTAACATAATGTAATGGGACGGTTTTTTGCCTGAACTGCAGAGACCACCTCCCTATTTTCTCGCCCCTGGATTTTTAGTCTGTCAGTGATTTTTTTTTTTTTTTCCCCAGGAGTCGTGTGGAGTCCGGTCTGACCTCGCAGGGGCTTCATGTTTTATAGCTGCATACAACTCCACAGTCAATAATAAATTAACGTTACCCATAGTATGTTACACGCCTCTCTAGCGCCATCATGTCAATGTATGCAGTGTAATTATCAGGAAACGTGTTGGTCTGCTCCACCCTCGCCCCGTGTACACATGTAGGGTGTCGGGGGCCATTCATTGACAGCATGCAGAGGTCCTGACAATAATATGACATTTGAGTACATGGTATAGGAGAAGGTTGCAGAACGTTTTTATTATGCCAGTTGTCAGGATTTTGGATAATGTGGGAGAATCCCTTCAGTCTTCTTATCGTGCAGAGTATAGCTTTAAGAAGAACCCGCCAAGGAGAGGAGGCTGAAGGGTGAGGTCTTCTAGCCCCGCACTGCAGTCCACTGAGGGCCCCGGGCATTTAACTCTTCATATTCTGTTTTCTGTGTCTATGGAAATGGGGAGAGAAAGAGCATCTTATAGCTAGATGGATAGATAGATAGATAGATAGATATGAGATAGATAGATAGATAGATATGAGATAGATATGAGATAGATATGAGATAGATATGAGATAGATAGATAGATAGATAGATAGATAGATAGATAGATAGATAGATAGATAGATAGATAGATATGAGATAGACAGATCTGTGATGATATATCAGGATGTGGCGGTACATGCAGACACCTTGCCCCGGTGGTGCAGTCATAAAGCAGAGCGCTCTGCAGTGCAGCCCTGGACTGTAATAAGCTCTGCAGCCGTTCTGTCTTATAATTCTCCAGTCATTATTTATTAAGCACAGAGCAGTGCTCGGCTCTTCTTCTACAAGGTGCCCCCCACCCCCGCCCAACAGCAGCTCAAGGCAGGAGCCGCAGTGTGCCCTGAGAAGTCTGTCTATCTATCTCATATCTATTTATCTCATATCTATCTCTCTATCTATTCATCTATCTATCTCTCTATTCATCTATCTATCTCTCTATTCATCTATCTATCTATCTATATATCTATCTATATATCTATCTCTCTATTCATCTATCTCTCTATTCATCTATCTCTCTATTCATCTATCTATCTATCTATCTATCTATCTATCTATCTCATATCTATCTATTCATCTATCTATCTCATATCTATCTATTCATCTATCTATCTCATATCTATCTCATCTATCTATCTATCTATCTATCTATCTCTCTATCTATATATCTATCTCTCTATTCATCTATCTCTCTATCTATATATCTATCTCTCTATTCATCTATCTATCTCTCTATTCATCTATCTATCTGTCTATCTATCTCATATCTATCTATCTATCTATCTATCTATCTATCTATCTATCTATCTATCTATCTACTATTCTGCCCTCTCCTGCTGGAAGGAGCTGTCCATGTTGTGGTGCTGAACCAGTGAGTGCTGTCCATCCCTCTGAGTGCTGCCTCCTGGGACACACTGCCCTCTGCAGGAGAGCTGCATACCTTACACCTGGTATTATAAGGAAGCGCTCTCCATGGCGCACCTGACAGATTTCTGATTTGTGGAGCTTTCTATTCTATCACTGAAGTCTGTGCAGCCAAACCAACACTGCAGAGCTGATTTTGCCATCTGTAGTTTTACATAGGAATGGTGTTCCAGAAATCAGGAAAAAATAGAAACTGTCATTTGTAGGAAAAGATGTAGTAGAGGTGAGTTTGTCATGAGCCACATCTCGCAGTGATATCAGGATATGTTCTTATAGATAGAACTGCTAACAAATCTTACCCAGGGGATTATCATAATGTACAAGGGATTCAGCTCCACTGAGCTTTACACACTTAGCTCTGCTATATCTGTGAAAGTAAATATATTATAGGATCCATACACAGAGTGTATAGATGTTGTAAAGCACCATTCATGGCAGTATCACTGTGCTATACGTTTTTTACATAGGACTGCAGAAAAACCTACTGCACTAAGAGCTAGCATGATGGGCAAACCCTAGAAGCCTGAAAGAGTTAATTAACACATTCAACACTGCTACATCGGTAACTCATTATATACAATTGTACGCTGTGTCTGAAGGTGGGGCTCAGTTTACAGCTTATATCCAGGAAGCAAAAAAAAACACAGTTCGTCAGTGCAGATGTAGCAGAGCTGACATTGCCATCCTGTACAACTAATGGCGATGCCAAGAAGTCCTTTGTGTTGTTTTATCATGAATTGACAGATCCAGCTCTGCTACATCTGGAATTCAATGCATATGATTTTACAGAGCTACACATAGAATGTATATTTAGAAAGCAGAGCAGATTTAGCAGAGCTGACTTTGTCCCTGGCAACAGCTCAAGCCATTTGGTTAAGTCGAGCAATTGATATCCAATAGTGCCCAAAGAACTAGCTGACATATCCACCTCTGCTACATCTGTAATTAATAACATACACCTTATCACTATAAAACATATCCATTAAGGAGCTGGTGTACAACCTTGTGATTTTATCTGTGCTTCTTTTACATAGGACTGCAGGGAAACTTAAATGACAGATCCAGCTCTGCTACATCTGCGCATAAATATTCATTGAGCCCATGCGCTACTGTGTGCAGTTCATAGTGCTATAAGTGGTTTTACATAGGACTGCAGGAAAACCTGTTCAGGGGATGCAGCGTGTAAAAGTAAATGACAGATCCAGCTCTGCTACATCTGTGCATGAAGATTCATTGAGTCCATGCACTATTATGTGCACTTCATGGTGATATATGTGTTTTTACATAGGACTGCAGGCAAACCTACTGCATTATCTTATAGTGGACAGACGATGCAGCCCCAAAAGAGTTAACTGACAAATTCAGCTCTGCTACATCTGCAGTGGAATATATAATGTGTAAATTCCGGAATTACAATTTCTCTTTAGTAAAGGCTCTTGTTCGTCACCCCTCCCCCCCCTCCATGGTCCCTTTGGCCTCTCCCAGTTTCAGCCGTGGACAGGAGCAGAATCCGTATGGATGAGGAGGGCGACTTTTCTTGTTTCCATGGCAACATCAATTGGCATTCTGCAGGTACTCCGCTTGCTGCTGCTCCGGGGCTCTCGGTGACATACGAGCTATTTTTGGCCAGGGTGCCGCTCGCTGCACACTCGCCTCTGCTACGCGAACGTATTAAAAGGGCGCAGGGAAGGGAGCGGGGGGATCCTGTCAGCGCATTCGCCCTAATGGCAGATAAATCATTCATACTTCCCCGCGCCGTCGCAGGATTGTCAGGATTCGAAAACGCCTGAGAACAATGCGCTATTTTTAGCAGCCAGTCAGAGCTGCCCTCGAAATGAAGTGGGCGGGGTCTGTGGTGTCACATGACCTGCACAGTGGGTATAGGCTTCTCTATATACATGTCCATAGACACAAGGGCATTTCCTGGGAATATCTGTTTCTGGGAAAGCTGGGTGACCATTCATTTCGCTTTTTCAGGTGACGCAGCTTTCCCAGGTTCCTGAAAGGCAAATCTGTCTCGAGACGCGGCTGTGCTTAGGTAGTATCTAGGAGAAAAATCCGGCTGACAACCAGCAAAGCCATCAATACATCAGCTGGAGGGGTTGTCACCCAGCTTTCCCAGGTTCCTGAAAGGCAAATCTGCCTAGAGACGCGGCGAGTTATCTATGTGCTTAGGTAGTATCCAGGAGGAAAAGCCGGCTGACAACCAGCAAAGATGTCCATACGTCAGCTGGAAGGGTTGTCACCCAGCTTTCCCAGGTTCCTGAATGGCAAACCTGTCTGGAAATATGATGACTTATCCCCTGTCCCAAAGTCCCCGAATAGCATCAAGGAGGGAAAGTTGGGTGACAACCAACAAAGGCATCAGACCATCAGCCAGGAGTGGTCACCCAGCTTTCCCAGGTTCCTGATTGGCAAATCTGCCTTGAGATATGACATCACATCCCCTGTCCTTCTATCAATGCTTAGCTACCTGGGAAAGCTGGGTGACAACTAATAAAGCGGTCATTGCATCAGCCAGAGGTTGTCACTCAGCTTTCCTAGAATCCTGAATGGCAAATCTGCCTTGAGATATGACCTCACATCCCTTGTCCTTCTGTCAATGCTTAGCTAGATTCTCCCTGGGGAAGCTGGGTGACAACCGAAACAGCTGTCATTACATCAGCCATAGGGGTTGTCACCCAGCTTTCCCAGGTTCCTGAAAGGCAAATCTGTCTAGAAAATGGTAACGCAACCTCAGCCCGGTATTGCTTCCTAACTGGATTCTAGTTGGCTGACAACCTATATAGACATCATTACAGCTCTCACAGGGGTAGTCACCCAGCTTTCCCAGGGTTCCTGAATGGCAAACCTGCCTACAAATAAGGCAGCTTATCTCCTGCCCCTGAATCTCCAGAGAGCTGGATTCTAGGTGGGAATTTGGGTGACAACCAGTAAAGGTGTCAATACATCTGCCATAGGGGTTGTCACCCAGCTTTCCCAGGTTCCTGAATGGCCAGTCTGTCTAGAAATATGGTGACTTATCCCCTGCCCCAGAGTCTCTGCATTGCTTGATTCTAGCTGAGGAAGCTGGGTGACAACCAGTAGGGTCATCATTGCTTCAAACATTGGGGTTGTCACCCAGCTTTCCCAGGCTCCTGAATGACAAATCTGCCTAGAGACAATTTGTTACCTCCTGCTCCCGGATCTCTGCACAGCTAGCATCTAGAAGGGAAAGCTGGGTGACAACCAACTAAGGCATCAGTCCATCAGCCGGAGGTTGTCACCCAGCTTTCCCAGGTTCCTGAATGGCAATCCTGCCTAGAGATATGGTGACACAACCTCAGCCTGACTAGATTCTAGTTGGCTGACAACCTGTATAGACATCATTACAGCTCTCACAGGGGTTATCATCCAGCTTTCCCAGGTTCCTGAATGGCAAATCTGCCTACAAATATGGGGACTTATCTCCTGTCCCTGAATCCCCGAAGAGCTTGGTTCTAGCTGAGGAAGCTGTGTGACAACCAACAGAGGCATCAGCACATCAACTATAGGGGTTGTCACTCAGCTTTCCCAGGTTCCTGACTGGTCAGTCTGCCTAGAGTTTTGGTGACATCTCCTGCCCCTGAATAGCTAGAGTCTAGGTGGGAAGTTGGGTGACAACAAGTAAAGGTGTCAGTACATCAGCCATAGGGGTTGTCACTCAGCTTTCCCAGAATCCTGAATGACAAATCTGCCTAGAGATATGGTGACATCACCTCACCCTTTATTGCTACTAGATCCTAGTTGGTTGCCAACCTTATATGGACATCATTACAGCTCCCACAGCGGTGGTCACTCAGCTTTCCTAGGGTCCTGAATGGCCAGTCTGCCTAGAGTTATGGTGACATCTCCTGCCCCTGAATATCTAGATTCTAGGTGGGAAGCTGGGTGACAACCAGTAAAGGTGTCAATACATCAGCCATCGAGGTTGTCACTCGACTTTACCAGAATCCTGAATGACGTCACATCCCCCGCCCCTCTATCACTGCTTAGCTAGATTCTAGCTGGGAAAGCTGGGTGACAACCAACACAGCCATCATTACATCACCCATAGAGGTTGTCACTCAGCTTTCCCGGATTCCTGAATGTCCAATCTGCCTAGAGATATGATAACACACTCCCTGCCCCATATCGCTGCCTTCTAAGAAAGCTGGGTGACAACCTCCGTAAGGGAGGTTAATTTGGTTGTCATCCAGCTTTCCCAGAAACTGATAGTTCTATCACCTGTATTCACTAGCGGTGCAGGGCGGCCATATTGGTTTTATATATAATAATAAACGTATCTAATAAAATACATCTGACCGTCCAGACAGTATATCTTCTGCCTGCCTGCAGCCACCACTAGGGGGAGCCGACTCTGCACACAGTTACAGAGCTCCCATTGACTCCCAGTGTTGACTGTAGCCTCCCAATAGGAAGCAATGACCAATTTATTTGTCCATAAATTTGCAGCCGCAGACAATCAAGTGTGTTCGATGGGGGCGTCTAGACATTTGCAACGGCCTATTTGCATAGGGTTTTAATGCCAGTTATTAACACGGTTAATAAAGCAAAGTGAGCTCGTACCATTTAAGCCATTATCAAGAGTTTTCTGTCGTGTTCACACCATTAGGTTTTCCCGTCGGGCATTAGTTTAGGCGCCCCCGCGCAGGATCGGTGACCGATTCCAGTAAGTATCGCTGGATGAGTCATGTGACACTAAACCCTAGAATTAGCCAGCAGGTGCAGGCATCCCCGGGGCCACATGGTCATAAAAAATCACCCTTTAAAAAAAACGAAAAACTTTTGTGACCTTCCGGAATAATTTCTAACCCGGCATCTCTCGGATCCCATTGTTGCTGGAAGTCTAGAAGAGAGGAGGGGGGTCCCACAATAAAAATAACAAGAAAATTAGAGCCACTGGTGCAGCGTCATGCTATGATACCCCTCATTCCCAGTTTGGAAAGGTTCTAGGTCAGTTAGCAATATTTTGCAAAAGTTTAGGCACCCCTTATCTGATTAGTTGTCCTACTAATTTAGCGCGTGGGGGGGGGGTGTAACATGGCTCTGCAGGTTCTAAGCACCAATTTACAGGGGTGTGCAAACTTTTGCATAATAGCAGACTGTTCCACTTTATCTTCTATCCTAATTCCAGGGTGAGAAGTGGGTGGAGCCAGGTACAGGTTCATGTATCCATGTGAAACAGGGAGGGACGTGGAGGCGCACTGAGACCCCCATGTGTTAAAGTGCCTAGAAATACAGCATATATACGTTATTTTGCAAAAGTTTAGGCGCCCCTTATCAAAGTACATGTGTTATTTCTCTAATTGTGGGAAAGAAAATCTATACATGGCATCTCGTATATCATAGTTGTCTATTTACAGGGGTGTACAAACTTTTGCATAAGACTATATCAATAGCAGAGTCTACCACTCTCTCGTCTATACTAATACCAGGGTGCTGGAGATATGGGGGAGCCGGGTACAGCTTTGTGCATCCATGTTAAAATGGGAGGGATGTGGAAATCAACGGAGACCTCCCCCTCCCCCCTTGGTCCCCATATATTTTAAAGAGGCTAAACATACAGCATATGCTATTTTGCAAAAGTTTACATACCCCTTACCAAATTACAGGTATAAATTCTCTAAGTGCTAAAAGAAATCTCTCTATGCAAGACGTATCTCATATACCATAGTTATCTATCAACCGGGGTGTGTAAACCTTTGCAAAGGACCACATCAAGAATGGACTGTCCTATTCATAAAAAATATATGTAGGGGCCTTTGAGCTTGTACTCCAACAAAATAGGGGTGCAGACAGCAACTGGGACACTATAGGATAGAATGCCGTCAGGAAAGTACACAAATACAGTTTTGGTTGCTCACAGTCACCACTAGGGGGAGCTCACTGCATAAGGATGTATACAGCTCATGGTAAGTCTATGAGCTCCCCCTTGTGGTGGCTTCATGCAGTCAGAATTTTCTAATTAAAGTCTATGGCAGTGTGAAGGGATCCAGTGGCAAAAGGATCAGAGGTCACGCCCGCCCCTTTATCCTGAGGGTCTCGCCCCCACCAGTGTGTCACGCCCCTTTAAGGCCACATGATGGATGTTTTCACGACTTGCTTGATCTTTAGTTAATGAAATAAGTGACGGTTGCTGTGATCCCGACACTTGCGCGCGTTGACGGCGCTGTCACAACATCATTGTAGCTGCCAGATCATCCGCGTGTATTGTAATCCATGTTCCGGGGCGATAATTGTTCGCGGTTTTGTAGTTTATTTAGTGACATGACAGCGGAAGGGAAAAAAACATTGAGATTTGCTTGGCTGAATTCTGACGGCAGGAGAATTGGAATTGGTTCCAGGCTGCCGCTGCTGTTTTATGCCAGTCACGGCGGGAGCCCTCTTCTGTCACATTGTATGCTAATTGGACGAGCGATGGCAATGCTGGCGGGGTATCTCAGCCGTGTATCCAAGCAGATGCCAATGATGGGACATTCCAGGGTCAGGGGGGTCAACCCCAGACAATGCATCACGTATCTTCCTGAACTGCCAGGCATGCAGGGATCCTCAGCGGTTGTAATATTACCGCCATCTGTACTTACACTTACGCACTCCAGTCTTCTTACAGGACATCAGGAAAGACAGCTGTTCCGGAATACTGTGCCGACTGTGCCCATTATGTGCCACACTCGTCAGCAATATGCCAGTATCCATTCACACTGCTTGAAATAATGCTTCAGAGTTATCAGCGCTCATGTAGAGCCATATATAGTAGTTATATTCTTGTACATAGGAGCAGTATTATAGTAGTTATATTCTTGTACATAGGAGGCAGTATTATAGTAGTTATATTCTTGTACATAGGAGCAGTATTATAGTAGTTATATTCTTGTACATAGGAGCAGTATTATAGTAGTTATATTCTTGTACATAGGAGGCAGTATTATAGTAGTTATATTCTTGTACATAGGAGCAGTATTATAGTAGTTATATTCTTGTACATAGGAGCAGTATTATAGTAGTTATATTCTTGTACATAGGAGGCAGTATTATAGTAGTTATATTCTTGTACATAGGAGCAGTATTATAGTAGTTATATTCTTGTACATAGGAGCAGTATTATAGTAGTTATATTCTTGTACATAGGAGCAGTATTATAGTAGTTATATTCTTGTACATAGGAGCAGTATTATAGTAGTTATATTCTTGTATATAGGAGCAGTATTATAGTAGTTATATTCTTGTACATAGGAGCAGTATTATAGTAGTTATATTCTTGTACATAGGAGGCAGTATTTATAGTAGTTATATTCTTGTACATAGGAGCAGTATTATAGTAGTTATATTCTTGTACATAGGAGCAGTATTATAGTAGTTATATTCTTGTACATAGGAGCAGTATATATAGTAGTTATATTCTTGTACATAGGAGCAGTATTATAGTAGTTATATTCTTGTACATAGGAGCAGTATTATAGTAGTTATATTCTTGTACATAGGAGGCAGCAGTATTATAGTAGTTATATTCTTGTACATAGGAGCAGTATTATAGTAGTTATATTCTTGTACATAGGAGCAGTATTATAGTAGTTATATTCTTGTACATAGGAGGCAGTATTATAGTAGTTATATTCTTGTACATAGGAGCAGTATTATAGTAGTTATATTCTTGTACATAGGAGGCAGTATTATAGTAGTTATATTCTTGTACATAGGAGCAGTATTATATAGTAGTTATATTCTTGTACATAGGAGCAGTAATTATAGTAGTTATATTCTTGTACATAGGAGGCAGTATTATAGTAGTTATATTCTTGTACATAGGAGGCAGTATTATAGTAGTTATATTCTTGTACATAGGAGCAGTATTATAGTAGTTATATTCTTGTACATAGGAGCAGTATTATAGTAGTTATATTCTTGTACATAGGAGCAGTATTATAGTAGTTTATATTCTTGTACATAGGAGCAGTATTATAGTAGTTTATATATTCTTGTACATAGGAGGCAGTATTATAGTAGTTATATTCTTGTACATAGGAGCAGTATTATAGTAGTTATATTCTTGTACATAGGAGCAGTATTATAGTAGTTATATTCTTGTACATAGGAAGCAGTATTATAGTAGTTATATTCTGTACATATAGGAGCAGTATTATAGTAGTTATATTCTTGTACATAGGAGCAGTATTATAGTAGTTATATTCTTGTACATAGGAGCAGTATTATAGTAGTTATATTCTTGTACATAGGAGCAGTATTATAGTAGTTATATTCTTGTACATAGGAGCAGTATTATAGTAGTTATATTCTTGTACATAGGAGCAGTATTATAGTAGTTATATTCTTGTACATAGGAGGCAGTATTATAGTAGTTATATTCTTGTACATAGGAGCAGTATTATAGTAGTTATATTCTTGTACATAGGAGCAGTATTATAGTAGTTATATTCTTGTACATAGGAGCAGTATTATAGTAGTTATATTCTTGTACATAGGAGCAGTATTATAGTAGTTATATTCTTGTACATAGGAGCAGTATTATAGTAGTTATATTCTTGTACATAGGAAGCAGTATTATATAGTAGTTATATTCTTGTACATAGGAGGCAGTATTATAGTAGTTATATTCTTGTACATAGGAGCAGTATTATAGTAGTTATATATCTTGTACATAGGAGCAGTATTATAGTAGTTATATTCTTGTACATAGGAAGCAGTATTATAGTAGTTATATTCTTGTACATAGGAGCAGTATTATAGTAGTTATATTCTTGTACATAGGAAGCAGTATTATAGTAGTTATATTCTTGTACATAGGAAGCAGTATTAATAGTAGTTATATTCTTGTACATAGGAGCAGTATTATAGTAGTTATATTCTTGTACATAGGAGCAGTATTATAGTAGTTATATTCTTGTACATAGGAGCAGTATTATAGTAGTTATATTCTTGTACATAGGAGCAGTATTATAGTAGTTATATTCTTGTACATAGGAGCAGTATTATAGTAGTTATATTCTTGTACATAGGAGGCAGTATTATAGTAGTTATATTCTTGTACATAGGAGCAGTATTATAGTAGTTATATTCTTGTACATAGGAGCAGTATTATAGTAGTTATATTCTTGTACATAGGAGCAGTATTATAGTAGTTATATTCTTGTACATAGGAGCAGTATTATAGTAGTTATATTCTTGTACATAGGAGCAGTATTATAGTAGTTAGTAGTTATATTCTTGTACATAGGAGCAGTATATAGTAGTTATATTCTTGTACATAGGAGCAGTATTATAGTAGTTATATTCTTGTACATAGGAGCAGTATTATAGTAGTTATATTCTTGTACATAGGAGCAGTATTATAGTAGTTATATTCTTGTACATAGGAGCAGTATTATAGTAGTTATATTCTGTACATAGGAGCAGTATTATAGTAGTTATATTCTTGTACATAGGAGCAGTATTATAGTAGTTATATTCTTGTACATAGGAGCAGTATTATAGTAGTTATATTCTTGTACATAGGAGGCAGTATTATAGTAGTTATATTCTTGTACATAGGAGCAGTATTATAGTAGTTATATTCTTGTACATAGGAAGCAGTATTATAGTAGTTATATTCTTGTACATAGGAGCAGTATTATAGTAGTTATATTCTTGTACATATAGGAGGCAGTATTATAGTAGTTATATTCTTGTACATAGGAGCAGTATTATAGTAGTTATATTCTTGTACATAGGAGCAGTATTATAGTAGTTATATTCTTGTACATAGGAGCAGTATTATAGTAGTTATATTCTTGTACATAGGAGCAGTATTATAGTAGTTATATTCTTGTACATAGGAGCAGTATTATAGTAGTTATATTCTTGTACATAGGAAGCAGTATTATAGTAGTTTATATTCTTGTACATAGGAGCAGTATATAGTAGTAGTTATATTCTTGTACATAGGAGCAGTATTATAGTAGTTATATTCTTGTACATAGGAGCAGTATTATAGTAGTTATATTCTTGTACATAGGAGCAGTATTATAGTAGTTATATTCTTGTACATAGGAGGCAGTATTATAGTAGTTATATTCTTGTACATAGGAGCAGTATTATAGTAGTTATATTCTTGTACATAGGAGCAGTATTATAGTAGTTATATTCTTGTACATAGGAGCAGTATTATAGTAGTTATATTCTTGTACATAGGAGGCAGTATTATAGTAGTTATATTCTTGTACATAGGAGCAGTATAGTATATAGTAGTTATATTCTTGTACATAGGAAGCAGTATTATAGTAGTTATATTCTTGTACATAGGAGCAGTATTATAGTAGTTATATTCTTGTACATAGGAGCAGTATTATAGTAGTTATATTCTTGTACATAGGAGCAGTATTATAGTAGTTATATTCTTGTACATAGGAGCAGTATTATAGTAGTTATATTCTTGTACATAGGAGCAGTATTATAGTAGTTATTATTCTTGTACATAGGAGCAGTATTATAGTAGTTATATTCTTGTACATAGGAGCAGTATTATAGTAGTTATATTCTTGTACATAGAGAGCAGTATTATAGTAGTTATATTCTTGTACATAGGAGCAGTATTATAGTAGTTATATTCTTGTACATAGGAGCAGTATATTTATAGTAGTTATATTCTTGTACATAGGAGCAGTATTATAGTAGTTATATATTCTTGTACATAGGAGCAGTATTATAGTAGTTATATTCTTGTACATAGGAGGCAGTATTATAGTAGTTATATTCTTGTACATAGGAGCAGTATTATAGTAGTTATATTCTTGTACATAGGAGGCAGTATTATAGTAGTTATATTCTTGTACATAGGAGCAGTATTATAGTAGTTATATATCTTGTACATAGGAGCAGTATTATAGTAGTTATATTCTTGTACATAGGAGCAGTATTATAGTAGTTATATTCTTGTACATAGGAGCAGTATTATAGTAGTTATATTCTTGTACATAGGAAGCAGTATTATAGTAGTTATATTCTTGTACATAGGAGGCAGTATTATAGTAGTTATATTCTTGTACATAGGAGGCAGTATTATAGTAGTTATATTCTTGTACATAGGAGGCAGTATTATAGTAGTTATATTCTTGTACATAGGAGGCAGTATATTATAGTAGTTATATTCTTGTACATAGGAGCAGTATTATAGTAGTTATATTCTTGTACATAGGAGCAGTATTATAGTAGTTATATTCTTGTACATAGGAGCAGTATTAGTAGTTATATTCTTGTACATAGGAGCAGTATTATAGTAGTTATATTCTTGTACATAGGAGCAGTATTATAGTAGTTTATATTCTTGTACATAGGAGCAGTATTATAGTAGTTATATTCTTGTACATAGGAGCAGTATTATAGTAGTTATATTCTTGTACATAGGAGCAGTATTATAGTAGTTATATTCTTGTACATAGGAGCAGTATTATAGTAGTTATATTCTTGTACATAGGAGCAGTATTATAGTAGTTATATTTCTTGTACATAGGAGCAGTATTATAGTAGTTATATTCTTGTACATAGGAAGCAGTATTATAGTATTTATATTCTTGTACATAGGAGCAGTATTATAGTAGTTATATTCTTGTACATAGGAGCAGTATTATAGTAGTTATATTCTTGTACATAGGAGCAGTATTATAGTAGTTATATTCTTGTACATAGGAGCAGTATTATAGTAGTTATATTCTTGTACATAGGAGCAGTATTATAGTAGTTATATTCTTGTACATAGGAGCAGTATTATAGTAGTTATATTCTTGTACATAGGAGGCAGTATTATAGTAGTTATATTCTTGTACATAGGAGGCAGTATTATAGTAGTTATATTCTTGTACATAGGAAGCAGTATTATAGTAGTTATATTCTTGTACATAGAGCAGTATTATAGTAGTTATATTCTTGTACATAAGGGGCAGTATTATAGTAGTTATATTCTTGTACATAAGAGGCAGTATTATAGTAGTTATATTCTTGTACATAAGGGGCAGTATTATAGTAGTTACCGGTATATTCTTGTACATACGGAGCTATATTCTTTTAGTAACATTTTACATTGCAGATATCAAATGCTTCTGTGTAGCTGATTAGCAAAGCAAAGCCTTCCCACCTTTCCATTCTTTGCGGTATTGTTCTTTGATCCGTCCTCGAAGGAAGTGAGTGATATGAAAATGCAGCAAACCTACATAAATACCATCAGTACACCTTCCTGATGTGCATGTGTCTCCTATCTATCTATCTCCTATCTATCTATCTCCTATCTATCTATCTATCTATCTATCTATCTATCTATCTATCTTCACATGTATTTATATCATTTGACTTTTCTCCTTTCATTGCTGATCTCAGCTATAAATTAATGTAAGTGAGCTCCGCGTTTCATTATCGTGCCGCTTCTTATTACAGATTGGCGTTTTGTTCTGCTGTGAATCAAGTCTTTGATGAGAGTAATTGGCGCAGTATCAGGATGCCTCGTCATGTGGCAGCGGCTGCACCTCGTGTCTCTGCCATTGTGATGTAGAATAGCGGTAAAGATCTCTCAGCCCCTACTCTCTCTATCTTACTTCCTTTGTCTACTCTATCTCTACCTCACTCATCTATCTACTCTATCTCTCTGTATCTTATCCTTCACTCACTCTCTCTCCTTGTCATTCTCTATTTTATCTTATCTCACTCTTTCTATTACCTCTATTCCTATATCCTTTATCTATTTCTATCTATCTATCTATTATCTATCTATCTTCTATTATCTATCTACCTCTATGCACACGATCGTATCCGTTTGGCAGTCTGCAAATCGCGGATCTGCAAAACGTGGATCCCAGCCGTGTGCATGCCAACAATCCTTTACTCCTATAGAAATGTCCTCAGGGGCTGTTGAAGGAGGCACTGGTAGTTACTGGAGCTATTCATGGAGGGGGTGTCCAGAGGCCTGATGTACAATACTTTGTGAGCTTTGGGTTAAGCAGAGTTTGTGTGGAGGGGGTTCTGTGTGAGAGTGTATTTGGAGGGCTGACCTGTGTATAATCGGGACAGACTTTACAGAATGGATCCTTCTGCCCTGAGTGGTATGTGCGGCTCCGCACGCTAGGATAGTGGTCTTTACTTGACTAGTGTGAGGTACCAAACTTAATGGTTACAACAGTCTCAGTGAGGGCACAAGCTTAGTGGTTACAGTCCCTCAGTGAGGGCACAAGCTTAGTGGTTACAGTCCCTCAGTGAGGGCACAAGCTTAGTGGTTACAGTCCCTTAGTGAGGGCACAGGCTTAGTGGTTACAGTCCCTCAGTGAGGGCACAGGGCGGTTAGCTGGTTACACGTCCTCAATCGAAGGGCACGTGGGTAGCCGTCTACTCTCGCCCCTGCCCACCCAGTTCCCGAGGGCACAGGCTAGTGGTTACCAGTCCCTCCGTGAGCGCTACAGTCTTTGGTTACCAGTCCCTTCAATGAGGCCCACAAGCTTAGTGGTTTACAGCTCCTCATGAAGGCAGGGTTAGTGCTTCTACAGTTCCCCCTCAATGAGGGCACGGGTCGTTAAGTGGTTAACGAGTTCCCTCAGTGAGGCAAAGCTTAGTGGTTACAGTTCCCTCAGTGAGCGAACAGGCTTGTGGTTACAGTCCTCACGTGAGGGCACGGGGGAGTGCGTTACACAGTCCCTTACGTGAGGCACATAAGCTTAGTGCTGTTACAGTTCCCTCAATGAGCCACAAGCTTCTGAGTGTTACAGGTCCCTCAATGAGTAACAAGCTTAGTGGTTACAGTCCCTCATGAAGGGCACAAGCTTAGTTGGTTTACAGTCCCTTATCCGGAGGCGCAGCAGGCTTTGTGTATACTCACCGCCTAGCTCCGTCCCTTGTGCAGGCCGCACAAGCCCCGTCCTTACGTGGCCCTACCAGCTCCGCCTACTCATGATTGACCAGGTCACCCCGTGCTTACCGCTTCCCGCTTACTCCACTGCGCTCGTCGCCTCACCATCTGCACACTGAGGTCGCACAAGTTAGTTGTTACAGCTCCCCTCACCCTGGTCAACCTCCCGGGCCACAACTGCTTTACTGTGGTCTACCTATCGACCTTCCCTCTCTCGACGTCGAGGCACCACCGGCTTAGTCGTGCTACAGTTCCCTTTTTTTACCCCGCCAGCTGATCCCGACCCTCGCTTTGGCTTCTCGCCCCTGCAACTGCCCTCTTCTCATGTATGATGGTGTTTCAACGCTCTCGTATCTTCGCTCACGGTGCTATTCTAGCATGCCACCCCTGCTTGGTTTCAGATTGCCCCATTCCCATCTGCTTGTTCTCGGCTGTCTAATAACTGCGCGCAACCACATTATGCGCCCGGTTATGGTTACCCATGTTCCTCATGAGGGCACGTGCTAGTGTTTTTACAGTGTCCCCTCCAGAGGGCAACGGGCGTTAAGTGCGTTACAGTCCCCTCCACGTGAGGGCACAGTCTTAGGTAGTTACAGTTCCCTTAGATGAGGGCACAGGCTTCATGTGGTTACTAGCCCCGTCAAGACAGGCACAGCATAGTGGTTACAGTCCTCAGTGAGGCACAAGCTTAGTGTGTTTTACAGTCCCTCAATGAGGCACAAGCTATGCGTTACGAGTCCTCAATGAGGGCACAAGCTTAGTGGTTACAGTCCCTCAATAGGCACAAGCTTAGTGTTACAGTCCTCAGTGAGGGCACAGGCTTTGTGGTTACAGTCCCTCTGGACGGCACCCAAGCTTATGGTTACCAGTCCCTCAATCGAGGCACAAGCTTAGTGGTTACAGTCCCTCAGTGAGGGCACAAGCTTAGTGGTTACAGTCCCTCTGTGGAGGGCACAGCTTATTGTTTACAGTCCCTCAGTCAGTTGACGGCACAAGCTTATTACACTCAGTGAGGACAGGCTTTGTTACAGTCCCCTCAATGAGGGCACAAGCTTAGTGGTTACAGTTCCCTCAAATGAGGGCACAACTTAGTGCTTACAGTCCCTCAAGATCAGGGCACAAGCTTAGTGCAACCTCAACACTTGAGGCAACTGAACAGAATAAATGGGAACACTGTCTCTTTAGTGGCAACTAATAAACAACAGTCTCTTCACCCTTGCTTGCATTGCCTCCAGCTACCAGGGTGACAGCATTCTGTCTCTGGTCCCTATAGAGTAGCAGCAATGAAGATGGTTATATGTTCAGTCCATGTGCCGCAGTACCACACAATTTGCACTAATTAGTCACAGTATCCCCTTCCTTACGACACAAAGGCTGGTCTTGGTCCAGGTCTCGCTATTATACAGGCCTTCCAGACTAGGTGGCTTGTCTCAGCTCCTCGATGCTCCATTACCCTGTGGCCCTATGCCTTGAAGTGTTGTACCCTCATGACTAGTACCATTCACCTCCACTGCTAGCTAGCTACTTGCAGGAATATTGCTGGCTTTGTTCCTTCCGTCCAAGAGGAGAAAACAAGTGGTGGAGACAGGAGCTTGACAATGGACCTAGAGAGCTTGTGAGAGGTGAAACTTTTTTTTTTTTTTACTTTGGCACCGTGCCCTGCCCTCGATCTGGTATTAGGCTTAGAGAACTGCTTTAATGCCTTCACAGTTTACTTTATCTGGTTTTGCCAGTTGCACTAATTCAGTTGCTTGTAGTTTGGGTATTTTGTGGCAGTGTGATGCTGTCATTGCAATATGGGTGTGCAGCTCCTGGACTTTAATTTACAGTTTAAATCCTCATGCACGCAACTGTATCCGTTTTGCGGATTTTCAAAACACGGATACTGGCCGTGTGCATCCTGCACTTCCTCCTGGCTGGCTGCATGGGCATATGGATGCAGACAACACACTGTGTGCTGTTTACCAGGTTATCACACCTAGCCCTGTCAATCAAAGTGCACAGAAAGCAGAGCCTGTAGGTGTAACGGCAACGCCCCCGTTGCTCCTAGAGGCTCATTTGCATATATTTAAACATAATTTTTCTCAGCAATGCGACCACATATAAACATGTGACCAAGAGGTCAGCCAGTCCATTCCATTGCTTTACAACTGTCTGCTCCTGTGCAGAGACCTGCAGCGTGACTCCATTCAGTTCACAGCACAGCCGGGTAAACAGGAGCAGTACTGTGCAAACAAAGCATAGACAAAACCAGTTCTGCAGTCCCTTCATTCTCAGGATCGCGGGGGTCCCGGAGGTCCCACTCCCGATCCTAGTGATATGCCACCACTTTATGAGATGGGAATACCCCTTTAAATAGGGCTCTGCTCCGTGCATGGTAGAAAAATGAGATATTGCCCTTTCTAAACCTCTGCATTATGATCCCAATTTGTTTTGTGAATGAGCCCTGGCGTGGGCGATTCTTCGCGTCTGTAGAGGAGTCTAGCGGGATGATGAGTGCTGCCATACCTGCAGATGTTTCTGTTTTAGAACAGAGCAGCACAGCGGTCGCCATAATTAAATCTTTCCAGTCGCACAAGCACGTTATTGTATGTTGTTAGTCTCCCTAATACCGCTCTACCTATCATCGCCTCCTTCACAGGCGCACATCTGTCAGAGAGGAGCTACTTTTCCAGCTCGCTTGTTTGCTTGCTGATTTACACCTAAAAGCCCGAGGCGGGTAATGTTAACATGCACTGGCGAACCGGACGACCCAGGTGCTCCGAGAAACGGGAAAATTATGTGGCCCTGTCCGGGAATCCCTGTGTATCAATAGCCGTGACATTTTCTGACCACATTCTGATTCATCGTACAGTGAGAAGTATACACAGTTATCCATTCAGTGACAGCAACCAGTTACAGTGCCTTGTGAAAGTATTCGCCCCCCTGGAACTTTTCAACCTTTTGCCACATTTCAGGCTTCAAACAAAAAGATAGAACATTTTACATTTTTGGTGAAGAATCAACAACAAGTGGGTCACAATTGTGAAGTAGAACGAAATTTATTGAATCATTTAAACTTTTTTTGTAATAATAAAACTGAAAAGTGGGGCGTGCAAAATTATTCGTCCCCTTGCATTAATACTTTGTTGCGCCACCTTTTGCTGCGATTACAGCTGCGGTCTCTTGGGGGATGTCTCTATCAGTTTTGCACATCTAGAGACTGAAATTCTTGCCCATTCTTCCTTGCAAAACAGCTGGAGCTCTTTGAGGTTGGATGGAGACGTTTGTGAACAGCAGTTTTCAGCTCTTTCCACATATTCTCCATTGGATTCAGGTCTGGACTGTGACTCGGCCATTCTAAGACCTGGAGACCTTTATTTTTGAACCATTCCATTGTAGATTTTGCTTTATGTTTGGGATCATTGTCTTGTTGGAAGATAAATCTCCGTCCTAGTCTCAGGTCTTTTGCAGACTTCAACAGGTTTTCATCCAGAATGGTCCTGTATTTGTGGACCCATTCACTTCAATGGGTTCGCAATCCAGGAGATGCGGAGCGGAGGCACAGAACGGAACACAACGGAAGCACTACGGTGTTCTTCTGTGGTGTTTGTGGCCGTGCCTCCGCACCCCAAAAAAGTAGTGTATGCACTACTTTTTTGCAGTGCGGACCCTCAGTTACGGATTGCAGACCCCATTCAAGTGAATGTGTCCGCGATCCGCGTGCGGTGGCCACAATATCAGTGCCCCGTGCATTGTGGACAGCAAAATTACGGTCACAGCACAGAGCACTGTACCTTTACGCTGCACCTGCCTTTACTGACATGAAGGGCCTGTCATAAGCTGAGAAATCATTTCATGACTGGTCTCTCTGCTAATCTGCGCTGTATCCTTTACCACTAGGTAAGCTGTGCACTGGCAGTTCTCTCCTCTAGGTGAGCCTGCCTGAAAGCAGTTTCATAACCATGTTTAACTTATAAATGAGATTTGACTCTCCATAGTTTAAAGGTGATGACAGGTTTTTAATATCAAGGGCGTTAGTGATTAGGTTCATCCTCCTAGCCAGAGTTTCTACACCCTTCCTGGACGTTGTCCTGGCTTTTACAAGATTGTGAATCTACAAGGAACCCTGTGGCCTTCAGGAAATCATGGACACTGGTCTACGGATACCCAGTATATGAGTTCTAGGAAAGCTTGAGGAGCACGCCCAGGAGGAGAAAGTTACACCAGGCCGAGAGCAAAAAGTGTGGTCAAGATGACGGACCCCTGGTGTTGGTCAAAGGTCCAAACACGGAACGAAGACCAACCCAGGACACTGGAGATATGTCCTCCATCTACGTGGACCGGTTGAAGGTCATGCCTACCGGTTTGGGCCTAGAGATGCTACTTACCAGATACAGTAGGACATGTTAAACATTTGACCAGAGGCCAAGAACGGTTCTACTATAGCTTAGGACTTAGGTCACTAAAGCGTGGCCTCTGGGACCGTGGACTATGGATGTTGCAGTAGACCACATGCTGGGATATAGTTATATTCTATATTGCCCACGATTACTCCATAGATGTGGTCACCTTGGAGATCCTCTTTGTTCCTGTACACCGCAGAAAGCCACGTGACACCGCTGCTCCAATCACGCTGCTGTTCTCCAGAGTGTTCTCTCATTCAACACAAGGAGGAAATTGTTGCTTCTATTCTTAAACGTAAAAAAAAAAAAAAGATAAGTGTGAAGTCATTAATGGTGACCGGTGGGGAGCAGGTTCAGAAGTGAATGAGCGTAGGAAAAGTAAAAGCCCCCCTCAGGTCGCTATTGTTTAGCTTAAGCCCTTCGTTGAGGTTTACACAGCCGGGGCCACTTCCCCATCATCACGCGGTATAGTAAATGGTACATGAATAGCGGGGGCGTGAAACTGTGTCGCGGCCTCGGCGGCTTGTGGAAATTGTAAACATGTTACGGATTTTGCAAGTAACCTGCAGAAATCTACAAGACGTTCCTTAGTTCAGAGAAGTTATATGTAGGAGCCAGGGGCGGACATACCGCCTGTGCAGCCGGTTCGGCTGCACAGGGGCCCAGGGTCGGAGGGGGGCCCCTTTCTTACCGGCGGCAGGGAGAGGGCTTCCGGGAAGCGCTCATCTACTGTGTGGTGTTATTTATACGGGCACTGTGTGGTGTTATTTATACGGGCACTGTGTGGTGTTATTTATACGGGCACTGTGTGGTGTTATTTATACGGACACTGTGTGATGTTATTTATATGGACACTGTGTGGTGTTATTTATATGGACACTGTGTGGTGTTATTTATATGGGCACTGTGTGGTGATATTTATACGGGCACTGTGTGGTCTATATTTATATGGGCACTGTGTGGTGTTATTTATATGGGCACTGTGTGGTGTTATTTATATGGGCACTGTGTGGTGATATTTATGCATGTTGGTTATTATGGGCACTGTGTGGTGTTATTTCTATGGGCACTGTGTGGTGTTATTTATATGGGCACTGTGTGGTGTTATTTATGGGCACTGTGTGGTGTTATTTATATGGGCACTGTGTGGTGTTATTTATACGGGCACTCTTGTGGTGGGCATGATTTATATGGGCACTGTGTGGTGTATTTATACGGGCAGTGTTATATGGGCACTGTGTGGTGTTATTTATATGGGCACTGTGTGGTGTTATTTATATGGGCACTGTGTGGTGTTATTTATATGGGCACTGTGTGGTGCTGTTCATATAGGCACTGTGTGGTGCTATTTGTATGGGCACTGTATGGTACTATACATTTGGGCTCTGTGTGACACACATTATATAGGCGCTGTATGGTACTATACATATGGGCACTGTATGACACAAGTTATTTGTGCACTGTGTGGTGCTTTGCTATTCATATGGACACTGTCTGAGTCTATACGAGCACTGTATGACACAGGTTATATAGGTACTATGTGGTACTATTAATACGAGTACTGTGTGGACTAGTTATGTGGATACTGTGTTGTACCATTCACGTGAGCACTGTCTGGCATTATTATAATGGGTACTATATGGGACAATGCAAATGAGCACTGTCTGGTACTATTAATAAGTGCACTATAATGGACAATTTCATATGAGCAGTGTCTGGCACTATGAATATGAACACTATATGGCACAATTCATATGAGCACTGTCTGGCACTATGAATATGAACACTATATGGCACAATTCATATGAGCACTCTCTGGCACTATTGATGTGGACATGACCACATGATAGGGTACAATAAATACATATTTTAATTTTTTTATATATTATGTTTAGTATTATTTTTATTGTACATTGTACCTGTTGTTAAAAACCTGGATGCCATACACACCCTTGGGCAGAGGCTTTGCTGGTTTGTGCAGTGGAAGGTCCCTTGTTCTGTCCCACTAGGCCCTGCCCTCGAGGATCATACTTCTCCGGTGATACGGCATCCCTCTATAATCTGGAACCTCAGAGATATCAATCATATACACGATATTTTAGTGGATATTTGCTGATCCTTGTGTCATTTAGGATGTAATTTTAAATAATTGCTATGGTGAGGGTGGGGGGGGTGCTTTTTGTTTCCAGTCTCCATTCTGCAGCCATCAGCCCATAGCCTCATTTAGCGACACAATGGGACAATGAACGGCGGCGTTTTCAAAGGTGATGGTTGCCAGGCAACAGAGCCGACCTCGAATCGCAACCCAGAGTACACACCCCCCCCCTCCTGATGCTTCAGCGCATTGTCTACTTCTTTGTAGCTGGAGGTAACCTGTGTTCAACGGGTGTCTGGGTGGGAGGCGAATTACCGTGGGTGCTCCAACCAAGGCGGCCCGGAAAATTTTTTTATTGTTTGACAACCAGTTAGTCATTAGTCATGGGATGATGACCTCTGCAGGCCGCCTCCTGACTTTTCAGTGATTCATAGTTCAGTGGTCACCTCTTGTGGGACTACAATTCCCAGCAAGAGGTCTGAAGATGGATGATCAATTGTCTTCCTTCAAAAAATATTTTTTCAAAAATAACGCCACCCTTGTCCACATGCTGGGTCCGGTATGGCAGTTCAGCTCCATTGAGACGAATAGGGCTGTCCTGCAATACCAGGCATAGCCACTAGACAGGTGTGGCGCCATTTCTCAATTTAAAAATTAGTCATGTCTTTCTAGTCTGCAGCAAACTGTTGACATACTGTCGATGGAGAATACCCGGGTCTTCGTGCGTAAGGACCTTTCAAATACGATTACAATGTCTTGTAGTCCAGTCACATCCAACACTGCATGACCTTGTATCTCAGTGCTGCCCCCTACTGTACAGAAGTGATGAAAGGTGTGTCAGTTTTCTGTACCAAATTAAATTGCATTATGGGAAATTGGTTTAATTGCGAAGACCACGTTAGCACAGTAGTGAGGCTTTCCAAGGGCATTTTGAATGCAGCTTTGGATGTGACTGGAGTAGAAAATCCGAGAGAACCATTCAGATTTAAGTCCAGTGAGCCTGTTTACCGTCTAATGTGTTTGGGGGTTCCCCACTCAGATGTCAGGGGGAGAGAAGTATCGGGTAGTTGGATTTCAACATGCCCGATCCTTTCGTTCTCAGAGGATATTAGAGACCTGCACCCCTCTCCCCATTCAAGACACATGTACTCATGGTAGAGCCGAGCATTCATGTGTATTCAGGGTCATCTGCCAGTGAAGTGTACGGCCAGCTACACCTAGAGGCGCTTCTCAAATGTATATCTCATGTATAGGTGACACTCAATGTGCAGTACTATTATTTGTTCGCTATATGATATGTGTGTGTGTGTTCACTGTTTGGCAGTATTATGTGTTGACTGTATGGTACTATTTTATAGTTACGGCATTAATTGGCATTGTTAGGTCTTCGTTGTATAATGGTATTATGCACTGGTAGTACCATTATGTAGGCAATGTGTGACATTGTTAGATACTCATTGTAGGGTACTGTAGGCACTGTATGGCAGTATTACAGTATGTGTTCACTATTTGATATTATGTGCACGATATATAGCAGTATTATGTAGGCAATGTATTGACATTGTTAATACTCATGTAGGTAACTTGGCACTGTAATGGCAGTATATGCGTCAATATATGATATTATGTGCACGATATATAGCAGTATTATGTAGGCAATGTGTGACATTGTTAGATACTCATTGTAGGGTACTGTGGGCACTGTATGGCAGTATTATGCGTTTACTATATGATATTATGTGCACGATATATAGCAGTATTATGTAGGCAATGTGTGACATTATTATATGTTCACTGTATGATATGGCACTATTTTGTACACACTAGATGGCAGTAATCATGTGTTCACTATATCGGTATATGTGAACATGTAAAGTAGTGTTATGTAGGTAATGTATGTTCACTATATGCACAGTGTTTAGTAGCATTAGTATGTAGGCAATATGTGCTCACTATATAGTATGGTACAATTATGTGTAAACTGAAGGCGTTATTATTGTTTGTGTTCACTATATGACATTATGTTCATAGTGTATAGTAGTATTATGTAGACAATGTATAACATTTTTATGTATCCACTGTATGGCACTATTATCTTTGCACTGGATGGCAGTATACATGTTCACTATATGACATTATTATTTGTTTGCTGTATAATTTTATTATATAGGCATTGCATAACATGGTCATGTTTTCAGTGCACGGTACTACTATGTGGACAGTGTATGGCAGTCTAATGTGATCAGCCTTATTATCTGTTCTCTGTATGATACTGTTTTGTAGGCATAGTGCTGTGTGATACTGTATGGCAGTATTATGTGGATACTGTGTTATGACACTGTTTAGGCACAGTATGGCGCTATTATTTAGGAAGTGTTTTGTCCGGTCCCTGCACAGACTTTGATCTGGCGCATGTATGCAGTTTATTTTCCACCATGCCAGCACACGGATCATCCCGTTTATGTAGCACATTCAGGGCGGCCATGCTAAGCAATGATAATTTCCTGTTGTCTGGAGGAGCCACACGCAGTCAGTCATGTGTGGAGCGGATAATTTTCGGAAGCAGGCAGGAGTAAAATTACAATGATTTTTGCATCGTGCTTGCCCCCTCTTGACCTATAATTACTGACGAGCTGCTGTGCCCTGCAGGTTTTCCAGCCAGTGAAGGAATTCTGCCAGCATGCACAGGATGGCATGATTTACTAGATCAAAAAATAAGCAGGTCATACCCCCCCAGCCCCGAAGGAGATGAGACTATCTAGATCTGAGATAATGAGCGAGGGCCGGCATCGCCTCCCCATTCCACCAATCACAATGAATTATTTAAAGCGGGCCCGGGTGCGCCTGTCAGAGTAATTTCTGGGGCTTTCAGATGGAAGACTCGTGTTGCTATGAAACAACCCAAAGACATTATAATTGGGCCAGTGGCCACCAATATCCATAATCGCTCTCTGATTCCTGGTTGTGAAGCATTAGCTATAAAATATTTTCTTAATTTTTAAACCTGCCTGCCACCATTGCAACTAATTTGTGGAATTATGGATAATCGCCCAACTTTTCCAAGATCCTGAATGGCAGATCTGATCTCAAGAAATAATACCTCACAATGTGTGCTCACCTATTTATGGCTGCATAGGATATTATGCTGTTCGGTGAGGGTTTGGGTGCTGTGATACCCAGATATCATATACTTACCAACACTCCCTGGACCTCATGGGCGGGGTTTATGAAACTTAAATGAAAATTGTAATTATAATTAGATTTTGTGTCATTCTACCCCATTGTGGGGTAAAACAAGAGTGGGACTAACAAATGTCTGTGATTTGGGAGTTAAATACTGATAAAAATATCTAGAAAGGTGTCCATAGAGATCTTAATAACAGCGGGCTATGGTTGCACTAATATATGGATCACCCAACATTTCCAGGATCCTGAATGGCAAATCTGATATTAAGAAATAATACATCACAATGTGTGCTCACCTATTTATGGCTACATAGGATAATATACTGTTTGGTGAGGGTTTGGGTGCTGTCATATTGAGATATCATCTACTTGCCAACACTCCCTGGACCTCATGGGAGGGGTTTATGAAACTTAAATAAAAATTGTACTTAAAATTAGATTTTCTCTCATTCTACCCCATTGTAGGGTAAAACCAAAGTTGGACCTTCAAATGTCTGTGAATTCAGAGTTAAATATTGATAAAAATGTCGAGGAAGGTGTCCATCGAGAGACCAGCAGGCTATGGTTGCAACTAATATATGAATAATCACCCAACTTTTCCCGGATCCTGAATGGCAGATCTGATCTTCAGAAATAATACAGCACTACATGTGCTGGATTGAATAATATACTGTTTGGTGAGGGTTTGGATGCTGTGATATCCAGATATGATATACTTGCCAACATTCCCTGGACCTCATGGGTGGGGTTTATGAAACTTAAATGAAAATTATAACTTAAATTAGATGTTCTGTCCTACTACCCCTTTGTGGGGTAAAACAAGAGTGAGAATATGAATTGGGAGTTAAATATTGATTAAAAAAATGTCCAGGAAGGTGACCATGGAGAGCTTCATAATCAGTCAGCCATGGTTGCAACTAATATATGGATCATCACCCAACTTTTCCAGGATCCTGAATGGCAGATCTGATCTCCAGAAATAATACAGCACAATGTGTGCTCACCTGTTTATGGCTGCATAGAATACTATGCCATTTGGTGAGGGTTTGGGTGCTGTGATACCTAAATATCATATACTTGCCAACACTCCCTGAACCTCATGGGCAGGGTTTATGAAACTTAAATGAAAAATTTAAATTTCTGTCATTCTACCCCATTGTAGGGAAAAACAAGAGTGGGACTAACAAATGTCTGTGAATTGGGAGTTAAATATTTATTAAAATGTCGAGGAAGGAGTCCATCGAGAGACCAGCAGGCTACGGTTGCAACTAATATATGGATAATCACCCAAATTTTCCAGGATCCTGAATGGCAGATCTGATCTTAAGAAATAATACAGCACTATGTGTGCTCACCTATTTATGGCTGCATAGGATAATATGCTGTTCGGTGAGGGTTTGGGGGCTGTGATACCCAGATATGATATGCTTGCCAACAATTCCTGGACCTCATGGGCAGGGTTTATGAAACAAAAGAAAATTTTAATTAAAATTAAATTTTCTGTCATTCTACACCATTGTGGGGTAAAACAAGAGTGGGACACTATGTGTGCTCACCTATTTATGGCGGCATGGAATAATATGCTGTTCAGTGAGCGTTTGGGGGCTGCAGCACCCAGATATCATATGCTTGCCAACACTTCCTGAACCTTGTGGGTGGGGTTTATAAAACTTTGTAATTAAAATTAGATTTTCTGTCATTCTACCCTCGTTGTGAGGTAGAACAAGGTTGGGGCTTACAAATGCCTGTAAATAAGGAGTTAAATATTATGATCAATGTCTAGGATGAAGGAATGCTTCCGAGTAACTAGTCTGGCTACCATCACAATTAATATTAGAATTGACACTCAACTTTTCCAGGAACTTGAATGACAATTCTTATCTCAGTAATATGGTGCAGTGTGTGTTTCCTCATCCATTTATAATATGCTGTTTGGTGAGGGTTCGGTTGATGGGACCCTAAAATATATACTTACCAACACTCCCTGAACCTTATGGGCGGGGTTTATGAAACTTTATAATTAAAATGAGCCTTTGTCATTCTAGGGTGGAGCTTACAAATATCGATGATTTAGGAGTTAAATGTTGATAAGAATGTTTAGATGGAAGGGGCCCAAGGAGATCTTCATGTTGTGTCCCTTTTGGATCATAGTATGAGCTGGAGTGTAAATTAAAAATCGGATGCTCATCTTGTGTTGAGTCAACCCGGCAAATCAGTAACCACCCGGGACTCTGTGCTGTTTGCCCAAATGGCGACTCTTGACATACAAAGGAACCAACCATGGATAGGACTCCTCTCTCCAGATAGCAGCCAATACACTTCTCTTGATGTTCCTGCCTCTTAGCTATGCATTGGTGGAAGACCCCTATTATTGTAGTTGGTCTCTATAATTGGGATCCTCTTTCGCGTCCATCATTTGTATATACTTTGTACTACCTAATTGCACAGTCGTTATTTTATTGAACATGTCCACGTTCCAGCTGTCTGTAGAGCAGTACAACTAATCGTCCGTGTTTTTCTTCCTTTTAGGATCTAGATTTCTCATTACATCATCGGGAGCCTTGTATATAACAGATGTACAGAATGAAGACGGATTAAATAATTACCGATGCACAACACGGCACAAATACACCGGAGAAACGCGGCAGAGTAACAGTGCCAGGCTGACCGTATTAGGTAATGTCACATTGTTGTTACTATCAGCATGCTATGGCTCCTGGTGGGCTGGGGGAAGCTCAGCCTGCAAGGAAACTGAATTCTGCTGAATTTTGCATATCAACGTCTAATCACATACTGGTACAGTCTCTTTCAATCATGATACATCATGATGTATCCAGGTGTGTCCTTCTCTAGCTTTCCTCTTGGCTGGACATGTCCTGATATGTGTGTCACCATCTTTTCAAAACCACGTGATTTAGAGATACTGTGCCACAAGATGTCTATGCTATATGTCTGTGTCCACCCACAAGGGTTTTAATAGCCTATTGTGAACATGTATTGAGTTGGTTTCATGAAAAAATAGTCCTTTCAGGGTTTATTATTATTATATTTTATTTATTTGGGCAAATAATCACTTTTTTAATTGATTTTTATTAAAAATGTTCTGCCTTTTTTGGGATACAAGGGTTAAAAAAAATTCAGTCTGTTTTCAAGTTGTGATTTTCTGTTTTCTTTGAATCCCGTCAGCTCATTGCTTATGTGTAGCTCTTAGCTCTGATCTCCTGACCTCATAAACACTTATCATTTTGATAAGAATTGAGCTATAATAAGTGTTTATGAGGTCAGGAGATCAGAGATGAGAGCCAGACATGTCACCCTCAACAACCCTGAGAAAAGACCATTAATCTACTCAGGTCTGGACAATGAGCAACTGCCGAAACGCAGGGGAGATGCGGCTCTACAGCACCTGTTAGCAGCGCCGCACCTCATCCGTGGGTTCGAAATCCACTCGCGTGTCTGACAGCAGGGTAAAGCAAAACTGCTGACTGTTTCCAAGGGCAACCAGCAAAATTTTGAGACCGCTAAGAGGTAGGTCTGTATGCAGCTACCGTTGATGTCAGTCTGTGTACAGATCAGCCCCCTAGTGGTAGAAACAGGCAGAGGAATGGCACTTCAAAAGAAAAAGAACAGGTATCTTAGGAAAATGCTGCGGCATCTTATAAATTGTGATGTCAGGTGCCCTTTAAGATCATTATACAGTTATTGGCGTTGCTTAAGCCGCCGATATATATATTCAGCAGTGGCAATTGTAAGCCAAGCTCATAAATATGCGGATACTAAGAGGATGAGCAAAACTAAATAATTCATATTATTTATAGTGAATGCAGCTCTGATTTCCTCACTCATAAATCTCAAACGGTTCTGCAAGTAATTGTGCAGGTGGTTAACCCGAATCCCCAGAGCGACCGTCACCTGGAATAACCCCCGTTCATCACCATATTCATCAATAGCTCAATGAGTCATAAAATACTGTATTCTAGGAAGAGCCGCCTATCAATTCTGTATTATGCGCTGTCAGGTACAGTTTGTGCGGCTGTTTTATTTGTGTAGTTTACATGAAAGCGTCTGATCATTTCTGACCACCATTATACGATTTATACATATGTGATCTAAATATATATAGCTGAGTAATGATATACATATATTACATTACCTATTCTGTATTATACTCCAGAGCTGCACTCACTATTCTGCTGGTGCAGTCACTGTGTACATACATTACTTATCCCGTACTGATCCTGAGTTACATCCTGTATTATACTCCAGAGCTGCACTCACTATTCTGCTGGTGGAGTCACTGTTTACATACATTACATTACTTATCCTGTACTGATCCTGAGTTACATCCTATATTATACTCCAGAGCTGCACTCACTATTCTGCTGGTGCAGTCACTGTGTACATACATTACATTACTTATCCTGTACTGATCCTGAGTTATATCCTGTATTATACTCCGGAGCTGCACTCCCTATTCTGCTGGTGCAGTCACTGTGTACATACATTACATTGCTTATCCTGTACTGATCCTGAGTTACATCCTGTGAGCTGCACTCACTATTCTGCTGGTGGAGTCACTGTGTACATACATTACTTATCCTGTACTAATCTTGAGTTATATCCTGTATTATACTGCAGAGCTGCACTCACTATTCTGCTGGTGGAGTCACTGTGTACATACATTACATTACTTATCCTGTACTGATCCTGAGTTACAACCTGTATTATACTCCAGAGCTGCACTCACTATTCTGCTGGTGGAGTCACTGTTTACATACATTACATTACTTATCCTGTACTGATCCTGAGTTACATCCTGTATTATACTCCAGAGCTGCACTCCCTATTCTGCTGGTGCAGTCACTGTGTACATACATTACATTACTTATCCTGTACTGATCCTGAGTTATATCCTGTATTATACTGCAGAGCTGCACTCACTATTCTGCTGGTGGAGTCACTGTGTACATACATTACATTACTTATCCTGTACTGATCCTGAGTTACATCCTGTATTATACTCCAGAGCTGCACTCACTATTCTGCTGGTGCAGTCACTGTGTACATACATTACATTACTTATCCTGTACTGATCCTGAGTTACATCCTGTATTATACTCCAGAGCTGCACTCCCTATTTTGCTGGTGCAATCACTGTGTACATACTTTACTTATCCTGTACTGCGCCTGATTTATCTCCTGCATTATACTCCAGAGCTGCACTCACTATTCTGCTGATGGAGTCAGTGTAATGCTCAGTGTGACCAAACCAAGTCCCTTCCCCTCTCTTTTATGGACTACCTGCCAGCTCCCTGGGCCCAGGGTCAGATCAAGGTTGGTTGAGAGACCATTCATGTGTGTGAGAGTAGTCTCTCCCCCGACTTTAAGATTCAGCATGACAGAAAATTCTTGGAGATCACTGGCATCAGCTATCTGACAGCCGCTCATTTTTTTTTCCATATAAAGGCTCTGCTATGGGCATAATTCTACCTAGCAAATCTCCGCGTGAGGTCAATGGAGGTCCCACCTCTTCTGCCCTATGTTGTCGGAGGTGCACTTTAAATGTTGTCATGTCTTGTGAGGGGGGAGGCCGGTGGGCATGTAAAAAAATATTTAAAATATTATATAAAAACTTTTTGAAAAACATTTCCGTGGTTCGTTTAATTGTTTCCACTCTTTTTTTTCTTCTTACAGATCAAGTGAATTCATCTCCAACCATCATTGATAAGTTCGAGCACCTGACGGTCATGGCAGGGCATAGAGTGGAGCTTCCATGTAAAGCATCTGGTTACCCCATCCCGAGCACCCGCTGGCTGAAGGACAACGTTCAGCTTGAGATGGACAATAGGTTCCGGAACACGGTGGTGGGTCTTCTGATTGAGAACACCAGGCCGTCCGACTCCGGGACGTACGTCTGCGAGGTCTGGAACGCCTACGGCAATGCGGAGGTGATAGGATCGCTCTACGTAAAACGTAAGTAACGTGCGTCTCCAGGACCTGGTAGAGGTGGCCGAGCGTGACGACCCAATAATGGGTGACAGAACTTGCCGGAACGTCCAGTAATGGTCATAGACACATGGAGACAGCTCAGTACTACCTTCAAGGGGCCACGGGATTTTAGCAATCATTGTCAAGTTGTGGGGCCCCAAGGTCAGATTCTCACCAAAAATTTTTAAAATTTAGTTTTTTTTAAAAAATAACGCCCTACGTTCCTGTGGTTGTAGCCACACTGACCTGAAGTGGACCATGCTGCAATACCAAACACAACCTGTGGAGAGCACTATGGGACTTCCAAATACTGCTTGGCGATTTTAAGAACTTCCGTAGGGATGGCGGTGAAGATAGATGATAGGGATGTGGGGTTAAAGGGGTTCTCCAAGTTAAATTTATTGATGACCTATCCTCAGGATAGGTCATCAATATCAGATCGGCGGGGGTCCAACACCTGGCACCCCCGCGATCAGCTGTTTGAAGAGGAGGCGAGTGCCGTCCCAGTGCTGCTCCTCTTCAGTGTTTACATGCTGGCCGTAACGGGGGTAGTGGTGAGTAGGTGTAATTACACCTCACCGCCCCATTCATTTCTATGGGAAGAATCACTCCCATAGACTTGTATAGGAATAATCCTTCCAATAGAAATGAATGTAATTACACCTACTCACCACTACCCCCGTTACGGCCAGCATGTAAACAGTGAAGAGGAGGCAGCGCTGATACGGCGCGCGCCTCCTCTTCAAACATCTGATCGGCGGGGGTCCGACACCTGGCACCATACTATACTGAGGATAGGTCATCAATATATATAACTCGGAGAACCCCTTTAATCTATCTGCTGGCTATAGAGCCAATGGGTGCCCTCTAAGGTGGAGTGTCGCTTTAACAGTTTCATATTGCAGAGAAATTAACGGTTGTATTAACGTTTCCTGCGGATTTCTTTCAGGGAGGAATTAATAGAGATTGTGTCTGCAAAAAAAACAAAAGTATTATTACTGAAGCGCGACTGTTCTGCATTCACGCACATGACCATTGTGACTGACGGCCTAAGTAGTACTTAAAAGGGAAATAAAAGGAGGCAGCCAGCGGGGTAGTGCCATCTGCTGAAGAGCGATAATCATGTACAGATGTGTTTTCAATTATCCAAATTGAGTGACATTACCAGACGCCATAAAACCCAACTGGTTCTGCAGCGGCTTCTTCGTATCCGACGTAAACAGAGAGTGCATCTTAAAGGGACGGCGCCTCTTATGTCTAAACCAAAGCGTCCTAGATCAAGTGGAGACACTTTATACTGTACATCTACTCAGGAAATCTAAGAAAGGGAAGTGGATATTTTTGTATTTTAGAAGATAATAGCAGATATATTCTTGTACATAGGAGCAGTATTATAGTAGTTATATTCTTGTACATAGGAGCAGTATTATAGTAGTTATATTCTTGTACATAGGAGCAGTATTATAGTATTTATATTCTTGCACATAGGAGCAGTATTATAGTAGTTATATTCTTGTACATAGGAGCAGTATTATAGTAGTTATATTCTTGTACATAGGAGCAGTATTATAGTAGTTATATTCTTGTACATAGGAGCAGTATTATAGTAGTTATATTACTTGTACATAGGAGCAGTATTATAGTAGTTATATTCTTGTACATAGGAGCAGTATTATAGTAGTTATATTCTTGTACATAGGAGCAGTATTATAGTAGTTATATTCTTGTACATAGGAGCAGTATTATAGTAGTTATATTCTTGTACATAGGAGCAGTATTATATAGTAGTTATATTCTTGTACATAGGAGCAGTATTATAGTAGTTTATATTCTTGTACATAGGAGGCAGTATTATAGTAGTTATATATCTTGTACATAGGAGGCAGTATTATAGTAGTTATATTCTTGTACATAGGAGCAGTATTTAGTAGTTATATTCTTGTACATAGGAGCAGTATTATATAGTAGTTATATTTCTTGTACATAGGAGCAGTATTATAGTAGTTATATTCTTGTACATAGGAGCAGTATTTATAGTAGTTATATTCTTGTACATAGGAGCAGTATTATAGTAGTTATATTCTTGTTACATAGAGCAGTATTATAGTAGTTATAATTCTTGTGCATAGGAGCAGTATTATAGTAGTTTATATTCTTGTACATAGGAGCGGTATTATAGTAGTTTTTTCTTTGTACATAGGAGCGGTATTATAGTAGTTTATATTCTTGTACATCAGGAAGCAGTATTACAGTAGTTATATCTTGTACATAGGAGCAGTATTATAGTAGTTATAATTCTTGACATAGGGAGCCAGTATTATAGTAGTTTATACTTCTTGTACATAGGAGCAGTATTATAGTAGTTATATTCTTGATACATAGGAGCAGTATTATAGTAGTTATATTCTTGTACATAGGAAGCAGTATTTATAGTAGTTATATTCTTGTACATAGGGAGCAGTATTATAGTAGTTCATATTCCTTGTACATAGGAGCAGTATTATAGTAGTTAATATTCTTGTACATAGGCAGCAGATATTATAAGTTAGTTATATTCTTGTCATAGGGCAGTATTAGTAGTTATATCTTGTACATAGAGCAGTATTATAGTAGTTATATTCTTGTGCATAGGGGGGCAGTATTATAGTAGTTATATTCTTGTACATAGGAGGCAGTATTATAGTAGTTTATATTCTTTTACATAGGACAGTAATTATAGTAGTTATATTCTTTACATAGGGGCAGTATTATAGTAGTTATATTCTTGTACGTAGGAGGCAGTATTATAGTAGTTATATTCTTGTACATAGGAGCCAGTATTATAGTAGTTTATATTCTTGTACATAGGAGCAGTATTATAGTAGTTATATTCTTGTACATTAGGAACAGTATTATAGTAGTTATATTCTTGTACATAGGTGCAGTATTATAGTAGTTATATTCTTGTACATAGGAACAGATTATAGTAGTTATATTCTGTACATAGGAGCAGTATTATAGTAGTTATAATTCTTGTACATAGGAGGCATATTATAGTAGTTATATTCTTGTACATAGGAGCAGTATTATAGTAGTTATATTCTTGTACATAGGACAGTATTATAGTTATATTCTTGTACATAGGGCAGTATTATAGTAGTTTATATACATAGGAACAGTATAGTAGTTATATTCTTGTACATAGGAGCAGTATTATAGTAGTTATATTCTTGTGCATAGGCAGTATTATAGTAGTATATATCTTGTACATAGGAGCAGTTATATAGTAGTTATATTCTTGTACATAGGAGCAGTATTTATAGTTATATGTCATAGAGCAGTATTAGTAGTTATATTCTTGTACATAGGAGCAGTATTATAGTATTTATATTCTTGTACATAGGAGCAGTATTATAGTTATATTCTTGTATAGTATTATAGTAGTTATATTCTTGTACATAGGGCAGTATTATAGTAGTTATATTCTTGTACATAGGACAGTATTATAGTTATATTCTTTGGCATAGGCAGTATATAGTAGTAGTTAGTTATATTCAGTTAGTATATATAGTAGTTATATTCTTGCATAGGAGCAGTATTATAGTAGTTATATTCTTGTACATAGGAGCAGTATTATAGTAGTTATATTCTTGTTCAGTATTATTGTACATAGAGCAGATTATAGTAGTTATATTCTGTACATGGAGCAGTATTATAGTAGTTATATTCTTGTACTAGGAGCAAGTATATATAGTAGTTATATTCTTGTACATAGGAGCAGTATTATAGTATTATAGTAGTTATATTCTTGTACATAGGAGCAGTATTTATAGTAGTTATATTCTTGTAACATAGGAGCAAGTATTATAGTAGTTATATTCTTGTACATAGGAGCAGTTATAGTTTATAGTAGTTATATTCTTGTACATAGGAGCAGTATTATAGTAGTTATATTCTTGTACATAGGAGCGGTATTATAGTAGTATATTCTTGTACATAGGAGCAGTATTATAGTAGTTATATTCTTGTACATAGGAGCAGTATTATAGTAGTTATATTCTTGTACATAGGAGCAGTATTATAGTAGTTATATTCTTGTACATAGGAGCAGTATTATAGTAGTTATATTCTTGTACATAGGAGCGTATTATAGTAGTTATATTCTTGTACATAGGAGCAGTATTATAGTAGTTATATTCTTGTACATAGGAGCAGTATTATAGTAGTTATATTCTTGTACATAGGAGCAGGTATTATAGTAGTTATATTCTTGTACATAGGAGCAGTATTATAGTAGTTATATTCTTGTACATAGGAGCAGTATTATAGTAGTTATATTCTTGTACATAGGAGCAGTATTATAGTAGTTATATTTCTTGTACATAGGAGCAGTATTATAGTAGTTATATTCTTGTACATAGGAAGCAGTATTATAGTAGTTATATTCTTGTACATAGGAGCAGTATTATAGTAGTTATATTCTTGTACATAGGAGCAGTATTATAGTAGTTATATTCTTGTACATAGGAGCAGTATTATAGTAGTTATATTCTGTACATAGGAGCAGTATTATAGTAGTTATATTCTTGTACATAGGAGCAGTATTATAGTAGTTATATTCTTGTACATAGGAGCAGTATTATAGTAGTTATATTCTTGTACATAGGAGGCAGTATTATAGTAGTTATATTCTTGTACATAGGAGCAGTATTATTAGTAGTTATATTCTTTAGGTAGGAGGCAGTATTATAGTAGTTATATTCTTGTACATAGGAGCAGTATTATAGTAGTTTAGTTATATTCTTGTACATAGGAGCAGTATTATAGTAGTTATATTCTTGTACATAGGAGCAGTATTATAGTAGTTATATTCTTGTATACATAGGAGCAGTATTATAGTAGTTATATTCTTGTACATAGGAGCAGTATTTATAGTAGTTATATTCTTGTACATACATAGGAGCAGTATTATAGTAGTTATATTCTTTGTCATAGGAGCAGTATTATAGTAGTAGTATAGTAGTATTTATATTCTTGTACATAGGAGGCAGTATTATAGTAGTTATATTCTTGTGCATAGGAGGCAGTATTATAGTAGTTATATTCTTGTGCATAGGAGCAGTATTATAAGTAGTTATATTCTTGTACATAGGGGGCAGTATTATAGTAGTTATATTCTTGTCATAGGCATAGAGTATTAGCAGTATATAGTAGTTATATTCTTGCAAATAGGAGCAGTATTATAGTAGTTATATTCTTGTACATAGGAGCAGTATTATAGTAGTTATATTCTTGTACATAGGAGCAGTAATTATAGTAGTTATATTCTTGTACATAGGAGCCAGTATTATAGTAGTTATATTCTTGTACATAGGGAGCAGTATTATAGTAGTTATATTCTTGTACATAGGAGCAGTAATTATAGTAGTTATATTCCTTTGTACATATGAGGCAGTATTATAGTAGTTATATTCTTGTACATAGAGCAGTATTATAGTAGTTATATTCTTGTACATAGAGCAGTATTTATAGTAGTTATATTCTTTGCATAGGGGCAGTATTATAGTAGTTATATTCTTGTACATAGGAGGCAGTATTTATAGTAGTTATATTCTTTTACATAGGAACAGTATTATAGTAGTTATATTCTTTTACATAGGGGCAGTATTATAGTAGTTATATTCTTGTACATAGGAGGCAGTATTATATAGTAGTTATATATTTCTTGTACATAGGAGCAGTATTATAGTAGTTATATTTCTTGTACATAGAGCAGTATTATAGTAGTTATATTCTTGTACATAGGAGCAGTATTATAGTAGTTATATTCTTGTACATAGGAGCAGTATTATAGTAGTTATATTCTTGTACATAGGAGCAGTATTATAGTAGTTTATATTCTTGTACATAGGAGGCAGTATTATAGTAGTTATATTCTTGTACATTAGGAGCAGTATTATAGTAGTATATTCTTTGTACATAGTTTATAGGAGCAGTATAGTAGTTATATTCTTGTAGCATAGTTGTACGAGCAGTATTATAGTAGTTATATTCTTGTACATAGCGAGCAGTATTATAGTAAGTATATTCTTGTACATTAGGGGGCCAGTATTATAGTAGTTTATATTCTTGTACATAGGAGGCAGTATTATAGAGTTATATTCTTGATACTGGAGGCAGTATCTATATGTAGGTTATATTCCTTTTAACATAGGAGCAGTATATAGCAGTTATATTCTTTTACCATAGGGGCAGTATTATAGTAGTTATTCTTGTAACATAGGGCAGGTATTATAGTAGTTATATTCTTGTACATAGGGAGGCAGTATTATAGTAGTCTATATTCTGTACATAGGAGCCAGTTATTATAGTAGTTATAATTCTTACATAGGGGCAGTATTATAGTAGTTTACTCATCTTTTACATAGCGGGCAGTATTATAGTAGTTCATATTCTTGTACGTAGGAGGCAGTATTATAGTAGTTATATTCTTGTACATAGGAGCAGTTTAGTAGTTAATTTACAAGCCGTATTGATAGTAGTTTATATTTCTTGTACACTAGGAACAGTATTATAGTAGTTATATTCTTGTAACATAGGAGGCAGTATTATAGTAGTTATATTCTTGTACATAGGAGGCAGTATTATAGTAGTTATATTCTTGCAAATAGGGGGCAGTATTATAGTAGTTACATTTTTGCCATTATGGGTTCAATAGTGGATAGATTACTTAACAGTGAGAGACTCTGGTTACAGGAATAAGAAATCTTAAATCTTTCCTCCTTTTTGAGAAAAAAGAAAACATGACAGATTAATTTAAAAGATTACTAAACTATGAAACACAAGAAAATGAAAAGCATAACATACAAAGTAAAATGTGTCTCTTGCTTTTTCTCAGTTGCTACAGAAAGCGGGTTTAGCAGATATTCTGCAGTCAGAAAGATGCCTCCTTTCTCCCAGTCCCTCCATCTTTGGCTCGGGGCCAATTCTTACATTTTGCTGTGCACTAACATGACCTCCTGAGTCATGACCAGAAGCTCTGGAAAGGGGTGGAGCCTAATCCCCATTCACTTAAGTGGACACCCAGAGCAATGTGAAAGAGCTGGAAACTGCAAAACCTTTCCAGCTTCTTGTGTAGCTGTTAACACTGTCCTCATAATGTTACCCTTTCTCCAATTTTTCCAGAATCCTGAAAAGCAAATGTTCCTCGGTATGACACTATTTAGGGTTGGGGCGGGGGATTGTTCTTGGTAGATTTAGCACTCTGCAGTCTATCACAGTTCCACATGGTGGGAACCCAGCTTCCCCAGGACCCTGAGGGGCCATTCTGACCAGCTATGGAACTATTTAGGAGTGAGGAGGGGGATTTGTCCTGGTAAATTTAGCATTTAGCAATGGCATTGTTTGGGAGGGAGCAGAAGGATTAATAGAGTAATACTTAGTATTTAGCAATCCGTATTATAGCGCCTCATAATGCGTTACCCAGCTTTCCCAGGATCCTGAATGAAAAATCTGTTTATCTATGCTATAGTATAGAGGATTTGTCACAGGGATTCGTTCTCAGCTTTCCAGGTATTCTACAATATTGGGATTTAAAGGGGTTTTCCCACTGCCTTCTCAAAACAGCTGATCAGCAGGGTCCTGGATGTCGGACCCCCGCCGATCAGATACTGATCTCAGAAAATCCTTTTAACCAATCATACAGGGGCTGCTCTGGTATTCTGCTCTGGTATTCTGCAGTCTGGGAAAGCTGGGTAGCAGTCTCTGTGGTGCGGTGATGAGGACTATGCTTGAGAGAATCGAGCTTCGGATCAGAGATCTGAAGTCGATTTGTTAAAAAACTTTGTTGCCGTACAGCATTAAAATGTATGGGCTCCAAGTAACCAAACTTCATCTGGGCCGAAGTTGTGTGAGACTTCGGTGAATGAACTCTGGTTCTGGTAACCAGGTACCAGCCAGTACCAAAGCCGACTTCGGATTCCCATTTGGCAGATTTAAGGTCAGACATATATTCATTTGGCATATACTACCTCCATGAATATAGTACTCGGACAATTGTTAGTATATACTATATACATTGTCTGGTTTCCACCATACCTCCATATGTGACTCAGCTTTCCCAAGCTGTTGAAAGGAAACTGTCTTTTACTGTGTATGCACTATGGCTGGTACTGTGTATGTACTATGGCTGGTACTGTGTATTTACTATGGCTGGTACTGTGTATGCACTATGGCTGGTACTGTGTATGTACTATGGCTGGTACTGTGTATGCACTATGGCTGGTACTGTGTATGCACTATGGCTGGTACTGTGTATGCACTATGGCTGGTACTGTGTATGCACTATGGCTGGTACTGTGTATGCACTATGGCTGGTACTGTGTATGCACTATGGCTGGTACTGTGTATGCACTATGGCTGGTACTGTGTATGCTACTATGGCTGGTACTGTGTATGCACTATGGCTGGTACTGTGTATGCACTATGGCTGGTACTGTGTATGGTGGTACTGTGTATGCACTATGGCTGGTACTGTGTATGCACTATGGCTGGTACTGTGTATGCACTATGGCTGGTACTGTGTATGCACTATGGTTGGTACTGTGTATGCACTATGGCTTGTACTGTGTATGCACTATGGCTGGTACTGTGTATGCATTATGGCTGGTACTGTGTATGCACTATGGCTGATACTGTGTATGCACTATGGCTGATACTGTGTATGCACTATGGCTGGTATGGTGTATGCACTCTGGCTGGTGCTGTGTATGTACTATGGCTAGTACTGTGTATGTACTATGGCTGGTACTGTGTATGTACTGTGGCTGGTACAGTGTATGTACTGTGGCTGGTACTGTGTATGTACTGTGGCTGGTACAGTGTATGCACTGTGGCTGGTACAGTGTATGCACTGTGGCTGGTACTGTGTATGTAATATGACTGGTACTGTATATGTACTGTGGCAGGTACTGTGTATGCACTATGGCTGGTACTGTGTATGCACTATGGCTGGTACTGTGTATGCACTATGGCTGGTACTATGTATGTACTGTGGCTGGTTCTATGTATGTACTATGGCTGGTAACTGTGTAATGTACTATGGACTGGTACTGTTATGTATGTACTATGCTAGGTACTGTGTATGCACTATGGCTGGTACTGGTGTACTGCACTATGGCTGGTACTGTGTATGCACTATGGCTGGTACTGTGTATGCACTATGGCTGGTACTGTGTATGCTACTATGGCTGATACTATGTATGCCTATGGCTGCTGTGGTATACTATGGCTGGTTACTGTGTATGCACTATGGCTGGTATGTGTATGATATGCACATGGCTGGTACTTGTATGTCTGGTACTGTATGTACTATGGCTGGTACTGTTGTATGCACTATGGCTGTACTGAGTATGTACTATGGCTAGTACTATGTGTGCCCTATGGCTGATGCTGTGTATGCACTATGGCTGATGCTGTGTATGCACTATGGCTGATGCTGTGTATGCACTATGGCTGGTGCTGTGTATGCACTATGGCTGGTACTGTGTATCTACTACAGCTGATACTATTGGTACTGTGTATGTGCCATAGCTTGTATGATTTTACTGTGTATGCACTATGGCTGGTACTGTGTATGTACTACAGCAGATACTATTGGCACTATGTATGTGTTACAGCTGGTATTGTTAGTACTATGTACGTACTATGGCTGGTGATATGTGTGCGATACTGCTGGTACTATTGGTACTATGGCTGGTACCACTGGCACTATGGCTGGTAGTATTTGTGTACTACTACTAGTTCTATTGGTACTATGGCTGGTAGTATGTACTATTGTTGGCACTACTGATCCCTTGGCTGGTCCTATTTATGTACTGTAGCTGATCCTATTGGCACTGTGTATGTGTTACAGCTGGTATTATTAGTACTATGTATGTACTATGGCTGGTGCTAGTGTGCAGTACTGCTGGTTCTATTGGTACTATGGCTGGTAATACAGTATGTACTATTGTTGGTACTACTGGTACTGTGTGTGTATCACTGCTGGTACTATTGGTACTATGGCTGGTGCTGTGTTTCTACTGTGAGGAGATTCTTTCCAATTAAATGACCACGCTCGCTGTAGACCAAACATTTTTTTATCTTAAACCCAGCCGCCTCCTCCTCCACAGCTTCCTATATCACGTGCACTAGCATCAGAGAGGAAGGAGAGGGGGAAAGACATGGCTGCAGCCTGAGAGAACAAGGCTCTGCTTCTCTATCAGGAGACTACGATACGTTTTGTTGATTGTTCTTTTTTGTATTCTTTGTTTTATGTTTCTTTCACATTCTGATATTTGTTCTTTTTGATCCCACATTGATGTAATTTTACTTTTTTTATTTTTTTTTTGCAGAACCCCTTAAGGCGACAATCAGCCCACGTAAAGTGAAAACCAGTGTTGGAAGCCAAGTGACGTTATCATGTAGCGTGTCGGGGACAGATGACCCTGACATCACCTGGTACAGGAATGGTGACATCATCAACGCTGGGAGCAATGTTCGAATCACAGGTGTCAACCGTGAAACCCTCATCATGGACGCAATGGCGAAGAGTGATAATGGCGCTTACCAGTGCTTTGTACGCAAGGATCGGATGTCAGCCCAGGACTATGTGCTGGTCGTACTGGAAGGTTCGTTATTGATTGTTATATACTGGAGGTTTTTGGCAATAGTCCTCATCACTGAGGCAAGGTCTGGACACCTTCTTGTGTCAGGACTGTACATCTTCATCACGTGAATTCTGCTCTTGGATGGCAGAAAAGATGGTGATCAGCTTGGGTCACTGTCCATGCTTTGGGCCAGTTCTAGCCGTATGTGGGCCCTTTGGCTACAGAGTCACAGTAGGTCACCTGTCAACTTCATCCATGGCTTGACGAGCATAAAGCAGGTTACCCAGAGGACTATGGGCCTCCAAGGCCAGTGGCCACTGACATCTGCCCCTGCTTAACACCATAATAAAAACCCACAATGTAATGGAGGGATCTAGAGCTTTGGCCTCCTCTGTGGTGTTTATATATCCTAGGTGGGATAATGTCTTTAGAGGCCATTTTAGTTATCTTGCACTGATCCTGAGTTACATCCTGTATTATACTCCAGAGCTGCACTCACTATTCTGCTGGTGCAGTCACTGTGTACATACATTACATTACTTATCCTGTACTGATCCTGAGTTACATCCTATATTATACTCCGGAGCTGCACTCACTATTCTGCTGGTGCAGTCACTGTGTACGTACATTACTTATCCTGTACTGATCCTGAGTTACATCCTGTATTATACTCCAGAGCAGCACTCACTATTCTGCTGGTGCAGTCACTGTGTACATACATTACATTACTTATCCTGCACTGATCCTGAGTCACACCCTGTATTATACCCCAGAGCTGTACTCACTATTCTGCTGGTGGAGTCACTCTGTACATACATTACTTATCCTGCACTGATCCTGAATTACATCCTGTATTATACCCCAGAGCTGCACTCACTATTCTGCTGGTGCAGTCACTGTGTACATACATTACATTACTTATCCTGTACTGATTATGAGTTGCATCTTGTATTATACTTCAGAGCTGTACTCACTAGTGAGTGTAGTAGTATAATACAGGATGTAACTCAGGATCAGTACAGGATAAGTAATGTATGTACACAGTGACTCCACCAGCAGAATAGTGAGTGCAGCTCTGGAGTATAATACAGGATGTAACTCAGGAACAAAAATACAACTGTATAATTCTAGGAAACAATGTTCTATTTACAACAATGTCCAAAACAATGTTATTTCCAAGGCTCAGTGTTACATCACACATCCATCTCCCATAATAAATGCTCTTCATAGGCAATACAAACTATTAGGAATTTACATTTTACCAGTTTGTCTACTATAGTATCTTTATTATTTTTATAGATATGATTTATTTTAATTCTTATTGTATCCAGATAGGTATGAGATATACAAAGACGTACAGTAAGTGATGAATAGTACTTTTTGACAGGAGTGGACACCTCAAGGACATATATTTACTGGTGATTTTATATTTTTAATGGGCTCCTTGTTCGGTGACACCTGTGGCCCTGCTCTAGGGTGTCTGTGCTCCCAGGGGCCCCAGGCTGCAGCACACAGCATTTATGTGTGAAAAAGAAAATCAATGTTCTGCACTTTTCCTGGTTGTGTTTATTCACGGCTGCGATCTGTGGGGCACACCCCCGGCGCTGCTGTGTTTTTTTCTGGAATTCCCCATTGCAGGGCCCATGACAATTAAAGATAATAACCGCAGAAGAGGCGCCAGCTGAGGCCGTTATTGTCTCTGTAATTACAGATCAGCCGCGCGTCCTTCTCTCATCTGCAAGGGACAGTGCTCCGTCTAGGAATAATATGGCTGCCGGAGTCATTAGATGGAAATGACTTCTTCAGAGAGCTCCATACAATTTATAGAAAGCCACTGTTCTCACATTGGGGTATCTTGTAGGTGGCACTGGGGCTGTCACTGTTATAGTGGCACTGGGGCCGTCAGTGTTATAGTGCATGGGGCGTCACTGTTATAGTGGGCATGGGGTGTCACTGTTATAGTGGGCACTGGGGCTGTCAGTGTTATAGGTGGGCACTGGGGGCTGTCAGTGTTCTTATAGGGGGCACTGGGGCTGTTCACTGTTATAGTGGGCACTGGGGCTCGTCACTGTTATAGGGGGCACTGGGGCTGTTCACTGTTATAGGGGGCACTGGGGCTGTCACTGTTATAGGGGGGCACTGGGGGCTGTCACTGTTATAGGGGGCACTGGGGCTGTCAGTGTTATAGGGGACACTGGGGCAGTCACTGTTATAGTGGGCACTGGGGCTGTCACTGTTATAGGGGGCACAATTGGGGCTGTCACTGTTATAGGCGGGCACTGGGGCTGTCAACTGTTATAGGGGGCACTGGGGCTGTCCAGTGTTATAGTTGGCACTGGGGCTGTCCACTGTTATAGTGGTCACTGGGGGGCTGTAAGTGTTATAGGGGGCACTGGGGGGCTGTCAGTGTTATAGGGGGGCACTCGGGGGCTGTCAGTGTTTATAGGGGGCACTGGGGGCTGTCAGTGTTTATAGGGGCACTGAGGGCTGTCAGTGTTATAGTGGTCACTGGGGGCTGTCAGTGTTATAGTGGTCACTGGGGGCTGTCACTGTTGTAGTGGGCACTGGGGCGTCACTGTTATAGTGGTCACTGGGGGCGTCACTGTTATAGGGGGCAACTGGGGCTGTCAGTGTTATAGTGGTCACTGGGGGCTGTCACTGTTGTAGGGGGCACTGGGCCGTCAGTGTTATAGTGGGCACTGGGGCCGTCACTGTTATAAGTGGTCCACTGGGGGCTGTCACTGTTGTAGGGGGCACTGGGGCCGTCAGTGTTATAGTGGGCACTGGGGCTGTCACTGTTATAGTGGTCACTGGGGGCTGTCACTGTTATAGTGGTCACTGGGGCTGTCACTGTTGTAGGGGGCACTGGGGGCTGTCAGTGTTATAGGGGGCACTGGGTGGCTGTCAGTGTTATAGGGGGCACTGGGGCTGTCACTGTTATAGTGGTCACTGGGGCTGTCAGTGTTATAGGGGGCACTGAGGCTGTCAGTGTTATAGTGGTCACTGGGGGCTGTCAGTGTTATAGTGGTTCACTGGGGCGTCACTGTTATAGTGGTCACTGGGGGCGTCACTGTTTATAGGGGGCACTGGGGCTGTCAGTGTTATAGTGGTCACTGGGGCTGTCACTGTTGTAGGGGGCACTGGGGCCGTCAGTGTTATAGTGGGCACTGGGGCCGTCACTGTTATAGTGGTTCACTGGGGGCTGTCACTGTTGTAGGGGCACTGGGGCCGTCAGTGTTATTAGTGGGCACTGGGGCTGTCACTGTTATAGTGGTCACTGGGGCTGTCACTGTTATAGTGGTCACTGGGGGCTGTCACTGTTGTAGGGGGCACTGGGGCTGTCAGTGTTATAGGGGCACTGGGGCTGTCAGTGTTATAGGGGGCACTGGGGCTGTCACTGTTATAGGGGGGCCACTGGGGCCGTCAGTGTTATAGTGGGCACTGGGGCCGTCACTGTTATAGTGGTCCACTGGGGCTGTCACTGTTATAGTGGTCACTGGGGGCTGTCACTGTTATAGTGGTCACTGGGGGCTGTCACTGTTGTAGGGGGCACTGGGGTCGTCAGTGTTATAGTGGGTTTTTTGTCACTTCAGTAAGTGGCATTTATTAAAGGGGTATTCTCATCTTAGACAATGGGGGCATATCGCTAGGATATGCCCCCATTGTCTTATAGGTGCGGGTCCCATAGAAATGAATGGGAGCCGGGCCGTGCATGCGCGGTGCGCTCCCATTCATTTCTATGGAACTCGGCTATTTTCGGCAGCCCCATAGAAATGAATGGAGGGCGGCTGCGCATGCGCAGTGCGCCCTCATTCAGTTCGGGGGCTCCGTTCTGGATATAGGTGCGGGTCCCAGCGGTGGGACCCGCACCTATAAGACAATGGGGGCATATCCTAGCGATATGCCCCCATTGTCTAAAATGAGAATAACCCTTTAAGTAAGCAAAGTTAATACAAGGCACTTACTAATGTATTGTGATTGTTCATATTGCTTCTTTTACTGGCTGGATTCATTTTTCCATCACATGATACATTGCTTGTGTCCATGATTACGACCACTCTGCAATCCATCAGTGGTGGCCGTGCTTGCAGACTAGGAAACAGCACTAGCCTATCTCCTTCCTTCCTTTCCTTCTTTTTTCCTTTCTCTCTTTCTTTCTTTCTTTCTTTCTTTCTTTCTTTCTTTCTTTCTTTCTTTCTTTCTTTCTTTCTTTCTTTCTTTCAGGGGGCACTGGAGCTGTCACTTTTATAGGGGCCACTGGGTCTGGCAGTGTTATAGGGGGCACTGGGTCTGGCAGTGTTATAGATCTTTCCAGATGTCTCTACGTTGTCTCCATGTGCAGTGTTTTTCTTGCAGCAATCTTACAATCCCTCGTTTTCTTTGTGTTTTTGTTCTTGCGGATTAATTAATGGAAGTCACAATTGATGGAAGGGGAAAGGATTAATAGGAGCGGGCTCCGGCTAACTAGGGTTACGGCCGGGGACAATATGGAAGCTATATTTATCCTGTGTGTGCGATTACCAGCCTAGGCCCGGTTACCGCGGCAACCATCTCTGGGGGCCTGGAAATCCTGAAGAGTGTATTGATCATTCATAATGATGTAGTGGGAGAGGAGGGGGGGTGATCACAGGAACCAGGCTCAGGGGCGCACACAGGAGACATATATGTCCCAAACTGTGCGATAGAAATGTAGAATACACGGCGGGCAGGAGGAGGAATACTGGGGGCCACATAGTGCACAGACATCCCCCACCATCCCTGCGCCTATCTATCTATCTATCTATCTATCTATCTCATATCTATGTATCTAGGTGCTGGCTTGGCATTTATGGGGCCCAAAGTAAAGTTTTATCTGGGGGCCCTAATCAGGACAACTAGCAGAGGTCCTATCTGTCCACGACCACAATCGCATGAGAGTCTTTAGGACGCAGATACAATTGAAAGTTGTGGTCAGGAACGATTCTACCTCTTCTGCTGCCTGAGGTGAAAACCCCACCACCGCGCCAAATTCTCAATCCAACCCCTCCACCGCAGCTCTGCTTTTAAATGTATATTTGAATTGGACATTACACACAGCACTACATCCACTAGACGTTCTCTTTCATCATCTTCTCCATTAAGACCAGACCGCCATGACAAATTATTCCATGACAAACTCATCTCTGCACAGTTTAGAACACAGGCATCTTAGGTTCCTTACTTTTCCATCATCCTCTCCCTCCTGATGCCCCAATAGTGTTCTCCTGCTGTTACCCCCATTTCTGTGCCCACTCCCCAATGCCCTCATATACTATAATTTAAAAAATAACAGTGTCCTACAGATAGGACTAAAGTGATCCTAAAAGTCCCACCAATAGTAATAATTCTATCCCAGAGTGCCCTCACTAGTAGTAATGCCCCATAGAGTGCCCCCCAATAGTGATAATGCTGTCAAAGAGTGCCCTCGTTAATAGCAATGCTTTCCATACCCAATATTAATGCCCCACAGTACCCCAATAGTAATCTTAGTTATAATGTGACCTGTTTTCCTCCCAGTATTGGCCCTTCTAATGCCCCCCGTAGTGCCCCCTGTATTTTTAGAATGCCCATCACAGTGCCCCTTTTTTTTTTATAATGCCCCTCAGTAGTGCTTCCTATATTTTTATAATGCCCCATCACAGTGCCCCCTGTATTTTTTTTAATGCCCCTCAGTAGTGCTTCCTGTATTTTTATGATGTCCCTCAGTAATGCTTCCTATATTTTTATAATGCCCCATCACAGTGCCCCCTGTATTTTTTTAATGCCCCTCAGTAGTGCCCCTTGTATTTTTATAAAGCCTGTCAGTAGTGCCCCCTGTATTTTTATAATTTCCCTCAGTAGTGGCTTCTGTATTTTTAGAATGTTCCTCAGCAGTTCCTCCATTTTGTAATGTCTTCCCTCTTTCCAGTAAAACTTTAAAGGGGTTTTTTGTCACTTCAGTAAGTGGCATTTATTAAGTAAGCAAAGTTAATACAAGGCACTTACTAATGTATTGTGATTGTTCATATTGCTTCTTTTACTGGCTGGATTCATTTTTCCATCACATGATACATTGCTTGTGTCCATGATTACGACCACTCTGCAATCCATCAGTGGTGGCCGTGCTTGCAGACTAGGAAACAGCACTAGCCTATCTATCTCCTTCCTTCCTTTCCTTCTTTTTTTTCCTTTTTCTTTCTTTCTTTCTTTCTTTCTTTCTTTCTTTCTTTCTTTCTTTCTTTCTTTCTTTCTTTCTTTCTTTCTTTCTTTCTTTCTTTCTTTCTTTCCTTCCTTCCTTCCTTCCTTCCTTCCTTCCTTCCTTCCTTCCTTCCTTCCTTCCTTCCTTCCTTCCTTCCTTCCTTCCTTCCTTCCTTCCTTCCTTCCTTCCTTCCTTCCTTCCTTCCTTCCTTCCTTCCTTTTTTTTCTTCCTTCCTTCCTTCCTTCCTTCCTATTATTCCCTATATGATCACTAGTGATGACTGACAGTGTTTTTGCCGGTTGTGTTTGGGGAATGTCTCCTTGACCTGTTGGTGACCCTGATTAATGTGCGCTGTCCCTAGTAGTGGAATAATGGAAAAGGCAGCGTTACCTTCGGTGACACACAGTTATAGCAGAGTTGTATCTTTCAGATGCAGCAGAGCAGAGTTTGTCTGTTAGAACAGCTCATTGGAATATTACAGTGATAGGCACTGTGTCTTATATAGAGATGCAAGTAACATTTATCATAGCAATATGCCCTAAAGGATTAAAAAACAAAATCAGCACTGCTACATCTGCATATCTTCACTGCATTTTATATGTATATTTATATTGTATATAATGTTTTTTTCTTGCCTTTTTTGTTTAGATGGAACCCCCAAAATCAATTCGGCGTTCAGCGAAAAAGTGGTGGCCGCCGGAGACCCGGTGTCCCTGATGTGTAACGTAAAAGGCACCCCTGTACCCACCATCACCTGGACCCTGGACGACGAGCCCATTATCAAGAACGGCAACCACCGAATGGGACACACCGTCAACCCCGACGGCAACGTGGTCAGCTATCTCAACATCACCAACACGGTGGTGCGGGATGGCGGAGTCTACCGCTGCACTGCCAATAACTCTGCGGGAGTCGTCCTGTACCAGGCTCGAATAAACGTAAGAGGTGCTTGTCAAATCAGCTCCTCAAAACAAAAATAATTGTATAATAAATGAAAACATTGTGCAATATGTGCTTGCTTTCACCTGGTTTGACAATTTTGCTGGTTGCCCTTGGAAACAGTCAGCAGTTTGGCTCCTCCCCCCTTGTCAGACATGTCACCTGAAACCTGAGGTCTATCTATGTCACAGCCATCTGAGCTCGTGCAGTGCACTGCTATCTGGAAGCTGGTGACCCGCTGAATTCTGAATGTAGCTTTAGACACGACTAGAGAAGAAAACCTCACGTTTGTAGAAAACTGTAACATTTTATATTAGTCTTTTTTTTTTTTTTTTTTAACTATTTTCCATCCTTTTATATGTAAAAAAAAAAAAAAACAGTAAGTGTAATTTTACTTTGTCTCCTGTCTTTTTGGGGTAGCTGGATGTAGCAGTGCTGGCCATGTGATTTCAACCTTAAAGGGCATCTGTCAGCAGATTTGTGCCTATGACACTGGCTGACCTGTTACATGTGCTCTTGTCAGCTGAAGGCATCTGTGTTGGTGCCATGTTCCTATGTGCCCGCATTACTTAGAAAATTGCTTTAATATATGCAAATGAGCCTCTAGGAGCAACGGGGGCGTTACCATTACACCTAGACGCTCAGCTCTCTCTCTCTCCAACTGCAGCGCCAGGTGTGATGATATTCTCAATGCCTGAACCTGTTAATCAAAGTGCAGAGGACGCAGCAGTTGCAGAGAGAGCAGAGCCTCTGGGTGTAATGGCAACACCCCCATTGATCCTAGAGGCTCATTTGCATATACTAAAACATCATTTATCTCAGCAATGTGAGCACATATGAACATGGGACCAACACAGATGCCTTCAGCTGCCAAGAGCACATGTAACAGGTCAGGCAGTGTCATAGGTACAAAACTGCTGACAGATGCCCTTTAAGGCGGCCATAGATTTCATTAATTTATACCGACCTCCCCAATTTCGGCAGGATTGGCAAATCTTCTGATATGTATGTCTCTGACCTTGCCGTCCACAGCCGATGTCGGAGAAGGGAAAGATTGGGCTGTTGGATTTCAACAGGCCCAAACCTTTTGTTATCAAGGGGAGGACTCTGACAGTTGCTTTCTCCCCCATTCAGAACACATGCATGCTTGGCTTGGCCGAGTAGGCATGTGTATGTGAGGGTGGGGGGAGAATAACTTTCTGAATGGTTTGCCTGACATATTTGTGAAGGGCATGGCCAGCCTTTCAGCGGGTAGCAAAACCTGTACTTGCAGGCAGCAACCTTTAAGAGTAATGCAGGATTATGGTTTGTATCAACAGGTCCTGTGGAGACCACGAGTCTCCATGGTAACAGACTACATTCAGACCCTGCGTAGTCATATCCTGCAGTCGTCCTTCCTTCCAATTCAACAGCTCGTGAGTGAGAAGTAGGGCACACGTTGAGGGAGTTTTCAGGATCTGACTACACAGGGCTTATTTGTAGTCTGTTGCTATGGGGCACATAGATCTGCATAGGTGCTGTATGCACAAAACGGTAGATATTATTTTACTGAACTTTTTTAAAATTTTTATTTTAGATGCATTAGAGCAGTAATAAAAGGTGACCATGTCAGTTGCGATAGGCCTGAACGTTAAGCTTGTGCTCCTGTCTTCTAGAATCATATAGTGCTCCCCTACGGTTTTTTTTTAGGGCCGGCCAGCATTCGACCAATGAAAAATATCACAGCAATAGCCGGGAGAGACACCTACATTCACTGCCGTGTGATTGGGTATCCCTACTACTCCATCAAGTGGTACAAGAACTCCAACCTCCTCCCATTTAACCATCGTCAGGTGGCTTTTGAGAACAACGGGACTTTAAAGCTCTCGGACGTGCAGAAGGACGTGGATGAAGGGGAGTACACGTGTAACGTTCTCGTCCAGCCGCAGCTCTCCACGAGCCAGAGTGTCCATGTCACTGTGAAAGGTAATATCAGGTCATTTTCTTCAGAATGTATAATTCAGGCTTCCGGCTGACACCACTAGGGGGAGCTGAGGAGCCAACAGGATATCAATGTATTATAGAGTTCAATGGGAGCTGTATGAATATGCATACATTAAGCTCCCCCTGGTGGTGAGTGCAGGCTGCCAGAATAATTTCATTTAACTCAGTGGCTATGCAGTAAAAAGTCTGATATTGCACAGTGTCTGTTGATGGATCTTTTTACACTTACACTTGAGGTCTCCTTTTTGGCTTACAGTATATGAATACTCAGCACATCAGGTGCTGTTGGCACTTTTGTTGCGCTATCTCCGGAAATGCATGTGGTAAGGTAATGTGCGCATCTCCATTGGCTTATTTTTCAAAGGGGTCATGTGATCAGGTCAATGAAGTTTTTATTTAATTTTAATTTTTTTATTTTAATTTTTTTAAAAAAATATGCTGTGGAGCTGGACATATAACCTACCAATCCCCCCCCCCCCTTCCCTTTGGCCAGAAAGGTTTAAGGGATGTGAAGGACATAATTCTGTATTCCGACTACTAAAAAGAGGAACCTTGAAAATCACGGATCCATCAACAGCAGCTTGTTAACAGTTTCCAAGCTGCAACAAGAGAGTTTTTCAACACTGAATGTAAAGCAAACCCAGTGGAAGCTAACAAGGGTTGTAAATGATGTAGTCTATAGAGATGGATACCATTGTGTACTTTGCCTACTGAATAGAAGCTCAATAAGAATAACCAGTCCATCAACAGGAGCTTATTGACAGTTCCTAGTTGCAGCAACCATCTCTTTCAGCACAGAAGGTAAAATAAACCCAATGGAAGATGGGCCAGGGAGCCCAGAAGGGTTGTAAAGGATACAATTATGTACCCTGACTACTGAATAGAGGCACGATAAGAATTACTTAAAGGGAACCTGTCACCTCCTTTTCTGAAAATGAGCTGTTAACAGTACCTTAAAGTAGAGCCGAGTGTGATCCTAATGCTGTAGTTGAAACTGAGAACTGCCGGATGAAAACGCTGAAAACTGAACTTTTAATCTTGCTGCGCGGGCTTTCTGGTGTGGGCTTGAAGTCAAGGGGGCAGCGGCCTCCTTGCTTCAAGTCAAGAAAGCCACTCCCCACTTGCGCTTGACTGACAGTTAGCCCGGGAGCCGGGGATCGCAGAAATCTTGCGCATGCGCGGTTGCGCGACTGAGTACTGCGCGATCCCGGCACCCGGCTCTTCATGTTGCCGGCGCTTCAGTACTCAGTGCGCATGCGCCGCCTTACTATGCGAGCGCGCTTGGGAGAGCGCGCCTGCCGTCCACGCACGGGGTCACTGATGCGGCGTACCGATGAAGCTGATGAAGCGCCGGCAACATGAAGAGCCGGGTGCCGGGCTAACTGTCAGTCAAACGCAAGTGGGGAGTGGCTTTCTTGACTTGAAAGCAAGGAGGCCGCTGCCCCCTTGACTTCAAGCCCACACCGGAAAGACAGCGCAGCAAGATTAAAAGTTCAGTTTTCAGCGTTTTCATCCGGCAGTTCTCAGTTTCAACTACAGCATTAGGATCACACTCGGCTCTACTTTAAGGTACTGTTAACAGCTCATTTTCAGAAAAGGAGGTGACAGGTTCCCTTTAACCATCAACAGCAATTTGTTGATGGTTTCCAAGTTGTGACAAGAGGCTTTCGACATATAATGTAAAACAAACCCAGTGGAAGATACCAAGGATGTGGTCTACACAAAAGGATACCATTATGTTCCCTGAGTAATGAACAGAGGCACAATTAGAATAACTGATCCGGCAGCAGCAGCTTGATGACAGTTTCCGAGTGGAAACAGCAGACTCTTCCAGCACAGAATGTAAAAGGAACCCAAAAATTTTGTAAAGGATCTGGTCTACTCAAAAGAATGCCAATATGTACCATGAATACTAAACAGAGACATAATTAGAATAAATGATCCAGCAGCAGCAGCTTGATGACAGTTTCCGAGTAGAAACAACAGACTCTTCTAGCACAGAATGTAAAATGAACCCAGTGGACGATAAACCCCAAAAGGGTTGTAAGGGATCTGGTCTACACAATAGAATGCCATTATGTACCATGATTACTGAACAGAGACATAATTAGAATGAATGATTCGTCACAAGCTGCTTACTGACAGTTTCCACATTGTAAACTCAAAGGAAGATTCCAAGGAATCAGGAAAAATGTAGGCACGGATCTGGCATGTGATGCTGTCGCTTTAATAATATGGACTATAGTAGCAGCAAGGTGGCCCTTTAATCACATGGTGGTCGGGGGGGCCCGGGTAACAGATGAGCAATCACCACAGGGCCCCCTACCATAATTCTTGGAATCTCCGTGTTATTTCTGACATCTGCCCTCTATCTCTCGATGTACAGAAGCCACCAGTGAGGCTTTTTATATGTCCTTGGCGCTGCGCTCTGAGCCAGAATTTTTTATTTTTTTTGTCTTTTTATGAAAAGGAACACATCGATGTTATGAGATTCAGACTGGAAATAAACAGAATGAAAGCCGAGGCGGACAGCCAGGGCTCAATTAAAAGATGTGTTCTGAAAGATGCAATTATAAATAGCGTTCTCAAGAGATGGCCTCCTGCCGGGATGTCGTCTGCGGTTAAAGAGAAATTATAGATAAAAATCACTCGGCGCGAACCGATCCGAGCGCTTTCTATCTCTAGCATGGGGTTATCATTAGAGGAAGGGGCTGGGGTGAAAACCGAGCTCTGGGTTGCATTTTGGGGCAGGAGGTCAGTTCTGTCCCAAAAGCAAGAAGGACACGCCCCTGGAAGATGTATCTAAGCAAGGAAACGCTCAAATGCGATAGCTTTCTGGAAAGCAATATGGTCCTTAGGTTGGATTCACGCGACCGTAAGTGTTTTGCATCTTTTGCAGCCCTATTAAAATTAAAGGGTTTGTCCCATCATAGACAATGGTGGCATATAACTAGGATATGCCCCCATTGGCTAATAGGTGCAGGTCCCACCTACAATGAGAATGGAGCGGGAAAATGATTGGAGGGCGCACTGCGCATGCGCAGCCGCCCTCCATTTATTTCAGTGGGGCAGCCGAAAATAGCCGAGAGCTGGCTCAGCTATTTCCGTCTGCCCCATAGAAATGAATGGGAGCAGGGGCCGCACATGCGCAGTGTGCTCCCATTCATTTCTATGGGAGCAGCACTTGGTGGTGGATGGACCCCGGAAAATCCGGGGTCCTCCAGCCACAGCTCTCCCCGCTCCGTTCTCGTTGTAGGTGCAGGTCCCAGCGGCGGGACCCACACCTATCAGACAATGGGGGCATATCCTAGTGATATGCCTCCATTGTCTATAATGGGAATGTCCCTTTAATTGGTCTGTACCCGTTCCAAAAAATTGCAGAAGGGATGCGGACCCAGAATTACGGTCGTATGAATACACCCTTATACTTCACATAGGGCCAATTTACAATTTATATAATTTTATTTAAAAAGGGTTTCCTACATTTTACTACTATGACCTATCCTCAGGATAGGTCATCAGTATCTGATAGGTGGGAGTTTGACACCCAGTACCCCCGCTGATCAGCTGTTTGAGAAGGTTCCAGCGCTCCTGTGAGTGCCGCAGCCTTCTCTCAGTTCACCAAGTACAGCGCTGTACATTGTATAGTGGTTACTCTTGGTATTGCGCTCAGCCCCATTCACTTGAACGGGGCTGAGCTGCACCTAGGCCACGTGACTGATAAACGTGATGTCACTGCCTAGGGGAGAGATGAGAGAAGGTCGTGGCCTTACGGGAACACCAGTGTCTTCTCAAACAGCTGATCGGCGGGGTTCCAGGTGTCAGACCCTCACCAATCAGATCAGATCATCAGCCCATCAGTGAACTGAAGCTTTCATTTGAGAAGGCATTGGGGCAACAGAGTCACAGTGGGCATCCTGTCTGTCCTTGCCCCCTAGACCCCACTTACAACCCATCTCTTCTGGTCTCGGTCATACCCATCATGCCAGTGGAGCAGAAACTGAACTACAGATCGATGGCCCGCAGTACAGTAAATCTCTGGTCAATGGAGCGCCCAGGTGGCCTGTGGCCCCTACTCAAATTCAGTCTTGCCGTATTGTAGATACATTGCATGGCACACATGCTTTCCTATGGATTTCAGCACCGTGCAATGGCTGACTCCATACTGAGTCTGAGAAGAGTCCTCCTTAAAAGGAATCTGTTAGCAGTTTTGACCATACTAAACTGCTGCCAGCACTAGTTAGGGGCTGGGGAGAGTAGTACAAACCTATGTTTTGTGGAACTTTTATAATCTGGAGTAGAATTAGATGTTTTATTCTGCCAGATTCTGTTCATGCAAGTGTCCAGGAGGCGGAGCTTCACTGAGAAGTACCCTCCACCCAAAAGTGATCATGGGACAAATCATAGAAATATATCAGAAGATCTGATCCTTGATCTCTAACAGCTTGGAACTCTTAAAGGGGATGCCCACAAAAAATATTCTACAGTTTTCAAACCAGCACCTGGATCTGAATATTTTTGTAATTGCATGTAATTAACAATTTTGTATATCCACTGAGTTATTCAATAAAATGTATCTGTATAGCGCCACCTGCTGTTAGTTCTTTTCTTATTCCTTTGTCCTGCTGACTGAGAAGGCTGCACATGCTCAGTTTCATCCTTCATCTGCCTCCTGAGCTGTGATAGGGAGAGCTGAGCCACGCCCCCTGAGCTGTGATAGGGAGAGCTGAGACACGCCCTCTGAGCTGTGATAGGGAGAGCACAGACACGCCCCCTTTTCAGCAGCAGAAAAGACCCTCCCCTGATATAAATCTAGCAGAGCAATGAATGTGGAGATCTCTGGATCCATGTGAGGTACAGGGCTGGTTCTAGCTTTGTTAGAAAGAGGTTGTCATGTACTATATGATGTCTGATTTTCATTTTTTTACATTAATCATGGGATAACCCCTTTAAATGGGTTGGCCCATCTGGTACATTAATGGCTTTTCACTAGGATATGCCATCAGCGTCAGATTGATGCCAGTCCTCCCCCCTCCGTACATGCTCGTTCACCGCTATGGGAGTTCCGAAAATAACAGAGTGAGTGCCCTCAGCTGTTTTCACAAGCCCCATAGTGGTTAATCAAGAGTGCACCGAGCAAGTGTGACCACCACTCCTTTCAGTGTTGTGGGACTACCTGAAATAGGCGAGTGCCCTCAGCTATTTCATAGCGGTAAATGGAAAGTGGCTCTGCATGGGCGACAGCTGTCTGTACATTCACTTCAGGGGGGCTCCATTAGGGAGATAGGTGTGGATCCCACCTCTGTGACTCGCTCCCATCCCACATTGATGCCATATCTTAGCATTATGCCATCAATGTCCCAACCCTTTTAAGTTTTAAAACTACTGAGACTACATACCCCTTTGGTGCCACTCTTTAGCATTTTAGGGCAGTCATTGGAGCTTCATGGCTTCCAAAATCTGAAGTCCTAGCGCTATGCTATAGGTGATTGGGAAGTCTATAGAGCCCCTTTGGTATTTGGTGGCATCTGTAGACTGTACCTAAGTGACCTGCTTGGCACCACTTACCTTGGTTGATGTGACGTTGACCCCCTCTCTTCTTCTCTTTCAGTGCCCCCTTATATTCAGCCATTTGAATCCCAAAGATTTTCCATCGGGCAAAGAGTGTTCATCCCATGTGTGGTGGTCTCCGGGGATTTGCCCATCACCATCACTTGGCAGAAGGACGGGAGGCCAATTCCGGCCAGTCTTGGGGTCACCATCGACAACATTGACTTTACAAGCTCCTTGAGGATTTCCAATCTTTCCCTGATGCACAATGGGAATTACACCTGCATCGCCCGAAATGACGCAGCCGCCGTAGAACACCAAAGCCAGTTAATTGTCAGAGGTAAGTGGTCATGCAGAAGATGAATGCATTACTCTATTACAGCCGGCACATGGCTCGTCACCCAGCTTTCCCAAACTCAAATGCCGCTGCGGTTGAGGACACCCACTGCTGCTCCATTCAAACAGAAGATTGCATGCAGTCCCATAGACTTTGAATGGAGCAAGAGTGGGCACGCTGCACCGCTGCTGCAACCAAACTGGGGCACAGGACCAGCGTATATCTGATTGGTGGCAATCCCAGCAGTCAGACCTCCACCGATCTATCCAGTGGGGGCTATGGTGAGAGGGGTCAGAGTGTCCGCTGACAGCTGCCACTAGGGGGAGCTTACAACATACAGATGAGTTCAGTGCTAGCTGTATGAATCCATATACACAGGGCTCCCCCTAGTGGCGGCTGCAGGCAGCAGGAATTATATTCCACAACCCATTGAAAAAATTTCAAGGGATTAGACAGTCATGTCTGGGATTGGAATACCCATTGTTTGCTTTGGGAAGTGACATCCGTAGGGATTCACAATATAATTAGGCATTGTGATACCTGCATTGTGATTGGTCAAACTGTATGGGACCATAGAAGATTGCTTGCAGTCCCATAGACTTTCAGTGGAGCAACAATGGGCATGCTCTACCACTGCTGCATCTAGACTAGGGCATAGGAACAATACTCTCATGAGTGGGGGGATCCCAGCAGTTGCACCTCCACCAGTTATACACTTAGATAGTAGATATGTGATAAGTTGTCATTCTCGGACAACCCCTTTAAGAACCAATGAAACCTACTCAGAAAACTATATAAGAAAGAGACGATTAAGTCTTAGTGACAGTGGTGTTACTATTATAGGGGCAGAGCATGTGACGGGGGCTATAGTGTGAGGGGTAATAGTGTGCACTGACAGCTGCCACTAGGGGGAGCTTACAACATACAGATGAGTTCAGTGCTGGCTGTATGAATCCATATACACAGGGCTCCCCCTAGTGGCGACTGCAGGCAGCAGGAATTATATTCCACAACCCATTGAAAAAATTTCAAAGGACTAGACGACAGGCAATCATGGCTGAGAGTGTAATTTGCGATGGGAAGTGAAGTCCGTAGGGATTCAGAATATAATAAGACATTGCGATCCCTGCAGTACAGGTGACCAGTGATTAGTCAAACTGCATGGGACCATAGAAGATTGCTTGCAGTCCCATAGACTTTCAATGGAGCAACAGTGGGCATGCTCTACTGCTGCTGCATCTAGACTAGGGCATAGGAACAATGCTCTCATGAGTCACACCTCCACCAGAAATATCATACAGCCAGTGATAAGTTGTCATTCTCAGACAACCCCTTTAAGAACTGGCTAAACCTTCCCATAAACCTATATAGAAAGAAAGACAGGATTAAGTCTTGGTGACAGTGGTGGAACTATCATAGCGGCAGATCATGTGGCAGGGGGCTATAGTGAGAGAGGCGATAGTGTGCACTGACAGCTGCCACTAGGGGGAGCTTACTACATACACATGAGTTCAGTGCTGGCTGTATGAATCCACTTACACAGGGCTCCCCCTAGTGGTGGCCAAATGCATCAGGAATTCTATTTCACAACCCATGAGACGAGACAGCCATGGCTGATGTTGGAATACCCATTATATGCGGTGGGAAGTGAAGTCCATAGGGATTCAGAATATACTTCTGCACTGCAGGTGACCAGTGATTGGTCAGGGTTGATGCAAGGATTAGATAAGGAAGGAGAAATATTTCCTGTTTTTGTTTTCTCTCTTTTTTGGCACATTTTCGCAGCCGATCTGATATCTTTCCGTGCAGTCGTATCTTTTGCTGCGTTTTCTTCCTGAGGGTAGGCAGAGGTCATTGCTAAGCCCAGAGGAACGCGGAGCCATCATGAAAATGAGAGCAGTTGCTAAGGAACGGACAACCTTAGCTGCTTGCTTCTCCTGCTGCAGCCTCACCCTGACTGAGATGGCTGGAGATGCCGCATTCACCTCACGTCTACATGACTTTTCATTGTAGGAACTGCGTGCTATCTGCAGCTGAAAAATGGCCGGCACAGTCCTGATAGGGAATGCTGCGGAGAAGGAGATGGGCATGGCAGCCATGTTTTCACCATATTGTGCCAAACATATATAATAATGAGGGTTATTTAGGGTCACTGCATTGTTGTAGAACCAGAGGTCCCAGCATGTTCTGCCTGCTTCTCTGGCTTGTAAATTCTGCTTTGGGCCTGCAGTTTTTGCATGACTGCTGGTACATATTAATGGGTACTTCCAGGCACACTTCATTTAAAAACAATGGTGCAGGAAACATTGCCATCTATCTACTGCAAATAAAGAAGATGTGTAACACTAAATATACTGTAACTATCACACCCACTAATATAATACTGCCTCCTATGTACAAGAGTATATAAGTACTATAATACTGCTCCTATGTACAAGAATATAACTCTATAATACTGCTCCTATGTACAAGAATATAACTACTATAATACTGCTCCTATGTACAAGAATATAACTACTATAATACTGCTCCTATGTACAAGAATATAACTACTATAATACTGCTCCTATGTACAAGAATATAACTACTATAATACTGCCCTATGTACAAGAATATAACTACTAATACTGCTCCTATGTACAAGAATATACTATAAACTGCTCCTATGTACAAGAATATTAACTACTATAATACTGCTCCTATGTAGAAGAATATAACTACTATATATACTGCCCCTATGTACAAGAATATAACTAACTATATACTTGCCTCCTATGTAGAAGAATATTACTACTATAATACTGCTCCTATGTACAAGATATAAACTACTATAATACTGCTCCTATGTAGAAGAATATAACTACTATAATACTGCTACCTATGTACAAGAATATAATAAACTATATAATACTAATGCTCCTATGTACAAGAATATAACTACTATAATACTGCTCCTATGTACAAGAATATAACTACTATAATACTGCTCCTATGTACAAGAATATAACTACTTAATACTGCTCCTATGTACAAAGAATATAACTACTATAATACTGCTCCTATGTACAAGAATATAACTACTATAATACTGCTCCTATGTACAAGAATATAACTACTATAATACTGCTCCTATGTACAAGAATATAACTACTATAATACTGCTCCTATGTACAAGAATATAACTACTATAATACTGCTCCTATGTACAAGAATATAACTACTATAATACTGCTCCTATGTACAAGAATATAACTACTATAATACTGCTCCTATGTACAAGAATAACTACTATAACTACTATAATACTGCCTCCTATGTACAAGAATATAACTACTATAATACTGCTCCTATGTACAAGAATATAACTACTATAATACTGCCTCCTATGTACAAGAATATAACTACTATAATACTGCTCCTATGTACAAGAATATAACTACTATAATACTGCTCCTATGTACAAGAATATATAACTACTATAATACTGCTCCTATGTACAAGAATATAACTACTATAATACTGCTCCTATGTACAAATATAACTACTATAATACTGCTCCTATGTACAAGATATAAACTACTAAATACTGCCTCTATGTACAAGAATATAACTACTATAATACTGCTCCTATGTACAAGAAATATAACTACTATAATACTGCCTCCTATGTACAAGAATATAACTACTATAATACTGCTCCTATGTACAAGAATATAACTACTATAATACTGCCTCCTATGTACAAGAATATAACTACTATAATACTGGTCCTATGTACAAGAATATAACTACTATAATACTGCTCCTATGTACAAGAATATACTACTATAATACTGCCTCTTATGTATAAGAATATAACTACTATAATACTGCTCCTATGTACAGAAATATAACTACTATAATACTGCTCCTATGTACAAGAATATAACTACTATAATACTGCTCCTATGTACAAGAATATAACTACTATAATACTGCTCCTATGTACAAGAATATAACTACTATAATACTGCCTCCTATGTATAAGAATATAACTACTACAATACTGCCTCCTATGTACAAGAATATAACTACTATAATACTGCTCCTATGTACAAGAATATAACTACTATAATACTGCTCCTATGTACAAGAATATAATACTATATAATACTGCTCCTATGTACAAGAATATAACTACTATAATACTGCTTCCTATGTACAAGAATAACTACTATAATACCTCCTATGTACAAGAATATAACTACTATAATACTGCTCCTATGTACAAGAATATAACTACTATAATACTGCTCCTATGTACAAGAATATAACTACTATAATACTGCCTCCTATGTACAAGAATATAACTACTATAATACTGCCTCCTATGTACAAGAATATAACTACTATAATACTGCCTCCTATGTACAAGAATATAACTACAATAATACTGCTCCTATGTACAAGAATATTACTACTATAATACTGCTCCTATGTACAAGAATATAACTACTATAATACTGCCCCTATGTACAAGAATATAACTACTATAATACTGCTCCTATGTACAAGAATAATATACTATACTATAATACTGCTCCTATGTAAAAGAATATAATTACTATAGTACTGCTCCCCTTGGTGAATCTTGTGCAATACATTTTTCTGGCACATTTGAGCAAGGAGAAGTCTCAAAGACTGATAGTATTGGATTGGTGATCTGTGTATGATGTTATATATGGCGGCTTTATTCATCCAGTTAATACATATTTCTTACTGATGTTTTGTATCAATAATCAAGTCCTCAGCTTTTACTGTATTCAGTCACCTATACTTTGATATTGAGCACCCTCTACTGGCCAATCTGTAGCATTGCATTGATGATTAAGTAACACAGTAAAATGACTACAGTATATGATACTACAACTCCTAGCATGTCGTACGGAATTTTGTGGTTTATTCCTTGATTTTTTTTTTCTTCTCTATGTTTTAACATGTTATTTTCATCCAATTCTGGGAAAGCTTGATGACAACCAGTATAGACACTATGGCAGCTCCTGTACAGGTTGCAATCCAAGTTTCGCCCCTCTTACCCACATTACTCTAGCTCTCTATGAAAGCAGACATTATCTGCTGATTACCTATTTAAAGGGACATGTTTACTAATTTCTAAAAATCTGTAAAGTTCCTCCTAGATTTGTGGTCCAACCCACTGACCAAGATGGGATTTTCAGAAAGGCCGTGATACTGAACTGCTCCGCGGAGGGTTACCCTGTGCCTACGATCGTGTGGAAGTACTCTAAAGGTAACGCCCAGCTCTCCTGGTTCCGCCCCTTTATGTTCTTCTAGATCTGATTGACATCCAGGGTATTCTTTATCTGGATCCAAAATATCTGGATAAACATAACTGATTTGTAATATGTATGTATGTATGTATGTATGTATGTATGGATAGATAGATAGCCGGGTGTACTCTGACGTCATCGGCGCAGGCGCAGTGAGGTAGCCGGGAGCCCGGCGGCCAGCGCCACTCACTGCGCCTGCGCCGATTTTATTCCGCATGGCTCAGGCGCGGGATTTGAAGCGAGGACAGGGCCGGCAGAAGATCGAACAAGCTGCCTGGCCCTGTCAATCAAGGAAGGCGTGACAGCAGGTGGGCAAACGGAGCTTACTAGGTGCAGGGTAACCGCCCCTTGCACCTAGTAACCTAATTAGCATAAAATAAAAGTGCTTTTTTTATCAAAAACGGGGGCACCAATATAAAAATTAATACCAGATTGGGCATCAGGTGACATTTGCACATTGCAAATGTCATCCTGTTTAATATGCCCAGATCTGGTGACAGTAACCCTTTAAGCTCTGTGTCAGAAAAACCGAGACCCGGCCACTGTAAAGATATGTTTAGCTATTTAGACATGGTGATAAAAGGTGGAGATGCACTGTAAAGCAGGAGGTGCATTGTGGGGGACTACTGTCCCTGCTCCTGCGCCGTGGACTGCTCTCGTGGCTGGGAGTCTGCGTCAGGCAAACACTCTGTGCTTCACTGATTATCTCTGCTGTTCCCATTGTAATTTATTCATTCTCTCAGGAAATTGAGTGGAAAACGTAATCACCGGACAATGCGCTCGTTACAGTGCGGAGAAAACAGAAGGCAGAGCGCTAAATAATCTCAGGTTTATCGGAAATATCAGAATTAAATGTGTAACTAAATAATCCCTTATAGCCAGGTCTGGACTGTCTACTCTAAACCTATACTTACCTGACTACTGCCCGCCCTACCTACTACTACCTGACTACTGCCCCGCCCTTACTTACCTGTGCCACGCCCTACGCTTACCCTGACTCTGCCCGTCCTACACTTACCGACTACTCCGCTTATACTTACCTGACTACTGCCCATCCTAATATTTACCTGACTAGGCCTATATACTACCTGACTACTGCCCGTCCTACACTTACCTGAACTACTGCCCGCCTAATACTTACCTGACTACTGCCCGTCCTAACTTACCTGACTACTGCCCGTCCTACACTACCTACCTGCCCGCCCTATACTTACCTGACTACTGCCCGCCCTACACTTACCTGACTATGCCGCCCTATACTTACCTGACTCTGTGCGACTATACTTACCTGACTACTGCCCGTCCTAACTTACCTGACTACTGCCCGCCCTATACTTACCTGACTACTGGTAATACTGCCACTGCCTATATTACTTTCTTACTACCTACTGCCCGTCCTATACTTACCTGACCTGCCCTATCTTACTATAACTGCCCGCCGCTACCCTGACTACTCCTATACTTGACTACTGCCCGCCCTATACTTACCTGACTACTGCCCCGTCCCTTACTTACCTGACACGCCCGCCCTATACTTACCTGACTACTGCCCGTCCTATAACTTACCCTGACTACTGCCGCCCTATACTTACCTGATTACTGCCCGTACTACTACTACCTGACTACTGCCCGCCCTATACTACCTGACTACTGCCCTCCTATACTTACCTGACTCCTGCCCTATAACTTCCTACTTTCCCTACTACCCCTGTCCTACACTTACCTGACTACTGCCCGCCCCTATACTTACCTGACTACTGCCCATTTACTTCCTCTCTTCCTATACTTAACTGCTACTGCCCGTCCTAACTTACCTGACTACTGCCCGTCCTATACTTACCTGACTACTGCCCGCCTACATTACCTGACTACTGCCCGTCCTATACTTACCTGACTACTGCCCGTCCTATACTTACCTGACTACTGCCCGCCCATACCTGACTAACTACGCCTACTACTTACCTGACCTACTGCCCGTACTTACTATATACCTGACTACTGCCTTGCCCTAATACTTACCTGACTACTGCCGTCCTATACTTACCTGACTACTGCCTAACTACTTTCCTACGTACCTGACTACTGCCCTCCTATACTTAATATAACTATGCCCGTCTATACTTACCTGACTACTGCCCTCCTACACTTACCTGACTACTGCCCGTCCTATACTTACCTACTATAATACTGCCCGCCCTATAACTTACCTGACTACTGCCCGTCCTATACTTAACCTGACTACTCCCGTCCTATGTACCTGACTACTGCTGCCCCGCCCTATACTTACCTGACTACTGCCCGTCCTATACTTACCTGACTACTGCCCGTTTACTTACCTGACTACTGCCCGTCCTATACTTACCTGACTACTGCCCGTCCAATACTTACCTGACTATGCCGTCCTATACTTACCTGACTACTGCCCGTCCTATAACTTACCTGACTACTGCCCGTCCTAACTTACCTGACTACTGGCCCGTCCTACACTTACCTGACTACTGCCCGTCCTATACTTACCTGACTACTGCCGTCCTACACTGCCCTCCTACACCTACTACTGCCCGTCCTATACATTACCTGACTACTGCCCGTAACTACCTGACTACTGCCCGTCCTTCACTTACCTGACTACTGCCCGTTCCTACTACTTACCTGACTTATACTGCCCGTCCTATACTACCTGACTACTGCCCGTCCTATACCTGACTACTGGTCCTACACTACCTACTGCCGTCCTACCTTACCTACTACTGCCCGTCCTATACTTTACCTGACTACTGCCCGTCCCTACACTTACCTGACTACTGCTACTTACTATTACTTCTGACTACTGCCCGTCCTACACTTACCTGACTACTGCCCGTCCTATACTTACCTGACTACTGCCCGTCCTACACTACTACTGCGTCCTACACTTACCTGACTACTGTCCTACACTTACCTGACTGCCCGTCTATACTTACCTCTATGCCCAGTCCTACACTTACCTGACTACTGCCGTCCTTACACTTGACTACTGCCGTCCTATACTTCCACTACTGCCCGTCCTATACTTACCTGACTACTGCCCGTCCTTACTTACTGACTACTGCCCATCCTATACTTACCTGACTACTGCCCGTCTATTACTTACCTGACTAACTGCCCGTCCTATACTTACTGCACTTACTGCCCGTCCTACACTTAACCGACTACTGCCCGTGCACTACCTGACTACTGCCCGTCCTACACTTACCTGACTACTGTGGTTTCTATACTTACCTGACTACTGCCCGTCCTACACTTACCTGACTACTGCCCGTCTACTTACCAAGCTACTGCCCGTCCTATACTTACCTGACACTGCCCGTCGTCCTTTTTACTTACCTGACTACTGCCCGTCCTATATCCCTTACTGACTACTGCCCGTCCTAACTTAAACCGCACTTACCTGACTACTGCCCGTCTTATACACTTACTGACTACTCCCGTCTCCACTTACCTGACTACTGCCCACACCTCCGTGCCCGCCTTTAGCTGACTACTGCCCGTCTTATGTACCGACTACTGCCGCATACTTTAACTGTGACTACTGCCCGTTACACTTACCTGACTACTGCCCGTCCTACACTTACCTGACTACTGCCCGTCCTATCTTACTAGCACTTACCTGACTACTGCCCGTCCTACACCTGAACTACTGCCCGTCTATAACCTGACTACTGCCCCGTCTTATACGTACCTGACTGACCCGTCCTACACTTACCTGACTACTGCCCGTCCATATACTTACCTGACTACTGCCCGCCTATACTTACCTGACTACTGCCCGTCCTACACTTACCTGACTACTGCCCGTCCTACACTTACCCTGACACTGCCCGCCTATACACCTGACACTGCCCGTCCTATACTTTACCTGACTACTGCCGCGTCCTTCACTTACCTGGACTACTGCCCGTCCTACACTTACCTGACTATGCCCGTCCTATACTTACCTGAACTACTGCCCGTTCTATACTTACCTGACTACCCCGTCCTATACTTACCTGACTACTGCCCGTCCTATACTACCTACTATACATGACTACTGCCCGTCCTATAACGACTACTGACACTTACCTGTACGTACCTGACTACTGCCCGTCCTATACTTAAATATACTTACCCTACTGCCCGTCCTATACAGACTTACTGGCTCCTACACTTACCTGACTACTGCCCGTCCTATACTTTACCTGACTACTGCCCGCACAGACACCTGGTTCCTGACTACTGCCCGTCCTAACTTAGACACTGTGGCCCGGTGACTTACCTGAACTGCCCGTTTCAACTACTGCCCGGAGGACTAACACCTGTGGACCCTGACTACTGTCTGACTACTATACTTACCTGACTACGCTTAGCTATACTTACCTAAAACCTGACTACTGCGTGAACTAACAAGTGCCCGGAGGCTGAACTGCCCACTACCTGTGTCCTACACTTACCACTTGCCCGCTGTGCCCGGACTACTGTTACCTGACTTCGTCTCCGCTACTGACCTGTCTGTGCTGGCCCGTGGGCTTAAACTGCCCGTGACTAAACACACTTCTTCCTGACACTGCCCCGCTGCTGTTACAGTGACTATATACTTCAAAACGGAATGCCCGTGAGTGCTTAAACGTAACCTGACTACTGCCCGTTGACTACTGCCCGGACTACTGCCCGTCCTATACTTACCTCTAGAACTACTGCCCGGACTACTGCCCGCTAGACTAGCCCAATAATGGACTGCCGTTACATACCTGACTACTGCCCGTCCTATACTTACCTTACTGCCCGTCCTTACTACCTGCTACTGCCGCGTCCTACACTTACCTGACTACTAACTTACCTGACTACTGCCCGTCCTACACTTACCTGACTACTGCCCGTCTGACTACTGCCCGTACTACTGACTACTGCCCTACTGACTACCTGACTACTGACTTACCTATACTTACCCTACTGCCCGTCCTACACTTACCCGCCCCCACTTACCTGACCTGCCGTACCTACGCTTACCTGACTACTGCCCCGTCCTACTTACCTGACTACTGCCCCACGTACCCTACTGACTTACCTGACTTACCTACTGCCCGTCCTATACTTACCTGACTACTGCCCGTCTCCTTACCTGACTACTGCCCGTCCTTACTACCTGACTACTGCCCGTTCCTTCACTTACCTGACTGCTGCCCGTCCTACACTACCTGCGACTACTGCCCGCTACCACGTTCTTTACTTACCTGACTACTGCCCTCTTATACGTACCTGACTACTGCCCGTCCTACATTCCTGACTACTGCCCGTCCTACACTCTACACTTACCTGACTACTGCCGTCCTACACTTACCTGACTACTGCCCGTCCTACACTTACCTGACTACTGCCCGTCTTATACTTACCTGACTACTGACTACCCGTCTTATACTTACCTGACTACTGCCCGTCCTACACTTACCTGACTACTGCCCGTCCTTCACTTAACCTGACTACTGCCCGTCCTCCTTACCTGACTATCTTCCCTGATACCCTGTCCTACTTACCTGACTACTGCCCGTCCTACACTACCTGACTACTGCCCGTCCTACACTTACCTGACTACTGCCCGTCCTACACTTACCTGACTACTGCCCCTCTTTATACTTACCTGACTACTGCCCGTCTTATACGTACCTGACACTGCCCGTCCTACACTTGACTACTGCCCGCCCTTACTTACCTGACTACTGCCCCGTCCTATTACTTACTGACTACTGCCCGCCTATACTTACCTGACTACTGCCCGTCCTATACTTACCTGACTACTGCCCGTCTCCTATACTTACCTGACTACTGCCCGTCCTATACTTACCTGACTACTGCCCGCCCTATACTTACCTGACTACTGCCCGTCCTACACTTACCTGACTACTGCCCGTCCTAACTTACCTGACTACTGCCCGCCCTACACTTACCTGACTACTGCCGTCCTACACTTACCTGACTACTGCCCGTCCTACACTTACCTGACTACTGCCCGTCCTACACTCCTACCTGACTACTGCCCGTCCTACACTTACCTGACTACCCCGTCCTACACTTCCCTGACTACTGCCCGTCCTACACTTACCTGACTACTGCCCGTCCTATACTTACCTGACTACTGCCCGTCCTATACTTACCTGACTACTGCCCGTCCTACACTTACCTGACTACTGCCCGTCCTACACTTACCTGACTACTGCCCGTCCTATACTTACCTGACTACTGCCCGTCCTATACTTACCTGACTAGGGAGAGCATGGACACGCCCCCTTATCAGCAGCAGAAAAGACACTCCCTTGAGCTGCCAGCTTGATATAAATCTAGCAGAGCAATGAATGGGGAGATCTCTGGACCCATGTGAGGTACAGGGCTGGTTCTAGCTTTGTTAGAAAGAGATGGTCATGTACTATATGATGTCTGATTTTCATTTTTTACATTATTCGTGGGAGAACCCCTTTAAGCTGTAGTGTCATCAGTGTGCCACTAGATGGCAGCAGTTGGCATATGCTACTTCTGAACTGATGCATTGATATAACTGATGGTCAGAGGCCATCAAGCGCGCCCAGAGTTATACCCGCAACACTGGCAGACTATGCTCATGGTGAGAAATGGCCTGGCGCCAAACTTCCTTCTCTGCTTCCTATCACAAAGTCATAGAGTTTGATTGCAGGCACCACTAGGGGGAGCTCCCTGCTAACAGATTTCTGCAGAGCCCATTGAGTTCCAATATATATGTCCATGTTCGTTTAGCTCCCCCTGGTGGTGGCTGCATGGTGCTAGAATTTTATCATTTATGTCTATGGCAGTGTGAAAGAAAGCGGGATATTTTGGAACTACTAACGCTACATTGTAATTACACTGCGCTGCCGCTACCAAGGAGATGACGCATGGAAGCATCGCTCGGGTGACCTTTTTAGACAGCTTATTGGGGTGGGTGGGAGTGGGTGCTGGGGGTCTGTCCCTCACCGATCTGATATCCTGAGGATACGTCATGAATATTCGACCCTGCACAACTCCTTTAACTTTTATACACCATTCACATCCAAAGCTGCATTCAAAATTCCGCTTGTTGTCCTTGGAAATGTCTTCTCTCCTGCAGACTCCTCAGCTAGGTCACTGTCACTTGACTCCCACTTAGGATGTCAACTAAATTCTGAATGCAGCTCTGGATGTGAGTGGAGCAAGAAACATCAAGATTGATACAAGATGAGCAAAGCATTTACAAAGGGCATCTGTCAGCAGTTTTGTCCCTATGACACTGGCTGACCTGTTACATGTTTTTTGTCAGCTGAAGACATCTCTGTTGGTCCCAAGTTCATATGTGCCCACATTGCTGATAAAAAATCATGTATTAATATATGTAAATGAGCCTCTAGGAGCAACGGGGGCGTTACCATTACACCTAGAGGTTCTGCTCTCTCTGCAACTGCCGCGTCCTCTGCACCAGAAAGAGTAAACGTGATCACGGCTAGTCCTGTCAATCAAAGTGCAGAGGGTGTGGCAGATGCAGAGAGAGCAGAGCTTCTAGGTGTAACGGCAACGCCCCCATTGCTCCCAGAGGCTCATTTGCATATATAAAAACATCGTTTTTCTCAGCAATGCGGACACATATGAACATGGGACCAACACAGATGTCTTCAGCTGCCAAGAGCACATGTAACAGGTCAGCCAGTGTCATAGTGACAAAACTGCTGACAGATGCCCTTTAACTGTTAGGAGTTCCCATGAATAATGATGGCGTGTCCTTCGTCTGTTTCCGCAGGTGCTGGAGTTCCTCAGTTTCAGCCCATCGCTCTGAACGGTCGTATACAGCTTCTCAGTAATGGTTCTTTACTGATTAAGCACATCCTGGAGGAAGATAGCGGATACTACCTCTGCAAGGTCAGCAATGATGTGGGAGCTGACGTCAGCAAGTCCATGTATCTCACGGTTAAAAGTAAGAACTGGAACCATTTCTTTCTTGCTAACCAGGAATTTCTTTAGGTTGTGTGCTCTTCTGCCAAGACAGCCATTCATCCATGGTGATGCCACTGATGTGTCATGTGCTGCCACCTAGTGGCCATGCTGTGCCGTCCTTTTCTATGGCTAGACCTACCCATAGACATAGCTATAGGGAGGGCAGTCGCTTTCAATCCCTGGTGTATGAGGGGCTTAAAGAAGACACCAGTGCAAACGGATCAGCTATCCACAGTGTAGGGGATAGGTATCTGATCGGAGGGGGTCTGACTACTATCACAAGTCCTCGTATGAATACAGCAGCAGGTCAAGCATGTGCTTTGATGCTTCATTCACTCTTTATGGGACACCCATTCTCGTGAATGGTGGGAATCCTACTGGTCAGGCCCCCACTGATCAGATACTGGTACGGACCACTTTAAGTGATGCCTCTGGGAAATTACGTAATTCCTGAATTCACAAGGTTTTTTACATAAATGAAGGGGTTTTCCGCCTCTGACTGATGACCTGTCCTCAGGATAGGTCATCAGTATCAGATTGGTGGGGGTCTGACACCCAGGACACCCACCAATCAGCTGTTTGAGTAGCAGTAGCGCCACGGCCTTCTCTCAGCTCACCAAGCACAGCGCCGCCCATTTGATAGTGGCTGTGCCTGGTATTGCAACTCAGCTCCATTCACGTCAATAGGGCTGATCTGCGCCAAGGCCACATGACCGATGAACGTGACGTCACATGGTCTTGGAAAAGCTAAGAGAAGGCCGCTGTGAGTGCCGGTGCCTTCTCACACAGCTGAGCGTCAAGGGACCCGGGTGTCAGATACTGATGACCTTTTCCATGCATAGGTCATCGATTAAAAAGTTAGCTAAAACACCTTTAATTCTATCTATTGAAAAGTTCTATAACTTAGTAATATGTTTTATATTTCAAGCTCCCAGAATTTTTCAAGATCTCTGCTTGCTGTCAGTGGAAGAGGCTGAAAACCCAGCCTAGTTACAATCATATCCAGTCTGGACAACGCTCTGTGAGATGAGCGGCCTTCACTCCAGTGCTGACTGATACATTGTAGCAAACTGCAAGCAGTATTTGGCCTGTGCATTTATTTTTTTTCAGCTTCTGAAGATAAAGAAAAGTGTTTTCATCCACTGACAGCAAGAAGAGATGTTGAGAATGTTGAAGGATGGAAAGAAAGTAAAGTAGAGGGTTGCAAACTTTTCATACGTAATACTGTACGTCCGCAGTGGTGGTCGTGCTTGCACACTTAGGCCTCTTTCACACGAGCGTCGCGGATTTGTTCAGGATGCGTTGAGTTAAAAACGCGCGGATTGCATGTGGATGCAATGCGTCGCGTTTTTAACACACACCCATTCATTTCTATGGAGCCTGGGCTGTGAGAAAAACGCAGAATATAGAACATGCTGCGTTTTTCACGCAACGCAGAAGTGATGCGTGAAAAAAAACGCTCATGTGAATAGCCCCATTAAAATGAATGGGTCAGGATTCAGTGCGGGTGCAATGCGTTCGCATCACGCATTGCACCCGCGCGGAAATCTCGCCCGTGTGAAAGGGGCCTTAGTCTCTTAATAGAACTTGAACCTGCAATCCTATGATCACTTATACAGCTGACTGCAATATGCCTTCATTGCAGTGTATTACGCCTGTCAGCCTATTCAGCAGGGCCCTAATAGTCATACACGCAGGGCAGACGTTGTGGCCAACCCACCGGTGATCCTTGCTCACATTGTGACGAGTCAGCAGGCTTTCAGTGGGAGCTCCCATCCTTTTTCTAACCACTTAGATGCTGCGGTCACTATTGTTCCCGGTATGTATGGGATTGCAACAGGGATCAGTGTTGTCTCCAATCCCTGACCATTGCTTTAATTATCAAATCCGACTAACCGTGAAACCCATAGGGACCAATCAAAACTCAGCTTTCATTTCTATATCTGGGAAAAATGAAGGCAGCCGTCTGGTTGGTTGCTGTGGGTAAATGAGGCCCATAGAGAACGGGATTTAACATCTCCCCTCCTCCAGATAAAGGTAATATCACCAGAAAATGCACATTTTGAAAGGTGATGTCAGGAAGATTCTGAGGGGTGATTATATATATTTTTTTTATCATATGCCCCAGACAATTATATAGGAACACCCTCAACCTGAGGCATATAAATCACAAATCGTGACCCCCTATGTTACTGTCCAAAATGAATCCCCAGACCAGACCCTCTAAACAAATACAGGCAGAGACTGGATCCATGACTAAAGAAATACAGACCCCCGACCCCCTAAATGTATACAGTCCCCAGACCAGACCATTTAGATATAGAGCCTAGATCACCTAATCAGATCCAGACCCTAGAACAGACCTCACCACCTACAGTAAGTAAATACAGAGTACAGACCTCCTAAACAAATTCAGTCCCTAGACCCCCTAAAAACAAATCCCAGACACCCTATACAAATGAAGACCCCTAAACACAGATCTCCCTAATCTGATACTAACCCCAGACTAGCCCCTTAACCTAATACAGATCCCAAAATAAATATACTTCATACCAGATCCCTAATCAGATACTGACCCCAGACCTCCTAAACTAATACAGACACCAGACCCCCTAAATAAATGCAGACCCCCACAACAGACTCACACCTAATTGTATAACAACCCAGACCTTCTAAACTAAAATAGACCCCCATACCATTAAAATAAATACAGACCTCAGACCAAACCCCCTAATTAGATAATGACTCCAGACCTCCTAAACTAATGCAGACTCCAGACCAGGTCCAACACCTTATCAAATAATAACCCAGACCTTCTAAACTAAAACAGACCAGACTTTCTAAAGTAATACAAAGCCAAGACCCCTAAATAAATATAGATCCCAGTAAAAATCCTCTAATCTGATAATAACCCAGACCGTCTAAACAAATACAGACCCCAGACCAAACCCTCTAAACAAATCCAAGCACAGACTGGATCCAACACCAGACTCCCTAAAGAAATACAGGCCTCCTAAATACAGACCCCAGACCAGACCCCCTAATCAAATACAGTCCCAGCTCCCCTAAATACAGACCTCAGACCCTCTAAATAAATACAGACCCCAGACCAGACCTCCTAATCACATAATAACCACAGACCAGACGCTCTAAACAAATCTAGACTGGATCCAAGACCAGACTCCCTAGAGAAATACAGGCCTCAGATACTATAAATACAGACCCCAGACCAGACCCCCTAATCAAATACAGTCCCAGCTCCCCTAAATACAGACCCCAGACCAGACCCCCTAATCAAATTATAACTCAGACCACACCCCCTAATCGGATTATAACTCAGACCACACCCCCTAATCGGATTATAACTCAGACCACACCCCCTAATCGGATTATAACTCAGACCACACCCCCTAATCGGATTATAACTCAGACCAGACCCCCTAATCGGATTATAACTCAGACCACACCCCCTAATCGGATTATAACTCAGACCACACCCCCTAATCGGATTATAACTCAGACCACACCCCTAATCGGATTATAACTCAGACCGAACCCCCTAATTGGATTATAACTCAGACCAGACCCTCTACAGACCCCAGACCAGAACTTCTAAATTAAAACAGACCCCTGAACCAATAAATTACAAACCCTAGATAATGACCCCAGACCAGACCCCCTAATCAGATAATGACCCCAGACCAGCAGACAGAATCAACCCTGTATTAGAAGGGCAGATTACGCTTGTTAGCGATCATCTGGCAGTGTAATAGTGCTGCCTATTACCCAATGCTTGTTCATCAGGCAATCCAAATCTTTAAACATAATCATTTGCAGGCGGCAGATCTTGGTGTCTAATCATGATCTGCTGCCGGCAAACAGTGTTTCAGGATGGGGAAGAGCGATGGCATAGCGATCAATCCTCCCTATACTGAGGAGGAGATTGCTGTGTGTAATAGTACCGGTCTCCTCCTCTAGCGAGTAGGTGATTGCCGGGAAGGAACGCTTCCCTCCTGACAATCTTTGGCAGAATCTGGCAGTGTAATACAGCCTGGCTGTGAGTTATACTGGCGGATGAGTCGCCCTCTGCATTTTAATACTTGGCGGATTTGTTTTTTTCCCCTAGTCCCGTCCTTGTGCAAATATGAAGGGGAAATCTGCATTCCCTACGTGAGATAATAAGGCAGCAGATGTATCCCTTCATGGGTACAGAGAGGCGCGGGCTGATATCTGAGCGAGGTCGCACAGCTTTCATATTAAATATTTAACAAAGTTTAACTAAACCGACTGTAGTCGTCGCCGCTTTCACTTATCACTACAAAGGCTCTTTGAAGTGGGAAAGCTGCGAAATACCTTAATCTTCTCGCTGAAAGACAGAAGGCAGATGCAGATTCTGGAGGCTCGCGGAGCCCGCCGCATAAATCCCCTATCTAGCCGGAATCGCATTATGCAGCCGACGCTGCGCAGAACCGCCATAGCATCCTGTTCATCCGGGCGCCTCCGATCAGGTGCAAAAATTCTATTTAATTTTTGTATACATAGCTATTTTTTATATTATATATATATTATATATATATATATATATTTGTTTTGTGATTATTTTGCATTTTCAATGCTTTTTCCCCTTTATTTTATGCTGTGACATTTTCATATTTTTATTATTTATTTATTTATTTAATTTTTATTTATTTTGCTACTTTGTTATCATATTTATTTCTTCTGTAACACTAGGATTAAAGGGGTATTCCCATCTTAGACAATGGGGGCAGATCGCTAGGATGTGCCCCCATTGTCTGATAGGTGCGGGTCCCACCGCTGGAACCCGCTCCTATATTGAGAACGGAGCGGGGAGCGCTGCGCCTGGAGGACCCCGGGTTTTCTGGGGTCCAGCTCAGCCCGCTGCTCCCATAGAAATGAATGGGAGCGCACTGCGCATGCGCGGCCCCCGTTCCCATTCATTTCTATGGAGCCGACGGAAATAGCCGAGCCAGTGCTCGGCTATTTTCGGCGGCCCCATAGAAATGAATGGAGGGCGGCTGCGCACTCCTTCACTTTTGGGGCTCCGTTCTCGATATAGGTGCAGGTCCCACCGCTATAATACAATGGGGGCATATCCTAGCGATATGCCTCCGTTGTCTAAGATGGGAATAACCCTTTAACGTGATAAGGCCAGTGCCGACATTCCATAACTGCCCCTCCCCCCTCACCCAACCTTCTCGAAGTGTAGCCATCAGTCATTTAAAGGGCATCTGTCAGCAGTTTTGTGCACTGGCTGACCTGTTACATGTGCTCTTGCCGGCTGAAGGCGTCTGTGTTGGTCCCATGTTCCTATGTGCCCGCCTTGCTGAGAAAAATGACGTTTTAATATATGCAAATGAGCCTCTAAGAGCAACGGGGGCGTTACCATTACACCTAGAGGCACCACTTTCTCTACAACTTTGGTGCCCTCTGCACTTGACTGATTGTCGGACTCCATAAAATACAAGGTTTCAATAAAAACATCATAATACCTGGTCCTGTCAATCACAGTGGAGAGGGCACAGCAGTCGCAGAGAGAGCAGAGCCTCTAGGAGTAATGGCAATGCCCCCGTTGCTCCAAGAGGCTCATTTGCATATATTAAAACATCATTTTTCTCAGCAATGCGGACACATATGAACATGGGACCAACACAGATGTCTTCAGCTGCCAAGTGCACATGTAACAGGTCAGACAGTGTCATAGGTACAGAACTGCTGACAGATGCCCTTTAATTGCTCTCCCCTGTAATACACCCCCCATCCACCATTGCCCTTCACCCAATTCCTTCCACACATGTTTGGTTCTCCATGTGGGTCCAGCTGACCTCCTCACCACATATCTGCCGTAGGGTCCACCTGCACCTGCAGCTCCCCCTCCCCCTCTCCATGCCCCATCAGATATACTTCCATATGATGTTTGCCCTCTTCATTTAGCTGCTTCTCTCTAAAGCAGGGATCAGCAACCTTCGGCGCTCCAGCTGTTTTGAAACTACAACTCCCAGCAAGCTCCTTTCACTTCTGTGGGAGTTCAGAGAACAGCCAAGCAAGCGTACACGATGGGAGATGTAGTTTCCCAACCCGCTGAGCTATCCTGAGGACAGGCCATTAATATTAAACACCTGGAGGACGCCTTTAAGGCTTTTTGCGAAGTTGCTTCATGTTTTCTTTTTCTTTTAGATGCATTGGAGGAATAAAACAATTTCTTGCAAAAGTCTACACACCCCGGATACTTGATATCATGTTCTTACGGGAGATCGTTTTGTTGAACGCGGTGTATTTACAAAGTGTTTTGGGGTTTTTTTATCACATGATCTCGCCCTTTTTGGGCTTTTTGGCGCCTCAGATGTTTTTTATGAAGGGAACATGGTGAATAGAAACGGCGGGTAATTGCGGTAAATCTTGTAATAATCATGGAGGCCGTCGCTGTGATTACCAGCATCTGTGCCGCTCTCCATACCGCACTAAACAGCAGCCTCTTCATCCGAGAGAGGCGCCTCGTGCCAGATTCTCCCGACTGAACAGTCCATTAAGTATGGGTTAATATACGAGCCGCGCGCTGCCTTGTCTTTACAGATGTACGCTTTCTGCCAAATGAATGTCTGACGCGCTCCGCCAGTTTATAGGCTGTTATATCAGGGCAATTAACTCCCAGATACACACAATCCGGCCGCCCCACGCTCCTCCAAACCATCAGAAAGGAGAAAGCAGCTTTTTTATCATTTGTTTGATTTTTTTTTTTTTTTAATTAAAAGCTGCAAAATTGATAATGGATCCCATTTGGATCAGAACCTGAAAGTTTTGTACACATGCTTGACCAATGGCGTACCTTCCATAGTGGCGTCTATGGTGTCTGGGGTTGGGGCCACTGAGCTACTTCATCTGTTCCCAACATGAAAACACTGCATTTACATGCAGCCGCCACTAGGGGGAGCTCAGTGCAAGAGATTATTACAGCTGCCATGGCAGTCAATGGAAGCTGTATAAATTCCTTACCCCTAGTGGTGGCTCCAGAAGCATACAGTTTTATAAAGCCGCAGACATAGAGCAGTATACGGCAGATTTATGCCAGTGGTGTTGTGTAAATGCATTGAGAATAGAAATGGATGAAGTGATATCTGAAAAGTAGGATAAAGTGGTTGAGAAGGGGGGGGGGGGCGGGGGCGTCTTTTTTTTTTTTTTTCTTTTTAAACTTAAAATTTCTGTCTCTTTTAAAAAATTAAAAATTCATCTGAGGATAGGTTATCAATACGCCGAAGCCCTTAAAAAACAAACCCCTTAAAGGGCATCTGTCAGCAGTTTTGTACGTATGACACTGGCTGAGCACTTGGCAGCTGAAGACATCTGTGTTGGTCCCATGTTCATATGTGTCCTCATTGCTGAGAAAAATTATGGTTTACTATATGCAAATGAGCCTCTAGGAGCAACGGGGGCGTTGCTGTTACACCTACAGGCTCTGCTCTCTCTGCAGCTCCCTCTGTACTTTGATTCACAGGGCCAGGTGTTGTCAGATTTACGCTGGCAGGCCCAATCAATCAAAATAGAGAGGACATGGCAGTTGCAGAGCCTGTAGGTGTAATGGTAACGCCCACTTTGCTCCTAGAGGCTCATTTGCATATAATAAAACATCATTTTTCTCAGCAATACGGACACATATGAACATGGGACCAACACAGATGTCTTCAGCTGCCAAGTGCACATGTAACAGGTCAGCCAGTGTCATAGGGACAAAACTGCTGACAGATGCCATCCCCATGAATAAACAAGATCAATTCTTTGTGCTGATTTATTTCATTGTAGATCTGTTTATAATTATATATATATAAAATCTCCAAATCCCCTGTGTACACACAAGGCATGAAAAGTTTGTGCCTACAACCACCTCTAGAGGGAGCTGAGGAGCTTACTGCATACTTATTCATATGAAGTCACCTCCCCCTAGTGGTGATTATAAATCCATAATACTGACTGCCACAGTGCCCTTATAATACTGACACTTACAGTGCCCCATAATACTGACATCCACAGTGCCCTTATAATACTGACACTTACAGTGCCCCGTAATACTGACAACCATGTTGCCTCCATAATACGGAAGGATCCACAGTGGCCTTCACAATACTTACAGCCTCTGTACTCTCTTACTAGTGACCAATCACAGTGCCCTCCAACAGGCCCAGACAACCAGTGATGGGGGCAGTAAGGCACTGGTCCTCCTTTCACTATAGGCCCCTACCACATATCCTCTCTCTCTCTTAGTCATGCCCCCTGCTCCCTTCTATTTTTATCTTTTGTGCAATATTACAAACTCTGCTCTGCTACATCGCTGTTTATTACACCCTCATTAAGACTCACTTCCACTTGTACCAATTAAATCAACTCCTTTTCCTATAACGTGACCTGAAAGCTCCTCAAAGTGAATGAGATCTGATCCCTAATTGTCTGCAGCCTTTACCCTGACATCCTCAATCAGATCTCGCTGCTACTGGCAATCCACTGGCTGTCAGTCCTGTGAACGCCTCACATCAAACGAGGCTGCGGCTGCCTGCAAACACGTGTCTGAGACTGCGACAAGAGAAGACTGGAGACGTCCAACCGGGTCTTGCAGACTGATCCAAATCCTACACAGCTGTTTCTTAACTTTATCTGCTCCTGGGGAAGCTGGGTGACAACCACCATGGTTGTCTGTGCTCAGTTCTCCCAGTTGCCATGATTACATTCTACAGTTTTTGTATAAAAATACATGAGCAGTCGTGCATGTAAACTACATTTGCAGCAATCCATAAAGCAGTTGACTGCTCATTGCCTCTACTGCGGCCACTACAGGGGAAATGTAGTATTACATGCAGTGAAGGTTCGTCTTCCATAGAAACAAGCAGAGATCCTGATCTGCTCCTTGATGGAGTCCGGACGTGATGGCTGGCACGTTGTAAGCCGTTCACTGTCTAATGATTTTCCTGCATGATGCTGACGTGTCCCCAGATACACACGTGTGACACATGAAAAGGTCATGTCAGAGGTCGTTATCGTCCTCAGGAAGATCTTTCATTCATTTACTTGATTATGTCTCTCCGCAGAGATGAGTGTCCTGTGTTTGAGGATGATGACAGCCCTGGAGCCGCCTCCCTTCAGTTACTTCATGGTGCAGTCTGTTCCTGGGAAAGCTGGGTCAGAAAGGCAGGATGATGAAGAACACTGCAGTCTTTACACTGGTTGTTACTCAGCTTTCCCAGACATCTGAATGGCAACCATTGATCAGTTCTGTAGACTAACATACAGAAGCCTGGAAAACCGAGGACAACGTGGCAGCACTGGTCCTTCGTCCAGCATAGATGCTCCCTGGCGGTGGTGAGGTCAGGTACCCTTGCAGGTCGTCTAGCACGCAGACCACGCTGATGTAAACGGTTTTCAACGATCTGATATGACACTTGGGTGCCTCTCACCTCCCTTAACTGTGCCTGGAGTTGTGTGGCATTCATCATCCGGTTCCGCAGGGTATTGTTCATAATAAAGCGGTCATCAGTGTGGGATGTGGCCAAACCACGTCCACTCCTCTGCCTTTCTGTGACTCTTCCAGTCTCTCTGTATCTCTGATACCACCTGCTGATGACACTCTGTAACACTCTAAGCTCAGTGGCCACTTTCATCTAAGAACATCCTTTTTGAAACCTCGCATTGGCCATGTACTGCTGATCAATTGTTAGGTGTCGTCTCATGATGTCAACATGTGAGCTGCATGATGAGGAGGACTGTTTACATACCGATTCTAATTGAACCAGGAGATTTATTGGGCGATTCATGGATCAAACACCTGTTGTGAATTTTACCGTTAAGCTACTTGTTAGAGAACAGCAAGTTGTGCAAAAAGTACTGAAACATTGAACAGTTGGACATTAGTGAATCCATCTCATCTCCTATCTGTCTACTTATCTTTTTTTTTTTTTGTCTTTACTTTTAGTTCCCGCAAGAATCATTTCCTACCCTAACACCACTCTGGCCACTCAAGGCCAAAAGAAAGAGATGAACTGCACAGCCCACGGTGAGAAGCCCATCATAGTCCGCTGGGAGAAGGAGGACCGCATGATAAATGTCCCTGAGATGTCCCGGTACCAGGTGTCCACCAAGGAGGTGGGAGATGAAGTGCTGTCCATACTGCAGGTACAGTCCACGGATGGACGTGCTGAGTCCTCCAGGGAGAGGCGCTGTTTTTAGCTGCTACTGGGGTCTTAAATGTATGCTGAACACCCCTCCCCCAGCATACAACAACCCAATTTCACTCCTTCTGTCCACTGGGTTCTGGGTAGTGGGTACAAGTGAACCCATTATGTGGGTATCTTGGGCACAGGTGCTAATTTAATGGGGTCTGTCCTCGCCACATATTTCTTTCATGTAGCCTCCTAATATACACACCACAATAATGAACTTGCCTCAAAATTGGGGCAACAAAGTGGGCATGCTTCCATAGCTGATCTCCTGCCATCAGACATTCGTTCTTCACGTTCTTGGTTGGGTTTTCTAGAATCCTTCAAGTGATTTCAGGCCTGATATCTGCTTCTAATTTCCACTGCAGATCTTGCCCACCGTCCGGGAGGATTCAGGCTTCTTTTCGTGTCATGCGATCAATTCTTTCGGAGAAGATCGAGGGATCATCCAGTTGACTGTACAAGGTACATGGGAGAAGTGCTCCCAGGTGTAGTCTTAGCAGATGTCATTCCAGTCAATGTATTCACTTTGGCCACGAAATATATTCAGTGTATACTGGTAAAACAGATACTTGCATTCTATTCTTTATATTCTTAATTTATGATCGGCCTGTGGAGCAAAAGAGAATGCAGAATGATAAAATTCTAAGTACCTGCAGCCACCACCAGGGGGAGCTCCCTGCATACTGTTTATACATTGAACTCATTAACAACACAGCTGAGCTCCCCCTAGTGGCGACTACAGGCAGCTAGAATGTTATCCTGTCTATGCAGGAGATTTGGAGCTGTGTTTCAGAAAAACTGATCTCTGACTGCTGTAAAGATATAGTTAGATGTCAACTGGCACCGAATGTTGCATATCTAAAAATGGCAGATATTAGAGGACAGCCGGACCCTTAGAAAATAAGACATTTTTTTTTTTTATTAAGACTTTTTTTTTTGCACCTCTTATAATGTGTGACCAAAACTGCTTTTAAGCATCATTTCTTCTCCAGAACCTCCAGATCCTCCAGAAATCGAGATCCGAGAAGTGAGAGCACGAAGCATCGCCCTTCGCTGGACTATGGGATTTGATGGCAACAGTCCAATTACCGGATACGATATTGAATGCAAGAATAAATCAGGTATCAGTGTATTCTATGCAAGACGTTCTCACAGAATGCTTACGTTCTACGGCGTGAATCTTGTACTATGGCGCCATCTGGTGGACATGGACAGTACTGCAGCATCCTTATGGAACATGTAGTTTTCACTATGTAGGAACATTTAATGTTATATATTTGTATCTTACTATTAGATTGAGATCACATAATGTCAGAGGGGAAACCTGAATCTCCTGCGTTCTAATGCAAAATATAACCACTCTTCCCCACCTATTTTAATGTGTAGGTCATGTGGTAGAGTAGACTCCGGGGACAATCAGACATCCTGTAGTTAAGTCCCTGCATGGGATTGTATTTAGATCTGGGTCCCTCCTAGGCCTGGGTGCGAAGTAGTTGAGGTCAGGATATTCGGGAGTGGGTCTAGAAGGGTGGGTAGTGTTCCCTCTTGCCTAAACAGACATGACAGGCCCTCAGCGGGAAGCGTGAGGACGGAGAGTATGGGAGTGGTTGTGAGGGCAGTGAGAGTGGTCGTAGTCCTCACGGTGGCTATTCCTGCTCCAGCGCTCTCACAGGCAGAGCGTGCAGTGAAGGGGGAGGCATAATCCTTCTTCCCCTTGGGGCATACCCTGGATTTTGGGTTCTCCTGCCTGGTGTTAGCCAGGGTACAGTCCTATATATGATGGGCAGCCCATCTCAGTACTGTGGTGGGCATCAGAAGCAATTAACCCTAATCACATGCAGTAAAGTCTAAAGCTGTATGCATGGGTTACCTTTACTATCTCCGTTCAAATACGGACATTATTTTCATTAATCTTCTGCAATAATTCAATGCTTCCTTCACTCAGGGATAAATCCTTAGTAAAGTTGTCCTTCTGGACGTTTCCACTCTTAGGAATGGTGTTTTCCTGGAGGAGGCCTCTGTCTTGGCCTACTTGGCAGCAGCATATACCAAACAGGTCTTCACTGTAGCTTGCTTATCAGCAGACTCCGAACCAAGGGAAAAATGGGACCAGCCCATCACTCGGCAACTAAAGACTGACAGTTAACTGCTTCCTACCTAGCAGGGTTGCCAAACGTCCAAAAATGGGTGACTTTTTTCCTCTCGTGAAAAGGTGTCCGTGATTTTTTTGATGCTGCTGGTACTTGACTAGATTATTTTGGTGGTAATATCATCATTTTACAGCTCCCAGCTATTGAACTAACCTGTATTACTTAATATTTATCCTTCATTATGGTTTTCCAATTTGTCCGTCTAAAATGTTGGCCGTCCGTGATTTTGGGATAAGTTGTCCAGAAAAAAGAAAAATTCTGGTTGGCGACTCTGCTACCTATACATAGCCTTTTTGGGTTACATAGTCCATACATCATAGGTAACATCACAGTAAATGTTATTAGCTGCAGTAATGTGACGTAACATTACCTCTTTGTCAATGAACTTTAGCGTTAAAAGCGTTGTCCGATGAAAAATATTCTGCATTTTTCTTGTTCAATAATTTTTTATTGAAGTTTTTTATACCGTTTTATAACATAAGAAACAGTGTAACATAAGGAGTAGAGTATACATACATAGCTACTGTGAGGACAGTTGGTGATCGTTAGCATTTAGGCTTTGCATCCGATCTCCCTCTATCCTCATTTGGGACCAGCATAAACACTCTTAGTACAGAGGGAATTGAGATCAGGTATCTCGGGGGGATAACAAAACTAAACAAATTAGTAAAATTACTCGTACAGATAGTAGAGTAACAGGTCTGATAATAAGGAGGAGCTACATTCTGGATTATTGTCCTATTTTACAGTTGTATAAGGCCTCTTTCACACTAGCGGCAGTCCTGATCCGGCAGGTGAAGGGTGCTGCCGGACCAGGACTGCCGCAGGGACATGTGTGGGGCTGGAACTGTGTACATACATACACACACACATATACACAGACATATACACATACATACTTACATGCTCCCCGGCAGATCTCCAGAGCGCCGGATGAGCAGAACGGCACGCACAGATGACGAATCTCCACAGCGCCCTCTGCTGGGCACCTGGTGGAATTGTCATCTGTGCGCGCCGTCCTGTTCCTCCTGCGCTCTGGAGATCTGCCGCAGAGCATGTAAGTATGTATGTATTTGTTTGTATATATGTGTGTGTATGTATGTGTGTATGTATGTGTGTATGTATGTGTATGTCTGTATGTCTGTGTGTGTATGTATGTATGTGTATGTATGTATGTGTATGTCTGTGTGTATGTATGTGTATGTATGTGTGTATGTATGTGTGTGTATGTATGTATGTGTGTATGTATGTCTGTGTATGTATGTGTGTATGTGTGTATGTATGTCTGTGTATGTGTGTATGTATGTATGTATGTATGTGTATGTATGTATGTGTGTATGTATGTCTGTGTATGTATGTGTGTATGTATGTATGTGTATGTATGTATGTCTGTGTATGTATGTGTGTATGTATGTGTGTATGTATGTCTGTGTATGTATGTATGTCTGTGTGTATGTGTGTATGTATGTGTGTATGTATGTCTGTGTATGTGTGTATGTCTGTGTATGTTTATGTGTATGTATGTCTGTATGTGTGTGTGTGTGTGTGTGTGTATGTATGTATGTGTGCAGGTGACGGATCCGTCATGAACTCCTTTGAAAGTCAATAGAGGGCGGATCCGTTTACCATTGTGGTCACACCAAACAGATCCGTCCCCATTGACTTGCATTGGGGCTCATTCCGGATCCGTCTTGGTGCGGATGCCTGGACCGGAGAGCAACTGCAGCATGTTGCGGTTTGTTCTCCGGTCTGAAGACGGAACGGAATGCTTTCAGGAGCCTCCGTTCTCTTCAGTTCAGTTTTGTCCCCATTGACAATGAATGGGGGCAAAACTGAAGCGTTTTATTCCGGTATTGAGCCCCTATGACGGAACTTAGTACCGGAATTTTAAAACGCAAGTGTGAAAGTAGCCTAAAAGATGTATCTAACAATATGGGATTATTTTGACATGAAGGGGGAAACATGCCAAATTTTCCATTTCTCCTGGAATTTTTCTAGTCTATTATTGCTTCTTGCGAACATTTCTTCGTATTTATTGTTTAGGTTTATTTTAGTTAATATCGTTCTTATCTCGGGGAGTTCATCGGTTTTCCGTTTGCCCCCAATACTTTGAATTGATGCGGTGAGGATATGATGTATTATGGTTCTAGCATTTTTGCGAAATGTCGCAAATGCCCATTCTCAGTAGGTAGAACTCAGGACAAAGTGGTAGTTCTAATCCTAAAGGCCGGAGAACGTCTTTTTGTATGTTGACCCAGAATTTTGTAATTATTGGGCATTCCCAGAATATGTGCAGCAGGTTGCCCATTTGTCCACATTTTCTCCAGCATAGATTTGAGGAATCTTTATACATTTTATTTAATCTATATGGTGTCAAGTACTATCTAAAATCCAATTTGCAGTAAGCCTCAAAATGATCTGAGCAAGCTGAGCTTTTAGATACTGATATGAGTGTTTTACGCCAATTGTCTATGGAGATTGGTATATTTAGATCTCTTTCCCATTTGTGGATATGGGCGGAATGAGTTTCTGAATAGGTATGCTGTCTGCTTTTTTAAAATTTCTCTGTCCTGCTCACTGAGATGGAAGCACATGCTCAGTTCCATCTTTCAACTTCCACCAGCTGCAATAGAAAGGACACACCCCCTGAGAAAGGACACACCCCCTGAGAAAGGACACACCCCCTGAGAAAGGACACACCCCTAAGCTGCCAGCTAGCAGAGCAATTGGAATGACTGGGGAGATCTCTGGATCCATGTGAGGTACAGGGCTGGTTCTAGCTTTGTTAGAAAGAAACTATCACATACGTATCATATCATATGATATTGGATTTTTATATTTTTTACAGTAATTATCTGAAAACCATTAGCAGTGAACCAGCGGGTTACTGCAGATCTAACCTAGCTGCACTACTGGTGTCACATAGAGTAAGCAGATATATTACTGCAAGCTCAGCATCTGGCCACATACAGCTTAGGAGTAAAGCCGAGCCGGGCCTCAGCGGATAATCCCATATAGGTCAAGCGTGCCGTCAGATTGTGTGGTCACCTGAGGTGATGGAATTGCTCCTCAGCTCAGTCCTGAGAATTCTCACCTCCATTCTGAGCCCTTAATCAACTCTATGTATTCACCCATGCCGCCTAGTAGGGTTGATTCTGCTGATTACAGTGATACCTGACTTGTAAAAATCGGCTGCAGTGTTCCTGAGGGAAAAATAATTTCATTCAGATGAATGAGGGGAGGGGCCTAGCCACGCAGTGCACCTCAGATTTCCAGAGCTGGCACCACCCCTCGGAGCACTGACACTCTAATTTGCTTAAATAATAAGTTTTTTTTCTCTCGGGAATGTGCAACTGATTTTCACAAGACAGGTATCATTTTAAACAGCAGGATGATCCCTATATGGCAGTATGCCTGTCGTAATGGGGTTGATTCTGCTGACCGTTGCCCTTTAATATGTCCTTATATTTGCTGACTTGGGATCACTGATTGCAAAGGATGCTAGTCTAAGGGCTATTCCAAGAGACTACGGCATACGGCAGCCATTGGCATTGCAGTCAGCATAACCTACACCAACAGAGGCCAAAGGCATTATGCTCGTAAATGTAGAATCCCCGACATAAATCTTCTCTTCTTCCTGATTCCTCTTTACCAGACTCCTGGGATTCTGTCCAGAGAACCAAAGACGTCTCACCCCAGTTAAACCAGGCCACCATCATCGACTTACATCCATCCTCCACCTACAACATCCGGATGTATGCAAAAAACCATATAGGCAAGAGCGAAGCCAGCAATGAACTCACCATCACCACCGAGGAAGCGGGTAAGAGGCGCGGGCACCAGGGATATACTGTTATATGGGGAAGGTTCTGCTGTAGACAGAATAGTTACCAGTGTCCTAGATGTTTTCATAAAGCCACAAAACACAAAGATAATAAACACAGTGATGTCACAGTACAGAGATAATAAACACATTGATGTCACAGTACATGGATAATAAACACAGTGATGTCACAGTACAGGATAATAAACACAGGTCACAGTACGGAAACCAGTGTCACAGTACAGTACAGGATAATAAACACAGTGATGTCACAGTACAGGGATAATAAACACAGTGATGTCACAGTACAGAGATAATAAACACAGTGATGTCACAGTACAGGGATAATAAACACAGTGATGTCACAGTACAGGATAATAAACACAGTGATGTCACAGTACAGGGATAATAAACACAGTGTCACAGTGATAATAAACACATGTCACAGGAGATAATAAACACAGTGATGTCACAGTACAGGGATAATAAACACAGTGATGTCACACAGTACAGGGATAATAAACACAGTGATGTCAACAGTACAGGGATAATAAACACATTGATGTCACAGTACAGAGATAATAAACACAGTGATGTCACAGTACAGAGATAATAAACACAGTGATGTCACACAGTACACAGGGATAATAAACACAGTGATGTCACAGTACAGGATAATAAACACAGTGATGTCACCAGTACAGGGATAATAAACACATTGATGTCACAGTACAGGGATAATAAAACACAGTGATGTCACAGTACAGGGATAATAAACACAGTGATGTCACACGTACAGGGATAATAAACACATTGATGTCACAGTACATGGATAATAAACACAGTGATGTCACAGTACAGGGATAATAAACACAGTGATGTCACCATGTACAGGGATAATAAACACATTGATGTCACAGTACAGGGATAATAAACACAGTGATGTCACCGTACAGGATAATAAACACATTGATGTCACAGTACAGGGATAATAAACACAGTGATGTCACAGTACAGGATAATAAACACATTGATGTCACAGTACAGGGATAATAAACACACAGTGATGTCACTGTACAGGATAATAAACACAGTGATGTCACAGTACAGGGATAATAAACACAGTGATGTGTACACACGTACAGTACAGGATAATAAACACAGTGATGTCACAGTACAGGGATAATAAACACAGTGATGTCACAGTAAACACAGGGATAATAAACACATTGATGTCACAGTACAGGGATAATAAACACATACAGTGATGTCACAGTACAGGGATAATAAACACAGTGATGTCACAGTACAGGATAATAAACACATTGATGTCACAGTACAGGGATAATAAACACAGTGATGTCACAATACAGAGATAATAAACACATTGATGTCACCGTACAGGGATAATAAACACATGATGTCACACAGTACAGGGATAATAAACACAGTGATGTCACAGTACAGGGATAATAAACACAGTGATGTCACCGTACAAGGATAATAAACACATTGATGTCACAGTACAGGGATAATAAACACAGTGATGTCACCGTACAAGGATAATAAACACATTTATGTCACAGTACAGGGATAATAAACACAGTGATGTCACCGTACAAGGATAATAAACACATTGATGTCACAGTACAGAGATAATAAACACAGTGATGTCACCGTACAAGGATAATAAACACATTGATGTCACAGTACAGAGATAATAAACACAGTGATGTCACAGTACAGGGATAATAAACACAGTGATGTCACAGTACAGGGATAATAAACACAGTGATGTCACAGTACAGATAATAAACACAGTGATGTCACAGTACAGGAGATAATAAACACAGTGATGTCACAGTACAGAGATAATAAACACAGTGATGTCACAGTACAGAGATAATAAACACAGTGATGTCACCAGTACAGGGATAATAAACACAGTGATGTCACAGTACAGGATAATAAAACACAGTGATGTCACAGATAATACACACAGTACAGTACAGGGATAATAAACACAGTGATGTCACAGTACAGGGATAATAAACACAGTGATGTCACCAGTACAGGGATAATAAACACACAGTGATGTCACAGTACAGAGATAATAAACACAGTGATGTCACAGTACAGATAATAAACACAGTGATGTCACAGTACAGGGATATAATAACACAGTGATGTCACAGTACAGGGATAATAAACACAGTGATGTCACCAGTACAGGGATAATAAACACAGTGATGTCACCGTACAAGGATAAACACATTGATGTCACAGTACAGGGATAATAAAACACAGTGATGTCACCGTACAAGGATAATAAACACATTGATGTCACAGTACAGGGATAATAAACACAGTGATGTCACCGTACAAGGATAATAAACACATTGATGTCACAGTACAGGGATAATAAACACATAGATGTCACAGTACAGGGATAATAAACACAGTGATGTACCGTACAGGAAACCAGTGATGTCACCGTAAGGGATAATAAACACAGTGATGTCACCGTACAGAGATAAATAAAACACAGTGATGTCACCGTACCAAGGATAATAAACACATTGATGTCACAGTACAGGGATAATAAACACATTGATGTCACAGTACAGAGATAATAAACACATTGATGTCACAGTACAGGGATAATAAACACATTGATGTCACAGTACAGAGATAATAAACACATTGATGTCACAGTACAGGGATAATAAACACAGTGATGTCACAGTACAGGGATAATAAACACAGTGATGTCACAGTGCAGAGATAATAAACACAGTGATGTGTACAGGGATAATACACAGAGTACAGGGATAATAAACACATGATGTCACAGTACATGGATAATAAACACAGTGATGTCACAGTACAGAGATAATAAACACAGTGATGTCACAGTACAGGATAATAAACACAGTGATGTCACAGTACAGAGATAATAAAACACAGTTGATGTCACACTACAGGATAATAAACACAGTGATGTCACACTACAGAGATAATAAACACAGTGATGTCACAGTACAGGATAATAAACACAGTGATGTCACAGTACAGGGATAATAAACACAGTGATGTCACAGTACAGCGATAATAAACACAGTGATGTCACAGTACAGGGATAATAAACACAGTGATGTCACAGTACAGGATAATAAACACAGTGATGTCACAGTACAGGGATAATAAACACAGTGATGTCACAGTACAGGGATAATAAACACAGGGATGTCACAGTACAGGGATAATAAACTCAGTGATGTCACAGTACAGGGATAATAAACTCAGTGATGTCACAGTACAGGGATAATAAACACAGTGATGTCACAGTACAGGGATAATAAACACAGTGATGTCACAGTACAGGGATAATAAACACAGTGATGTCACATGCATGTATTATGTAAACATAGAACAGGGCCACAGTCTGTTTTCTATGCACTTCTTATGCACATTATGTGGTTGGAGATGGGCCCCTTAGTTTTTAGGCCCCTTGTCTGCTGCCCTGGTGGTAACGCCTGGGGGACATGAGTTGCCCTAATATTAAAATATTTGTATTTCATTTTCACAATCTCTGATTGCTGTCAGTGATTTAAGAGCATTATTTTTTACATACAGAGGCTGAAAACCTGTACAGACCTCATACTTCTCACAGCTGAGATTTTGCTGCAGTTACACCCAGTCTAGACAATCCCCTGCCGTCTAAACAGTCTGGACTACAGGCTGATCTGTTACCTGCACTGTTACATTGCAACAAAGTAGTAAAAAGTAACAAGATGAGTGTTCCTGACTTGTATATCTCACAGAGGATTGTCTGAGTGTTCCGTCTGTACAGTTTTTCACCTCCTGAATGTACAGAAGAATGATTCACTGAAAGCAAGCAGAGATCTCCAATGTGGTGAAGAATTTGTGAAACTATTTATTGTACAATTAAACCAGAAAACCCCAGAAATACCAGTAACAGTCACCATAATAACCTGATCTTCTTTCGTCTTTTCTGACCCCTAAATAACATATACAATCACTCCTATCATTTATCCGCAGAACTTTCCCAGTAATAAAAATATTTGCTCTCTGGCCAGATCAGGGGTACATATTCCTATCTATAGCCTCTCTCAGACACATACAGTATAGTGGATATTGGGGTACCGCGAGTTGCTGATGTGGTAAGTAATGCTGGTGGTGCTGTACTCTGTGCTTTTGTCAGTCAGCACTGCCACCTAGTGGTGATGTGGGGAAGTTCAAGTAAAATTAAAAAAAGCATCCCTACGCTTTGATTGGTGGAGGCTGGATTAGAATAGTTATAACAAGCGCTGATTATGTATTTTAGTTAACTAGTTAATTTTTTTCCAACTCTTTTGGGTTACATTATAGATTCATTTTGAATGCTAAGGTCAGTGTTGAACAATTACATAGAATAAGTTTGTTTTTTTTGCTTCTCTTCTCAGCACCTGACGGCCCTCCTCAGGAAGTCCAGCTCGATCCCGTGTCCTCGCAGAGTATCAGGGTCACCTGGAAGGTGAGTCGCTCAAACATCGCCATAGACGGGGTTAATACGAGAGATAAATTATGTGGGAAAAATAAGGAAAACAAAGATATAGTTACTGTATTGGTGGTATTATGAGCACTGTATGGTGATACAATATGTACGGTATGGTGGTATTAGAAGCACTGTATGGTAGTATTGTGAGAAATATATGATGGAATTATCAGCAGTTCATGATGTAATTATTACCAGTATATGGTGAGGCAATGTGCACTATATGGCGGCAAATATAAGCACTATATGGTTGTATTATGAACACTTTAGGGTGGTATTATGATGACAATACAGTCTGTTGTATAAGATATGAGTTCTATATGTTAGTTTTATGAGCACTATATGGTGGTGTTATCTGCACTATATGGTGGTATTATCAGCACTATAAAGATGATATCATGAACACTATATGGTGGTGTTATCTGCACTATGAAGATGATATTATCAGCACTATGTATTGGTGTTATGAGCACTATATGGTGATATTATGAGCACTATATGGTGGTATTATCAGCACTATATGGTGGTATTAGCACTATAAAGATGATATCATGAGCACTATATGGTGGCGTTTTGGTCACCATGTGATCGTATTAGAAGCTCTATATGGTGGTATTATGAACACTATACGGTAGTTTTGTCAGCTGAGAACTATCTGGGGATATTATGAGCACTATATAATGGTTTTGTAAGTATTATGAGCACTATATATGGAGAGGGGCTCCCAAGCCTCAACAGACTTTATTTCTGTCATTTGTCTGTTTTTTATGGTTTTATTTTATTTTTTATGTAAGGCCCCCAAAAAGCACCTTCAGAATGGAATCATCCGTGGTTACCAGATCGGCTTCCGGGAGTACAGCACTGGAGGCAACTACCAGTTTAATATAATCACTGTGGACACGACGGGGGACAGCGAGGTGTATACTCTGGATAATCTGAAGAAATTCACCCAGTATGGAGTGGTTGTGCAGGCATGTAACCGGGCCGGGACAGGGCCATCCTCTCAGGAAATCATCACCACCACGCTAGAGGACGGTAAGAGCCTCACCAGGCGGGTTTTCATGTCCTGTCTGACCTCACGCAAAGCATTGGTATGTGTAAGAGGAGGCGAGACAGGAGACCCCGAGATCCAGCCCTGGGAGGGGGGTAATCATCCAGTTTTAGGGCTCATGCACACGACCGAATGTAGTTTGCGTGTTTCTATTCCTCACTGTTTTCGAGATCTCTGCTTACTGACAGTGAATGGAAACCTTCTTGTTTGCATCTAGTGTCATGTACAGACCTGACACCTCACAGCTGAGGGTTTGTTACAAATTGTGTCCAGTCTAGACAATCCTTTGTGAGCCAAATACTTCGGCAATACAAATCTCTTCCCCTGCCGTGATCATTCGTTACAATGTATCAGTGCAGGTAAAATGTAGAGTCCGGACTGTTTACCTCACAGGCAATAGTCTAGACTGGATACAGTTGTAGCAAACCCTCAGCTGTGGGAAGTATTTGTCCTGTGCCTCTGAGTGTAAAAAAATATAAAAATTAAAAAAGAAAAGAATGTTCTGATTTACTGACAGCAAGCAGAGACTTTAAAAATGGTGAGGAATTTAAACACGAAAAGGGCCAGTTTTGATATCCCTCTTGTTTAATTAATTTTTAAATTAGTCTCATCTCTGCCCTACCGTGCGCCAGAAACCAAAGTCTACGCCAGCTAGTGATTGGTGTAGGCTTCAGCTATAACGTATGCCACTCTCTGGCCCCGCCTCTCTCGCTAAGCCATGTCCCCTATTCTCTGCACCTTGAAAAAGTGTTGAGAAACACTTTCGGAGGCGATTTTTTTTTTATGATGGCATTTTACTCAGTTTTGGCTAAAAATCATATTTTCAATTGGCTTTTATTAAAAATATTGAGCCATTCTGTCACAAAGGGTTAACTATTTTTCTAACTGTGTGACTGGTACTTTCACTTTGTGCCATGAACTTATTTAAGCCACATTCTTATCAGTAAGATAAGAACTGAGCTAAAATGAGTCTTTATCAGGTCAGAGAGCAGAGATAAGGAGCCCATCAGCTCCCCAACTGACAGAAGAGGGAGAAAATCCAGAGGTTGCTATTAGAGCATCTCAGCTCTGTACACAGAAAGGGGCTCCATATTTTTAATAAAGACCAATTGAAAAAATATATTTTTAGCTCAAAATAAGTATAATGCAATAACAAAAACAAATTGCCCCCAAAGTTGTACATAGCCTTTAAAAATGGCTAATTATTGTACACATATGGTTTTTTGCGCCATAGTAGTGGCATAACGCAGTTAGTAAACATCCCCCAAAGGCCCTGATTTATCACGCCTTTACTCGAGACGTTTGGCTTCAAAAAGTTGCAAAATAAGGCTTTTGTGACTTTTGGAGTTCACTTTTTGCATTTTTACACCACTCGCTCCAGTTTTGAAAAGTGGGTGTGGTTAGCTATGTTAATGAGTTTCACACCAGATTTATCACTGAGATTATTTATTTTTATTTTTTTTTTTTCAAAAAAAGTTGCAAACAAAAAGTCCCACTATTGCTCCAGGAGGAGGGTGGGGTAGGAAAAGTGAGGTAGCGCTCCAAGACAAAAGTGTAAGGCTTCATTCACACATCTGCAAGTGTTTTGCGGACCACACACGGCCGGCTCTATAATAGAAATGCCTGTTCTTATCCGTGGCTCCGGACAAGAATAGGACATGTTCGATTCTTTTGCGAGGCATCGGACCGGAAGTGCGCCGTCCGCATTTTTTGCGGCCCCATTGAGAATGAATGGGTCCGCACCCGTTCTGCAAAATTGCGGAACGGATGCGGACCCATTTTCCGGACGTGTGAGTGGACCCTTAGCACGTAAAATAGAATAGAATATCCTGTGGATAGGAGGTCATTTGTAACAACCAGAACACCCCTGTAAGTTTTATTTGGATGAAACTGGAAATTCCCTTTAAAATCCCTTAATCCAGAAAAAAATCTTAACGTTCATTTTTTACTTAATCAGGAACATTGAGGAACATTCGTGTTGCTATGGACAGGTGTGACGTTCCTCACAGATGATGGGCTGGATCCATGTTTGGTGCAGAAGTTTATCTGATGTCTTGTCATTTCAGTTCCCAGCCGCCCCCCTGAGAACGTCCAGGCAGCTGCAACTTCACCGGAGACAATAACCATCTCTTGGTCCACCCCTTCCAAAGAAGCCCTCAACGGCATCCTCCAGGGGTTCAGGGTTATCTTCTGGGCTAATCTTCTAGACGGAGGTAAGTTGGGGGGACGGTCATACATCTACAGTTTGGGCTTTAATGTTGACCCTTAAACACAGGTTTTTTTTTTCTTTTATTAGAACAGTAAAAATCTGGATTCCTACATTCCCCACTAGAGGGAGCTCAGAAGCTCACTGCATGCAGTTTGTACATTGAAGTTGCAGTAAGATCCTGAGCTCCACCTAGTGGTGGCTTAAAGAAGTTGTAGGCATTTTTATTAATGCTAAAGGTAGAACATTTTGTGTTGAAAATCTACGCCAGATGTATTAAAGGATTTCTGTCATCAAGATTTAATCCTTTTAAACCTGCTGACATTAGCGATGTGCTAATGTCAGCAGACCCTAACTGTGGTATTATTATGTTTATTCGGGGCCCCCTTACTTTGATAATCTTACTTTTGTTATATGTAAATGAGCCTCTAGGAGCAGGGGGCGGGGCGTTGCCCCTGCTCCTAGAGGCTCCGTTTTCCTACCTCCTTCCACGCCCTGAGGTCCTTGATTGAGCAGGGGCCAGCCCTGTGTGACGGGGAAATCTTGCGCAGTGCAGCACACAGGGCCGGCAGCAGGACACGAATGCTGCCTGGCCCTGTCAATCAAGGACCTCAGGACCCATATAAAATATGGACCCATGTTTACGCAGGAAATATGAAACTCTGATCACTGTAAAAGTATACTGATGAGGAGCTGTCACCTCCCTGATATGTCTGTCTTAGTATCTACCGGTTCTTGCATTCCCCGTGTAATAATAACAATTCTGGAGCATCTATTCTTCTGGCTCTTTGTCGTGCCTTTTCTCTATCATCATTACTGCAAGTTATGAATTAATTAATAGCATTCTGTAGTGAAGGTCCAGATGGGTGTTACCAGTTGGGGTGTGTCCCTGCACAGTCTGACTCTGGCAGTATGGGCACCCCCATCTGGTAACACCCAGCTAGACCTTCATTGTAGATTGCTGGCAGTTCATAACATTTAGTAGGAATAATAGAGGAATAACACAACATAGAGTCATGAGAATAGATGCTCCAGAATTGATATTACATGGTGAATGCATGGAGCTATTAAAACAGGCATGTCAGGAGCGGGGAGAGGTCCTCTTTAACCACCTGTTTGCCCGAGTCCAGCTCGGGCAGTGTGAAAAGTAGGTAACTGGAGGAGGAAGGGCTGCTTTAAATGGTGATATTTCTTCAAGACCAGTTGCTAGAAACATGCAACTGGTCTTGTCTGAAAGCTGACAGTACGGGCTTTCATACAAGACCAAAACATCTAAAGTCCAAGCTACAGAGGAGAAATCACTGTTAGAAATCAAGTCAGGAATAATTGTGAGAGAAACCTGTTTTTACTTTCATTTTCATCTGCATTCACAGCATCCTCATTTCTATCAGTGATATCTTTCTCTGTCCTGAACATATTGCTGTCATTATTACAGTATTGTCTGAAAGCTTGGAATGTCTGCTTTCAAACAAGATCAGTTGCATGTTTCTAGCTGCTACCATTCAGGAGGTAGCAGCATCTAAAACAGCCCGCCCCATCCAGTTAGCTACCTTTCCCACTGCTGGAGCTCCAGTTAGGGGGTTAAAAGACATGTCTTTTCTAAAAGAAAGAAGTCAGAAGGACGACTTAAAAAGCAAAAGAAGAGTTAATCATTTCACCGATCCCTTTTTCTCCCGTTTCACCACCTCCCATGTCCCCTCAGCATACAGGAAATGGTCACTGAGACATTCACTAGCGGCAGCAGTGACCTGATTCGGCCTGTCATTGGCTGAGCTTTCACTTCCTGGAAGTGAGGAGCGCTGGAACGGGAGCATCAGAGATCAGCGAGCGTCACTTAAACTCCTATGAGGATCAGCCCACCTGTGACCAGCCATAATGGACCAGGCTCCCACGTTACAGAGATTAAGGGAGGGTCTCGGCTCAACAATCAGACATTTTGACACTTCTATGGTCAGAGCTGCCATACCAGTCTCGGCCATGGAGTGGCGTTGCCCTGAGGGAAAAAAATTGGAAACATTTTAGATCTCACAATCTATTTATCACATTACAACGGGTGGTGAGGTCACAGCCTTGCACACTTCTGCAGATCATTGCACTCCAAACACCCACCCCTGTAGCCCCCTGCCCTGCACAGGGTGGTCCGCACCTATCAGAACTGTCTCCTTATCGCTGTATGTCCTTGTTTCAGAACTTGGTGAAATAAAAAACGTAACCACAACCCAACCCTTACTGGAGCTGGACGGCCTGGAGAAGTACACCAACTACAGCATCCAGGTGCTGGCGTTCACACGGGCCGGAGACGGCGTCCGCAGCGAGCAGATATTTGTCAGAACCAAAGAGGATGGTAAGAGCTGAGGGGAGGTTATGCTTCCTGCGCAAAAGGTTGCACTCCGCAGAATAGAGCAGCCAGGTAGTGAACGGTTCCCAGGGGTGCAATAGTCTGCAGACAATTAGAGCATAATTAGGCTGGTTAGGATTAATGTGGCCCATGGCAGAGGTCACATGACGGAGTGGCTCCAATGGGCATCTCATGTAGCTGCCGCTAAAGTGCACCACTTTTAACCAGTTCAAGACTGGGTCATTTACCCACCCCCTGAGCAGACGCATATTTGTTTTTTTTTTAGGTACATAGTTCCCTTCAACTGCCATAACTTCTAGAAGAAGATATGGGAGGTGACAGTTGAATATTTAAACTGAGCATGTGCGACCACCTCAGTGAGGTGGACAACGAAATAATGGAAAGAACAAACAGCAGGTGGCGCTATACAGATACATTTTATTGAATAATATGAATTATTAATTACATGCAGTTACAGAAGTATTCAGATCCAGGGGCTGGTTTGAAAACTGTAGAATATTTTTTGTGGCACGTCCCCTTTAAATAATGTTTGTGGGTTGTTGTTGTTTTGTGGAGCAGGAAGTGACATTGTTGCTTCCTGTTCTGTATATACACAACTCATAGACAAGGCAGGGGCGGTAAAAAAGACTGTCTGTGCCTTTTCTATGGAGAGCACGGCTGTCACTGACAGCTTGCCCTCTGCTCTGCAGCTGAATGGTCTCTGGGCAGCTGCTAAATTCTGCGAGAACATTCAAAATGACCTTGCAGCCGTAAACGTGGACCGCCAGGATGTATATAGTCAGTAGACGGTCCACAACTGGTTAAAGGAATTGTACAGATTTATTTGTAAATAAAACTTAAAAAGTTTGTTCAATAATAGTAAAAACAAACAAACAAAAAAACCAGCGCCACATCTGTCCACAGGTCCTGGGTGGTATTGCAGGTCCACTCCATTGACGCAAGTACGGGTGAGCTGCAATACCACACAAGACCTGTGGGCTGGTGTGGGGCTGTTTCTGGAAGAAAGGTTTTTCTAAATTTGTGCAACAATATAAGGTACTTTTTTCGTTTTTTTCTCGGTTTGCTGTCCATGAATGTAAACTGAAAACCCATTTTGATCGCACAGGTGCAGTGTACCAGAATTGTGCACCTGAGTCGATTGGACATGGTTGGGACGATTTTACATTCACTGACCGACAGCAGAGTTCTTGAAAATGAACTGAAACTTTAAAATGTTGCCCGATTAGTTTTTATTAGGCCTGTTTCACACGAACGTTGTGTTTTGCGGTCCGCAAATTGCGGATCCGCAAAAAAAACGGATGGCGTCCGTATGGCATCCGTATTTTTTGCGGATCCACTGTAACATTGCCTATCCTTGTCCGCAAAACGGACAAGAATAGGACATGCTCTACTTTTTTTTGCGGGCCACGGAACGGAGCAACGGATGCGGACAGCACACGGTGTGCTGCCCGCATTTTTTGCGGGCCCATAGAAATGAATGGGTCCGCATTTTTCATGTGAAAAATGCGGATCGGAGCCCGCAAAAAATGCTGTCGTGTGAAAGAGGCCTTACACAGTGATTAATCCTGTCCTGCACATGAGCTTGCACCCTCAACGTACGGCCGGCACCCTGCTGCAGCGACTGGGAGCGAAGATAACTCTGATCCAGGCCAATTAACCCCTTAGATGCTGTAGTCAATAGTGACCGCAGCAACTAAGAGGTTCGACAGAGGCACGGTCACCCCCGATTGTGGGACACCAATGGGTTTTCACAGCAGCCAAGTGAATGTGATGCCGTCCTGAAACACCACTGACAGTACCAGCTCTGACCACCAGAGGGCGCCAGCCTCCCACTAAAATTATAATCTAAAGTACTGTACGCATTAGACTCTGCTCTACGATGGCGGTCTTCTGCAGTTTATAGATTTATACATATTATGGGCAGCTAGAAAACACCTGAGACGCAGTGATCTCCACAAACTGCATATCCCGTGCATTTCAACACAGATCAGTCATCATCACGCCGTAGAACGCAATAAAAAATTGTGTATTTTTAGTTCTCTTTTTCAAGATATTTGCCAGATGTACGCCACAAATGAATGTATGACCACACTGTGATCCTCAGTCTCACACACTTCTTCATTCCAGTTCCAGGTCCCACAGCTGGAGTTAAAGCTGCCGCCGCCTCCGCCTCCATCGTCTACGTGTCCTGGCTGCCTCCTCTGAAACTAAATGGCATTATCCGCAAGTACACCGTCTTCTGCTCCCACCCCTACCCCACGGTAAGAATCCGGCCTGAAGACTCCCTGATTGACCTCCATTCTTCATATACAGTACAGACCAAAAGTTTGGACACACCTTCTCATTCAAAGAGTTTTCTGTATTTTCATGACTATGAAAATTGTAGATTCACACTGAAGACATCAAAACTATGAATTAACACATGTGGAATTATATACTTAACAAAAAAGTGTGAAACAACTGAAAATATGTCTTATATTCTAGGTTCTTCAAAGTAGCCACCTTTTGCTTTGATTACTGCTTTGCACACTCTTGATGAGCTTCAAGAGGTAGTCACCTGAAATGGTATTCCAACAGTCTTGAAGGAGTTCCCAGAGATGCTTAGCACTTGTTGGCCCTTTTGCCTTCACTCTGCGGTCCAGCTCACCCCAAACCATCTGGATTGGGTTCAGGTCTGGTGACTGTGGAGGCCAGGTCATCTGGCGTAGCACCCCATCACTCTCCTTCTTGGTCAAATAGCCCTTACACAACCTGGAGGTGTGTTTGGGGTCATTGTCCTGTTGATAAATAAATGATGGTCCAACTAAACGCAAACCGGATGGAATAGCATGCCGCTGCAAGATGCTGTGGTAGCCATGCTGGTTCAGTATAAATCCCCAACAGTGTCACCAGCAAAGCCCCCCCACACCATCACACCTCCTCCTCCATGCTTCACGGTGGGAACCAGGCATGTAGAGTCCATCCGTTCACCTTTTCTGCGTCGCACAAAGACACGGTGGTTGGAACCAAAGATCTCAAATTTGGACTCATCAGACCAAAGCACAGATTTCCACTGGTCTAATGTCCATTCCTTGTGTTCATTAGCCCAAACAAGTCTCTTCTACTCGTTGCCTGTCCTTAGCAGTGGTTTCCACCATGAAGGCCTGCTGCACACAGTCTCCTCTTAACAGTTGTTGTAGAGATGTGTCTGCTGCTAGAACTCTGTGTGGCATTGACCTGGTCTCTAATCTGAGCTGCTGTTAACCTGCGATTTCTGAGGCTGGTGACTCGGATGAACTTATCCTCGGCAGCAGAGGTGACTCTTGGTCTTCCTTTCCTGGGGCGGTCCTCATGTCAGCCAGTTTCTTTGTAGCGCTTGATGGTTTTTGCGACTGCACTTGGGGACACTTTCAAAGTTTTCCCAATTTTTCGGACTGACTGACCTTCATTTCTTAAAGTAATGATGGCCGCTCGTTTTTCTTTACTTAGCTGCTTTTTTCTTGTCATAATACAAATTCTAACAGTCTATTCAGTAGGACTATCAGCTGTGTATCCACCTGACTTCTGCCCAACACTATTCATGGTCCCAACCCCATTTATAAGGCAAGAAATCCCACTTATTAAACCTGACAGGGCACACCTGTGAAGTGAAAACCATTTCAGGTGACTACCTCTTGAAGCTCATCAAGAGAATGCCAAGAGTGTGCAAAGCAGTAATCAAAGCAAAAGGTGGCTACTTTGAAGAACCTAGAATATAAGACATATTTTCAGTTGTTTCACACTTTTTGTTAAGTATATAATTCCACATGTGTTAATTCATAGTTTTGATGCCTTCAGTGTGAATCTACAATTTTCATAGTCATGAAAATACAGAAAACTCTTTGAATGAGAAGGTGTGTCCAAACTTTTGGTCTGTACTGTAGGTGTGGGACTCGCATCTAGTAGACATTTATGGTCTATCCAAACGTCCAAGACAGGAATAGCCCTTTAATTCACCTTACCACTAAAGCTGGCTGCATGCCTTAAAGGGGTTGTTCAGCTTTTTTTTTTCTTTTCCACCAGCCATACCTGTGGAGAAATTAATGCTCGCCTTCTTCCCACCATCCTGGCTCCCTGGCTCTCTTCTCTGGACCTCTGGTCTCCATCCTGTAAACTTCCTCGCGTGCCGCTGCCAGCTGTGGCTGACCTCCATGGTAATGTCTCCCAAGTGGCATGTGACTTCTGGGTCATGTGCCACTAGGAGACACGTCACCGCTGAGGCCTTTCATTCATTGGCGGCAGCTGCGCACGTGTACCAGCCCCATGGCTGGGGGGCAAAAAAAACGTAGACAACCCCTTTAAGGGTACTTCTACGTGGGTACAGGTCCATGGCAGATTTTACACAGAGAAAATCCGCAGGCTATCTGCTGGAATTCCACAGCAGCAAAGTCCACCCCTGCACAATTCATAGCGCAAGTGCTCCTGGTTTGGCCCAGATTTCATCTTCTTCATTTGAAAGGACATGTTCACACAGCAGATTTTCCACATGGATTTTGTCCTCTTTTCAACCTTCAATCCCACTGTTTTCAATGGAACATCCATGTTGCAGTTCACTCGGAGCATTTCTTTTCTGCACACTACATGATAGCGCAACGTATTATTTCTTAGAGTGCAATCCACGTAGAAACTCCCATTGAAATCAATGGAAGGCATAAAAACCACACCAAAGTCTGCACCAAAATCCACACCCTTAATTGGAAAAACTTTATAAAAAAAAAGTGTGGAAAATGCGTGGAATTTTGATGTGGATCCTGCATCTACGGTACATTTTCAGTGTGTTAATACAACGTATACACCATTGGGTGAAGTCCACGGTGGATATTCAGTGGATGCAAAATCTGACCCACAGATCCCGCGATTCCATCATCCCACTGTAAATGAGATTTTTTTTAAAAATCTCATCCACTTTTCTGCTGTCGCATTGCTTTGAGATTTTCTGCACATGTTTCCACCATTTTCTGCCACGTGGTGCCGCTCAATCATAATCTGTCAATATGCCTCAGGTGCTGGATACTGGGTAATCGCTAACTGTATCTCTTCATGTAGATAATCGGCAGGGGTACCAGGAGTCAGACCCCCACCAATCAGATATTGATGACCTATCTTGAAAATAAACTATCGATATGAAAATCCCAGAAAACCCCTTTGGGAGATAAACCATGCGTCCATGTATGTCATACATAGTCATGGCAGGTCCCTCAGAGCAGCAGTTCCTGTGTATAGTCAGGTGCCTACTGTTTTACACAGCAGAAACAGTCATTGTTTGTGATCGGCAATAATTCCGATCATTAACATTTAACCACTCAGATACCATGGTCGATTGCGACCACGGCATCTGAGAGGTGAAATGCTGGGAGCACTGCACTCCTGGGGACCGAACGGCTCCACCGAGAGCCGAGGTTGAGGGAGCCGTTCAGTTGCTATGGCAGCCTGGTTCTTCTGAAGGCTCTGAGACTTGCCGCTGCAAAGTTCCTGTGAAGTCTTGTGTGGTTGCCTGCCCCCATGGCTGATCAGGTCCCAGTGTTTAGGAATGCCAAGTGATATGTTGTGGCCCTAATAGTTTGTGTCCCGGTGCTCCTACTTGGATATTGTTGCTTCCTGGGGTTAGTCTCCACAGCAACAAAGGAGTTGTGGTTGGTGGAGTAAGTAGAGTCCAGACTTAGTGAAGTTTAACAATGTTACTTGAATAAACTTGCAATAGACTTGTGTCATCCAAACAATAATTCATCTTTCTCTTGGCTCCATCAGGCTATGGGTAAACTGGCAGGTGAACTTGAATACTTTGCTTTATCTCTTTGCTGCTGTGCTAATCTCTGGCTTCACTCTGGTTCCTATACTTTCTGGCAGTTCTGGTACCTTTGAATTGGGTGCTTTGGGCTGTTGACCTCTCGTAATATTCAGCCTATGAACTACCTGGAGCCATGGTGCTCTACAAGCTGCTTTCCCTGGAAGATTCCTGCTGCAGGAGGGGGGAACGCTCCACTCATTGCGCCATGTCTGGTCCCTTTAGACTCTAAACTCAACTCCCCATACAGCTTCCTGCAAACCCTCCCTTGGTAGAAAGCAGGACTAGCCCACTTCTGCCCTAAAGGGGGAGAATGGAATGGTAAGTTCCATTATATCTAAAGGTACTCTTTGCCAGATACACCTGCTGGACAACCAGGCACATTACATGTAATAACAGTTACATAATATTATTAAGGCACATTATCAGAGGACCTGGAAATAAATACACAGATGCCATTCTTTGCTAGCCATTAGAGACAGTAGCAAGGTGTAGGAATGGCAGTGCCCCCTCTTGGGGACTATACTTGTCTGTGGCAGAGCTCCATAGGAACACAGTGAATCTTCTATAAGCTGCAAGGTTAAGTCTATGGGAGAAGCAATCAGACAATAGAATGTTAAAGTCCCGTAGACACACTTAAAATAAGTGAAAAAAAAGTGAAAAAAAAAAAGAACGAAACCCATAAAACTATAGTGGAAATGCATTTTTTTTCTATTTCCACCCCATTTGGAATTTTTTCCAGCTTCCCACTACATCATATGAAGTATAAAATGGTGCCATTAGAAAGCACAACTTGTGCCACAAAAAATAAGCTCTCAGATGGCTTTATGAACAGAAAAATAAAAAGTTATGGCTTTGAGAAGGGCAGGAGGAAAAAACAATGCATAAATAAAAATTGGCCCAGCCCTTATGGGGTTAAAGTGAAAGGTATTTACACAGAGCATTTCATATCATCCTGTAGGTGTGTGGCCTGTAGTTTCTGGCTTCTGTCAGCAGATGGCGCTGTGGTTCTTTTTTTCTCTCTCTCTCTCTCTCTTGTTCTCCCCATTTTTTATATTTTTCCTTTCTCTTTATTGAGCCCCCTCCCTGTAAACATTTCACACCTACGCAACCAGCCGTTTGTCTCCTATAATTCTTTCTATGCAATTACATTGCACGGAACATCAGCGCCTATTTATACACATCGACGTGTTCTAAGAGGGGAAGCGGGGCGGCGCGCAGTCACGGTGCAAATTTAGGATTGTAAAATGATGGAACGGTGATTAATTAGGCTGCCATTAATTGCTGCAGGGACTTGTGTAGTTGTAGTTCAAGAGGAAACACACACAGTGTCCTATAAGGGACTGACTAATTTGTAGAATCTGCATGTATGGGTTATGAGACTCTTCCCGGTTTAGACAACAAAGAATAAGATAAAAATCAAATATCTTAGACTACTTAAAACTTCCCTGGTGGTCTAGGGTACTGAAGAGGTGAAGAGGGATGAAGAATGGTGTTCTTGTTTGATTCCCTGGTGGTTTATCGTAATGCTCGATTTCCTGGTGGTCTGGGGAAAAAAAAAAGGGGGTTAATACCTGGTGGTCTATGGCAGAGGAGGGGGTTCATATTTTATTCCCTGGTGGTCTAGGCTACTGAAGAGGTTCTGGTAGCCTTGGGTAGGGCTCTCTTTGGTGGCTAGGGATAAGGAATGGTGTTCCTGTTTGATTCCCTGGTGGTTTATCGTAATGCTCAATTTCCCGGTGGTCTAGTGTAGAAAAGGGGGTTAATACCTGGTGGTCTATGACAGAAGAAGTGGTTCATGTTTTATTCCCTGGTGGTCCAGATGTGAAGAGGGTGTAATACCAAGTGGTTTATGGCAGAATATGAGGTTCAAGATGTTGGACTCTCTTAATACTTTTGTATTTATTAACACAAAGGTATTCAACGTCACCTGGTGGTCTAGAGTAAAAGAGAGGCTTACTAACTGGTGGTCTAGGACAGAAGAGGGGGTTCATATTTCATTTCTTTGTACAATACAGTAGAAAAGAGGGTCAATATTTGGTGATCCAGGCCAGAATAGAGAGTTTTTATTTTCGCCCCTGGTAACATAGAGCAAAGGAGTGGATTAACACCTGGTGGTCTAGGGCAGAAGAGGGGGTTTATATTGTATTTCCTTGTATAATTTTCTGGAGGTTTTCCCCCCCAGTTTTCTAGGATAAAAGAAGGGGTTCATATAATATTATCTAGTGGTCTAGAGCAAAAGAGAGGCTCCCTCTCACTGGTGGTCTAGGGTAGAGGAGGGGTCATATTTCAGAGTAGAAGAGGGGATTTATATTTTATATATTTGTATAATTTACTAGAGGGTCTATTTCCAGATGTTTTAGGGTAGAAGAAGGGATTCATACTTTATTTCCTAGTGGTCTAGAGTAGAAGGGGGTAATACTTTGTGGTCTAGGGCATAAGAGAGGGTTCATATTTTAGTCCCTCGTACTTCATTATAAATATATTCCCAAATAACTTTCATTAGTTATAATGACTTGTTTTGTCTGGGGAGCAATAAAAAATGGCCGCCGTCCTATTAGTACACACAAAACCTGTCCTAATCACACAGGAGGACAAGTTACTTCATAACACTGAGATAAAGAGCTGAGTCATCCTCCTCTCTGCTCTGCTTGTCAGGGATTATGATCCTGAATACAGATGATAAGATCTTTAGCTGAATCTCTGTAGGAATGGAGTTCATGAGGAGATGTGGCTAATAAGCAGCAGCACTTGTATGTAGTCTCCATTACCACAGTCCATCCTCTCTGTACTTCATGTCTCTGACTCCATTCCCACAAAGATTCAGCTAAATATCATCTGTATTCAGGATCATAATCCCTGACAAGTAGGAGAGGTGGAGGAGGCGGCAGTTCTTTACCTCAGTGTTGTGAAGTAACTTGTCCTCCTGTGTGATTAGGACAGGTTCTGTGTGTACTAATAGGACGGCGGCCATTTTGTTTCTCCTAATGATTGCTCCCCAGACAAAACGAGTCATTATAACTAATGAAAGGTATTTGGGAATAGATTTATAATAAAGTAATATTTACGTATTTTCATTTTCTTAATTCCCGGAGAACCCCTTTAAGAGATTGTTAATATTTTTGTGCCTGGTGGTCTAGAGAGTAGAAGAGGGGGTAATACCTGATGGCCTGGTGGCCCCAGTGATGTGTCCACTCTTAATCAGCCTACCATCTTTTCTTTACTGTATTTCAGGTTGCCTAGCGACCAATTAACTTCATAGATTGGTGACCACCATTTGAAAACAGGGAACTATGTGCGCAAAAGTGTATTCAGCACAACTACTGCATCTCCATTTTCCACAGATTTACTGCACTTTGGGTACCTCAGATCATAGCCAACGATGGGTGGACCATCATGATGGCCGCTGCACTATGATTCGTTGTTATGGATGACATCATCGGATCACGGGGGAGAATTACTATATTTTCCTATCTAGGGGAATTATCATGGAGGGGTTATCTGAATTGTGGAAATGCCCTTTAAGACCACTTCTCTGCCGTGCTGTAGACTTTCTGTTTCGATCTCTTCTTGAATCTTAGAGAAGTTTTCTGCTGAGCGTCTCTTGTACTCAAAATGCAGGACCGGTCCCAAAAATGCATTTATTTTGATCCCTCGCTTCCTGAACATCTGTGTCTCTAAAGCAAAATAACTTTCAGTGAATTTGCTTTCATTAATTTTCAGTGTCGGGAAAACAGATAAATTATACCCAGTGCAAAGTAGGAGTAAGTATTCACGCCCCCTCCTCACAGGCCAGTGTAGGGGGAACATGGATGCAACTGACATAGACTAGATGCAGATATTCACACCCCTGCAAGTACTGTATCTCAAAGATAGATATTCACGCCCCCATAGCCTGCAGAGTCTAGACATATGGTATATATTTACTCTCCGATAGTCTGTACAATCTAGACATATGGTATATATCCACACCTCCATAGCCGGTACAGTCTATACATAAATATTCACACCCCCACAGCCTGTACTGTCTAGACATATATATTCACACCCTCATAGCCTGTGTAGTGTAGACATTAGGTATATATCCACACCTCTATAGCCGGTACAGTCTATACATAAATATTCACCCCCCCACACACAGCCTGTACTGTCTAGACATATATATTCACACCCTCATAGCCTGTGTAGTGTAGACATTAGGTATATATCCACACCTCCATAGCCGGTACAGTCTAAACATATATTCACACCCCCACAGCCTGTACCATCTAAACATAACTATTCACACCCATATAGCCTGTACAGTGTAGACATTTAGGGAGTCATTTACTATCAGATATCCGCTAGTTTTCTGGCGAATTTTTGTTGCAGATTGTGGCGCAAATCTGCAACTTTTCCCCACTCACGACAGGGGGGCGGGGAAGGGTAGGGGCCGGTAGGCCCATCTCATTTATCATTTTCTACAGCTGTCTTAGGTGTAGAAAATGGTCTAAATTTAAGCCAGCAAGGAAGCGGTCTTCTATTTAGACCGCCTCTTCATAACTCCGGCGGATCCACCGCCAGCGCATCGGTTTATTAAGACCGACGTCTACAATGCACTCCAGCTGTGGTAAAACTACAACTCCCAAGATGCCCCTTTGCTGGGCTGTTCTCAGAACTCCATAGTAAAGAATGGAGCATGCTGGGAGTCGTAGTTTTACCACAGGTCTAGTCAGGGGCATAGCTAAAGGCTCATGGGCAAGAGTTCAGCTTGGGGGCCCCCCTTCCCACAGTGCTTTGTGGCCAGGGCCAGGGAAGCACATGGCTTTTGTGTTGCCGGAGGGAAAAAGTGAACCCCCTCCTCCTGCCAAATTCTTGACCTAACCCCTTCCCTCCAGCCAGAGGTGTAACTTGACTAGAATGCACCAGACTTGACCAGACTGCTACCTCTGCACCCCCTATAGCTACGCCCCTGGGTTGAATACCAGAGGTTAGTCATCACTGGTCTAGACATACCGTATGTATTTACACCCCTATAGCCGGTACAGTCGAGGCATATGGTATGTATTCACCCCCCATAATCTGGACATATATCTTCACACACCCATCACCTGTAAACATGAGACAACTATATCCTCGCCCCTATAAGGAGGTGTTTCTGGAGTGGTTCCCCTTGAAAGAAGCCAGTGCCGGAGCAGACTAAGTGCTAAATGTCTTATAGTTGTAGAAGGCTCCCCCCTCTTAATGGTGACAGATTTCAGATGAGGCACAGAAGCCTAACGGTCACAGTCACACACAAGGTTAGGAGCCTCCGTCAGAAAAAACGTCATATTTGATGGGGAAAAAAATAACTGGACGAACCGATCATAAGTCGGTGGGGTCTGTGGAGCATTGCTGGTGTCCTCCAGACAGATACAGGGCAGCGGTGTTTTTAGTTTTTTGTTCCCATTCACTTCCATTGGAGTTCCAAGAATAGCATAGTAAGGCTACTTTCACACTAGCGGCAGCCCGGATCCAGCAGGTGAAGGGTGCCGCCAGATCCGGGCTGCCGCAGGTACATGTGTGGGGCCGGAACTGCGTTCCGGTCCCACACATGTCAGTCACATACATACACATAAATACACACACTACATACACTTACACATACAAATACACACATACATACACTTACACATACATACTTACATAGCAGGAGCAGGACGGCACTGAACTGGAGGCCGGCGCGGCAGAAGGGTAAGTTTACCCACAGCGCCACCTGCTGGAAGGAGGGGAAATTGCAGGGAGACGGATCCGTCCTGAACTCCATTGAAAGTCCATGGAGGACGGATCCGTTTACCATTGTGTCACACTAAACAAATCCGTCCCCTTTGACTTTCATTGGGGGTCATGACGGATCTGCCTTGGTGCGGATGCCTGGACCGGAGAGCAAACCGCAGCATGCTGCGGTTTGTTCTCCGGTCTGAAGACCGAACGGAATGCTTTCAGGAGCATTCCATTGTCTTCAGTTCAGTTCAGTCCCCATTGACAATGAATGGGGACAAAACTGAAGCGTTTTTATCCGGTATTGAGCCCCTATGACGGAACTCAATACCGGAATTTAAAAACGCTAATGTGAAAGTAGCCTAAGTGTGCTCGTCTGTTATCAGAACTCCCATAGAAGTGAACAGAGAGAACACTGCATGTGGGGTCACCTCTTTATTCTTGTGATAAGTGGTACCCACATCTGTTGGACTTTTATGGAACACCCCTTTAAATGAAACGAGCTGTACACGATTGGAAAAACACGGCTGCTTTCTACCAAACAACAGCGCCACACCTGACTGCAGGGAGTGCGTGGTATTGCAGCTCTGCCCTACTCTCACACATGGCACCTGTGGACAAGTGTGGAGCCATGTTTCTCCTCATCTGGAGATGATCTTGATCTTGATCCTGCTCAGGGTCCAATCCTCGGCTTATAATAATTCATCTTTCTCGTGGGAACTTTATAATGTATGAGTAGAGATCACCCTGTGCAGCAGGACAGGACGGTAAGTGACGCTCTGTAAGAAATGAAGCCCATCTGTCCGTCCACCCCTCAGGCTCGAGCAGGGCAGCACATCTCATCTTGCTTTATTCATTGGTGACTGCATGCGGCTGGTGGGTGAAGGTGACTTCGCTGACGACGGCAAAAACTGACTCCGAGATATCAGCCTTCTACTTACTGACAACCACTGTGTACCGTAAAGGCGGGTAAATATATATATCCCTCTGAAGCTCACTATAGATGGGTAGGTACTCGACCGATTCCTAAGGCTACTTTCACACTAGCGTTTTTGCTGGATCTGGCAGATTCATCCCCATTGACTTGCATTGTGGGTCATGACGGATCCATCTTGCTCCACATCCCAGGACGGAAAGCAAACCGCAGCGTGCAGCGTTATTCTGTCCTCGTCTGGGAACACAATTGGAACAGAAAACATTTTGGAGCATACCGTTGTGTTCAGTTACGTTTTGTCCCCATTGACAATGAATGGGGACAAAACTGAAACTTTTTTTCCGGTATTGAGCCCCTATGACGGATCTTAATACTGGAAAATATTAATGCTAGTGTGAAAGTAACCTAAGTCCTCATGCCAATAATCTAGAAACTTCTGTCACAAAAAAAATTCAAAAACATTCCTGAATGTTATCTTCATCCCTCCCTGTACAATGACCTCAGCACAGGTCACAGAGCATGACAAAAAAATCCTCCCGTAGAAATCAATGAGTCGTACATACGGTCGTGTGCGTGAGCCCTAAGGGCTTATTCACACGACTGTATTTATGTGTCCGCATTCGTTTCGCAATTTTGTGGAATGGATGCGGACCCATTCATTTCAATAGGGCCGCAAAAGAGGCGTAACGCACACAGTGCTTTCCTGCAAAAAAGATTGGGCATGTCCTAATCCTGTCCACAATGGCGGACAAGAATGGGCATTTCTGTCATAGGGCTGATCATGTCCGTTACGCAAAATGTGGAATGCACATGGACGATATCCGTGCCTTGCGAATCTGTAGACCGCAAAACACCTACAGTCATCTGGATGAGCGGTAAGTGCTGTTAGGCTTAGGCAAGATGGTCGCCCCCCATAATCATGTTCAGTATCAGCTGGGATTATTCAAATACAAGCAGCTCCCCCTAGTGGTGGATGCTGGTAAACATTATAACTGTTGGCTCAATGATTAGCATTGGTGCCCTTTAGATCTGGGGTCCTGGGTTTGAATCCGACCAAGGACAACATCTGCATGGAGTTTGTATGTTCTCCCTGTGTTTTCGTGGGTTTCCTTCGTGTTCTCCCTTTTCCTCCCACACTCCAAAGACATACTGATAGGACACTTACTTACCGAAGGCCCCAGCCTCTTTGAACAGCTGATCATGGGGGTGCCAGGAGTCGGACCCCACCAAAGATATATTGATGACCTATCCTGAGGATAGGCCATCAATGTGGAAAATCTCAGAAGTCCCCTTTAAATGCAGAATAGAGATCACCCAGACCATTGTCCTGGTGAGAACTGTATCGCTTTCATGGTGATATGGAAATTTTCTGCAGATTCAATGTGAATTGTGTAAGTGATCCGTGTGGTGACGTTCTGGCTGCGTCACTCTCATATAAGCAGAGGTGAAGTGCAGGGTGAGCAGGAGAAGACAGTGTACGGTCAGTGGTCAGATGGGTATATTCATTGCTGAGACCCCAGTGATCAGCTGTAATCTGTGTTAAAAACCATTACACTGCTCTGTCCACATTTGGTTCCCTTTGATTTAACACAGTACCCCCCAGCTAAACCCTGACCCCTCCAGCACTGATGCACCAGGGGTCCAGTCTTTGTTTAGATCCCAGAAGTGATAATGTGTTGTTTGTTATCCACTATACTTAGTGCACTTTGTTGCCTTCTAGTGTTCATTATTATATTTGTTTATGAAGTTATTTATGGTTGTAATTCATTATGTCATTCATCCTGTAACTCCTCCTCCCCTGTGAGCTCACAACCTGTGTCCTTCAGTCTTATCCTGTTTGTCAGACAAGCAACACAGAGCTGGAGAGAGGATTTTCCTATCATCATTTATCAAGATGCATTCAATAAATTACCTAAGGGCATATCCCTTGCATCCTCCTCACTGCAATTCTACATGAAACTAGTGTCACTAGGGCAGGGGTCAGCAATCTCCGGCACTACAGTTGCTATGAAACTACAACTCCCAGCATGCTCCTTACATTTCCATGAGAGTTCCTAGAACAGGGCAAGTGTGCATACTGGGAGTTGTAGTTTCACAACAGCTGGAGTGCCAAAGGTTTCTGACCCATGCACTAGGGGAATGAGTATAGCGAGTTCACTATCTTCCGTTACTTGTACAAGAGATTGCCACTCACACTCATCAGAGACTTCTCTCTCATACATCGGTGGCAGAATACGACGTGTGACCCTCAACCAACAACTAGCGTGAGTGGTCACGTGTGCTACTTTCTGGCATCGCCATCGCTACTATGGCTGCCATTTTTACCAGCGGACAACCCCTTTCTATAGGTCCCCTTGCATATACATTAACAGATTTAAGAGGGTCTCCTTGCTAGGACCCTACATACAGGTAGTACTACTGAAGGGAACACCAGTGGGTCTTGGTAGCAGCTTCCCCACCTCTGACTGTTACTGGTGTGGGAGGTTTCACAACATTTACCAAATCCTACGTCCATTATCCTATGAAATCACATATTTGGATGTTGGTCTAAAATGGTTGTTTCTCCTCATGATTCACCAAAACGAAGTAGCTTCAGTGTGTCATGCCCCTTCAGCTCCTATTGGACCTGTTCGGCTAGGGGTCCATGTTGCCACCATTCATTTTGGCTTTTATCCTCAGGATAGGCAATCAGTATCAAATTGGCGAGATTCCCACAAGTCACACCCCCACCGATCGGCTGTTTCAGATTAGGTCTAGCACCGAGACTACACAGCTCCATAATTAGTGCAGTGGACTATGCTGGTTACGGTAGTGCTACTCCCATTGAAGTCAAAGAGAGCAGCGCTGCAGTTACAAACTCTGTCCACTGCACAATAGATGGAGCTGTGTAATTGAAAAAGAAGGGGTGTTGGTTATCAGACACACTCTGATCTGATATTCTTATTCTATCCTGAACGTATATATAGTGGACATGTTTGAGGCGGCCCTCAATGCTACGCTGGGTCTTCCGGACAATGTTGAGGTGTCACCACAAGTTGCTTCTCTCTGGAGGAGATGGTAAGGCATGGTGCATCCCAATGGAAAATAAGTCGAGAGTGTCAAGGTTTGCAGTAAACCAGTGTTCTTAACTGGAAGAACTCAAGCGCAAATCAATACAGCCAGTGCACTGAGCTGGCTTTTCCAGTTTCCCTTTGGCAGAAGAAGGTTTGTGCTGAGAAAAGGCTTGAGATAGCTGTCTCTCACTTTCTTAGAAGGCTGGTACCCTGGCCAAAGAACTGGTGGCCCACGGTCAGTGGGTCAGTCATCCAGTTGGCTCACTGGTTAAAGAGTTGGTGACCGAGGGTCCGTGGCAGAGTATCCCCATCTCAGCCTCTTCTGGTCACTCATGCAGTCTGGCAGTCTCTCCTACTAACCACTGGTCTCTATCTGCAGACAACTAAAGGCTTTGACTTCTCTATTTTTATACAGTTTCTAACTGATCTAGAACCTTCCAGTGTGAGGGATGGAACTGGAGACAAACAACCTAACAGAAACAATGTTGCAGTTCAAAGCTGCCATAGGCTTATATTGGGTCTCAGTACAAGTCAATGGGAATGACTAAACAGTCTGACAGACCAGCACCACCAACCCTTCAAAGTGCACTAAAGTATGGAGTTGGTGGTTTTGCATAGCAGCTATAAGGGCAAATGTCCTCAAACGTCCAGATTCCAAAATATTTTTGCTCCAAGACACTACACATAGATGATCAGTATTAATATCATGGACAGTGACTATTATTATATGGTGATGAATATGAAACATTTTTTAAATGTTGGCGAGCCCCCTTTTTCTTTGGATTTCTCCCTCCCTTCCTGTTTTCTATATGACCTTGCTCTGATTATGATTTATAATCTATTACCATGCACAATTTTCTTTTGCTTGTCTTTTGAAAAGTTTATTACCCACTAATATGGCTAAATGATGATGTTCTCCTACCTATAGTCACCTCCTAGGAGATCATCAATCTTCTGCCTTGTTTTATGCACAGTTTGAAAAACAAATCATATTTTGCTTCATTAAAGTCAAAGCATACACAAACACTTAAGACAAATGTTTGATACTAAAAACCTCTAGCGCTTGCAAATATACAGTATAAAGTGTTAGTGGTAGAAATTGTGCTGCAGTCATATACACCGCTATTCATACAGTTGTAAAAATATATACATGTAACTACTATAACCTCGTTCCTATGTACAAGAATATAACTACTATAATACTGCCACCTATGTACAAGAATATAACTACTATAATACTGCCTCCTATGTACAAGAATATAACTACTATAATACTGCCTCCTATGTACAAGAATATAACTACTATAATACTGCTCCTATGTACAAGAATATAACTACTATAATACTGCCCCCTATGTACAAGAATATAACTACTATAATACTACCTCCTATGTACAAGAATATAACTACTATAATACTGCCCCTATGTACAAGAATATACTGCTATAATACTGCCCCTATGTACAAGAATATAACTACTATAATACTGCCCTCCTATGTACAAGAATATAATTACTATAATACTGCTCCTATGTACAAGAAATATAACTGCTATAATACTGCCCCCTATGTACAAGAATATAACTACTATAATACTGCCCATATGTACAAGAATATAACTGCTATAATACTGCCCCCTATGTACAAGAATATAACTACTATAATACTACCTCCTATGTACAAGAATATAACTACTATAATACTGCCCCTATGTACAAGAATATAACTGCTATAATACTGCCTCCTATGTACAAGAATATAACTACTATAATACTGCCTCCTATGTACAAGAATATAACTACTATAATACTGCTCCTATGTACAAGAATATAACTACTATAATACTGCTCCTATGTACAAGAATATAACTACTATAATACAGCCTACTATGTACAAGAATATAACTGCTATAATACTGCTCCTGTATACAAGAATATAACTACTATAATACTGCTCCTATGTACAAGAATATAACTACTATAATACTGCTCCTATGTACAAGAATATAACTACTATATACTGCTCCTATGTACAAGAATATAACTACTATAATACTGCTCCTATGTACAAGAATATAACTACTATAATACTGCTCCTGTATACAAGAATATAACTACTATAATACTGCTCCTATGTAGAAGAATATAACTACTATAATACTGCTCCTATGTACAAGAATATAACTGCTATAATACTGCCCCCTATGTACAAGAATATAACTACTATAATACAGCCCTACTATGTGCAAGAATATAACTACTAATAATCTGCTCCTATGTGCAAGAATATAACTACTATAATACTGCTCCTATGTACAAGAATATAACTACTATAATACTGCTCCTATGTATGTACAAAATAATAACTACTATAATACTGCTCCTATGTACAAGAAATAACTACTATAATACTGCTCCTATGTACAAGAATATAACTACTATAATACTGCTCCTATGTACAAGAATATAACTACTATAATACTGCTCCTATGTACAAGAATATAACTACTATAATACTGCTCCTATGTACAAGAATATAACTACTATAATACTGCTCCTATGTACAAGATATAACTTATAATACTGCTCCTGTGTACAAGAAATATAACTACTATAATACTGGCTCCTATGTAATAACAAAAACTAGTCAAGAATAACTACTATAATACTGCTCCTATGTACAAGAATATAACTACTATAATACTGCTCCTATGTACAAGAATATAACTACTATAATACTGCTCCTATGTACAAGAATATAACTACTATAATACTGCCTCTATGTACAGGAATATAATCGATTCTCCTATTTGAATTTCTGTGAAGCAGCTAGATTTCCCAGTAGATACTTAGTAGAACTTCTTCGTCTCCACATCATCGTCTGCGGTACATTTATTTTTGCTTTCGTCGCTCCTTCAGGAATTGTCGTCCTCCTCTCATCATTGTCGGAGTCCAAGTTTAAATATAAAACAAGTAAATCTAATAAAGGAATGAAATTAAGAGGCTTTCACAGCTGTACAGTCCAAATACAATTTGCCCAAGCATATGTGCTCTGGTAATTGTGCTAACGCTGGAGGTTTTTTTTTTCGGAAGAATGCGGGGATGTCAGCACAGTTACTGCTTATCAATAGTGAAACGCGTCCTGCTTGTCAGCTAGAACATCTCATGGCCGTCACCAAGGGATGGGACTGATATTTTGTACTTTTTTCCCCAATATACATTGAACACTACCAATTCTACAGGGCCTTGCAGAATGGAGTTTACTGCAGGTAACACAGACAGGTAGCTAAGGGGTTGTCTAAATGGTCTGCCAAAGTACCATAGCATGCCATGCATGTCCCTCCTCTTATAGTTCCCTGAACCAATCATGAGAGCTCAGAAGGGTCATGTGACATGCCTCTTTGTAGGTTGAAACCATTTAGGTTGAAAACTTTTATTAATGTTTTTTATTTCAGTCCTCCAAATGGCACTTAGTGGGTTAATGTAGTGGACCCGCTAGTTCAGCTTAGATCCCCCCCCACCCCCCATTTTAAACAGACAAGGGCTCAACCTTCAGATTTTTGTCGTATTGACTTTCATATATAAGTCTATAGCTAGTGACCTCCATACAGGTCATCAGTATCTGATCGGTGGCGGTCTGACTCCCGGGACCCCCGCCGATAAACTGTTTGATAAGGCACCGGCACTCCTGTAGGCACCGCAGCCTTCTCCCTTCTCACCAATCACAGCGCCGTACCTTGTATAGTGGCTTAGCTTGGTATTGCAGCTCAGTACCATTCACTTCTATGGGGCTGAGCTGCGCTTAGATCATGTGACTGATGAACGTGAGGTCACATGACCTAGGCAAAGCTGTGAGAAGCCATAGAGTAAGAGCTAAGGAGTACAAGCTGTTCATAGATCAATGTGTATGGTAACATGAACTAACCCAGGAGGAGGGTTCCATTTTGGTTTTTACCATTTTGCCCCCCCCCCCACTCCACTCACATCCTACTCTCTGTGAGGACATAGAAATAGACAATAGCTGATGAAAGTGACATAGGACATGACTAATGAGTTACCTGCTGGTGGATGGCAGTGAAGTATTGAATCTTATACACCCAGAAGATTTTCTAGACATTGATGAAGCATTTTCGCAGGAACATATGAGTTCTGACCTCTTCCATCAACCTCTTCTGCCCAACGTCAACCAAGATGTATCCTGAAATACTTCATTGATGACCTTTGTTCTCCAGAGATACAATATACATGGTAGTGAATGCCTGTAGCATATATCATTATATGACATGAGTAGTAGTGGAAGGAGTTCTCTTTTGGGAGTGGTGGTGATGTCACTCAGATGTGGGTACAGAGGGCCGGGCACTGCTGGATCTAGATACAAGTACTGGTTTTGAGGTGGGATATGGTTTGATTATGTTTCTGTAAATCAGAACTTGGCTGCTTTTTACCATAAAGCTAGTGCCGGAGTTGGTACCAGGCTCACTTGGGCAGATACCAAGATGGTATTGGGCCTTTTGAGCCCATGGTGACCTGAGTAGACAGTCATTTTCCTTGAGCAATGGCTTGGGTAGACAAAGCATATTAAGTGTCTCTCTTTGAAGCTCTTCTTATAATGAAAAGCCTGGTTCTTAAAATTAGTGGTGGACTCCATGTCAAGAGGTAGACTTTTTTTTTAGGCCTCCTCTGCTGGGGGTAGAACCAAGCAACATTATTATACTACCCCTACTATGTTGCATGTGTTATGGCCTTAGACGTAACATAGATTTTCTACCAGTTGTCTCCCCTGAATTCCTTCCCTGAAAATCCATGCTCAGCTCGGCCATCATTCAGTAGAGGAAGAAAAGCTACAGTCAGAATGTTCTTATTGCTGATCATCTCCTAGTAGAACCAAAAATTAGGTATGCAATATGCCCAATCCCCCCTTGTGCCAACATCAGCTTTTAAGGCTGAATCACGATGCCTCCATACCAGGGGTACTATAGTAGCTGGGGTACCGTGGGTCAATGGCTCCTCTATACCAGGGGTACGATAGTAGCTGGGGTACCGTCGGTCAGTGGTGCCTCCATACCAGGGGTACGATAGTAGCTGGGGTACTGTGAGTTAATGGCACCTCCATTCCAGAGGTACGATAGTAGCTGGGGTACCATGGGTCAATGGCGCTCCATACCAGTGGTACTATAGTAGCTGGAGTACCATGGGTCCAATGGCCCTCCATGCCAGGGGTTCGATAGTAGCTAGGGTTACCATGGGTCAAAGGCGCCTCCATACCAGAGGGTACAATAGTAGCTGGGTTACCGTGGGTCAATGGTGCCTCCATACCAGGGGTACGATAGTAGTTGGGGTACCGTGGGTCAATTGCGCTTCCATACCAAGGGTACGATAGTAAGCTGGGGTACCGTGGGCCAATGGCGTCTCCATACCAGAGGTACGATAGTAGCTGGGGTACCATGGGTTCAATGACGCCTCCATACCAGGAGTACGATAGTATCTGGGGTACCGTGGGTCAATGGCACTTCCATACCAGGGTACGATAGTAGCTGGGGTACCATGAGTTAATGGCGACTCCATACTAGGGGTACGATAATAGCTGGGGTACCGTGGGGTCAATGGTGTCTCCATACCACGGGTACGATAGTAGCTGGGGTACCATGGGTCAATGGCACCATCATACCAGGGGTACGATAGTATCTGGGGTACCATGGGTCAATGGTGTCTCCATACCAGGGGTACGATTGTTGGCTGGCGTACCGTGGGTCAATGGCGCCTCCATGCCAGGGGTACGATTGTGGCTGGCGTACCGTGGGTCAATGGCGCCTCCATGCCAGGGGTACGATTGTGGCTGGCGTAACGTGGGTCAATGGTGCAAGGAGATTCCGTTCTCCTCTTGTTGTCGACTTGACCCATTTGTAAACAGGATTTTCCATTTTTAGGCCTATAAATAACTTTTAATAACTTGTTCTTGAAGACGATCCTCTCATAACCAGAGGACCGTAATAACATTTTTCATTCCCCAAGATGACCCCAAAACATTTCTTTAGACGTGGGAAGAAAAATCCATCATGCCTTAATGAGACAACTTGCTTAGCTTTATATTTCATATATAAACTACATTGCCCGAAGCAATTAGGAGGATTATACTAAAACAAAAGCAAAGATTACATGTGCAGCACGCCGGTCGGAGGGCTTACTACTGCCTGGTGACCTCTCTGGATCACTAACCTTAACTGTAAATGCTGGATACCATACCGGATAACATTTGCTGATGGTTCAGTGTCCTGTCCATGTCCTACCTGTTCATTGTCCATGTCCTAGGTGGTCACTGTTCAGCAAGTCAAGGTTTCTGGCTAAGAGGAGACGTAGTTAGGTGGAACCAGTTTCCTCCCGTAAATCTCAGACTTCAGTTGAAGTCTAGACATTTGTTCAGACACCTTTGGTTGAAATTCTGTTCTACAACCAACCACCTTGGTTTGCCCTTTGGGATCATAAGACCTCTTTCTCCCAATCCCCAATTAGTAACCTGTGCTTTGTAAAGGTTTACAGCTCCACTCTTTGGTTCTAGAGTTAGGTGTTGGTGCAAGTCCTAAGGGTTCTCTCACAACCGCACATACTTGGATAGATGTGATCATCTTATTAAAGGTTTTCGGTCACCAATATTTAGCCTATTAAACAGGATTACATTTCCAATGTGCAAATGTCACCTGAAGCTAAATATGTAAGTGATTTTATTCCTAATGGACCCGTTTTTGTGTATTTTCTACTTTTATCATATGTTAATTAGCCTCCTAGGGGCAGGGGGAGGGGGCGGTACCCCTGCACTTAGAGGCTCCGTTTCCCCACCTTGTAAAGGCTTCCTCACTACACCGACTACGTCACAGTACACCTGGAAGAGAAGGCAGCGCAAGCGCAGTGAGTAAGCCGAGAGCCTGGCAGCCTGCTGCACTCACTGCGCCTGCGCCGAATGAAGTACGCACGGCGCAGGCGCGGGATTTGGATCGCAGACAGGGCCGGCAGCAGATGGAGCGAGCTGTCTGGCCCTGTCAATCAAGACAAAGTAGGCATTTTACAAGGTGGGGAAACGGAGCCTCTAGGGGCAGGGGTGCCGCCCCCCCCCCTGCTCCTAGGAAGCTAATTTACATATTATAAAAGTAGAAAATACACAAAACGGGGCCATTAGGAATAAAATCACTTACATATTTAGCCTCAGGTGACATTTGCACATTGGAAATGTCATCCTGTTTAATAGGCTAAATATTGGTGACAGAAACCCTTAGGTTCCATTGACTTTAACACCAATGTTTCGTGCCAATAGGGCCAACACAGAAACTTTGGACCCAATCCATATCCCCTTTAGTGTAGGCCCTTGTTGGATTGAAATGTTGACTTTATAGCACTAGGGCTCTGTAATTTTCTCTCTCTAAGCATCTGCTGTCCTACTTGATATATTGAGTGCTTGTATGTGAGGATCTCCACACCTTCCCAAACCATTCGAAGTCTCCAATCAGATTCTTTTTATCATTTTTGTATTATTATAGTTCTTGGTATTAATCCAGAATCTTGTTTTAATTTTAGGTCATCAGTGAATTTGAAGCTGCCCCAGACTCCTTCTTCTATCGAATACCAAACCTGAGCCGAAACAGACAATACAGTGTTTGGGTGGTGGCGGTGACCGCGGCCGGCAGGGGCAACAGCAGCGACATTATCACCGTTGAACCAACCGCTAAAGGTAATTTTTTATGTTTCATGTTCTTAGTTCGGTCAGTAATCCAGAGCACGAACCAGAAAATTTTGGTTTTGACAAAGTGTAGGGGTGGGACATTAGAAGAAGGTGCTTCAGAGCTTACTGGTTGGATGAACCTTGGTTCTTCTCAGAATGTTCATACTAGAGATGGGTATCTGATAGTAGTTGCCTTCAGAATTTAAAGGGTTGTTCCCATCTTGTACAATGGGGACATATCGCTAGGATATGCCCCCATTGTCTTATAGTTGCAGGACCCGCACCTATATCGAGAATGGAGCCCCAAAGTAAAGGAGGGCGCATCAGCAGCCACCCTCCATTGATTTCTATGGGGCCAGCGAAAATAGCCGAGCTCTGGCTCAGCTATTTCCATCGGCTACATAGAAATGAATGGGAGCAGTGGCTGCGCATGCGTGGTGTACTCTCATTCACTTCTATGGGAGCAGCGGGGGAGCTGCGCCTGGTGGTGGCCGGACCCCGGGAAACCTGGGGTCCTCCAGGCGCAGCGCTCCCCCCCCTCCGATCTCGATATAGGTGCGGGTCCCACCGCTCCTAGCGATATGCTCCCATTGTCTAAGATGAGAATACCCCTTTAAGTAACCCTATATCCAGTCAGTTCTAAAAGAAAACAAAAATGTAAATGGGTTTCCCTGTTTCATATTTTTTTATTACTTATTTTTCTAACTTATTTTTTGGTCCCCATGTTTTTCATGTTGGGGACACTTTATAAGCAGGCCATACACAGGTTGAAAAACCAACCAATTTCGGAGGGACTGGCTGACCATTTATTGTGTATAGGGGCCTCCTGACTCATCTCCGATGGCAGATGTTGGGTGAGAGAAGGATCATACATAATGTCAACATGTCAAATCTTCCAAATAATGCAGATGTGAAACAGGCCTTATCCAACCATTCATGGGGTAGTTGGGATAGATGAGCAAGGGTATCAGTCCACAGCTACCTTATATGTATAGGTCATAAGTAAGGGCCAAAATTGTGGGGTCTGAAACACGTAGACATATACTGTACTCCTGATGGATTTTACCACTTGAAATAAAGAAGTTGCTATTTAAAGGGATTGTCCCACAAAAAATATTCTACAGTTTTCAAACCAGCACCTGGATCTGAATACTTTTGTCATTGCATGTAATTAAAATCTGTATAGCCACTCAGTTATTTGGTAAAATGTACCTTTATAGTGTCACTTAATTTCTTATTTCTTTGACCTGGTCACTGAGAAGGCCGCACATGCTCAGTTTCATCTTTCAACTGCCTCCTGAGTTGTGATAGGGAGAGCTGAGACACGCCTCCTGAGCTGTGATAGGGAGAGCTGAGACACGCCTCCTGAGCTGTGATAGGGAGAGCTGAGACACTCCTCCTGAGCTGTGATAAGAAGAGCTGAGACACGCCCCCTGAGCTGTGATAGGAAGAGCATGATCACGCCCCCTGAGCTGTGATGGGGAGAGCTGAGACACGCCTCCTGAGCTGTGATAGGGAGAGCTGAGACACGCCTCCTGAGCTGTGATAGGGAGAGCTGAGACACACCCCCTGAGCTGTGATAGGGAGAGCTGAGACACACCTCCTGAGCTGTGATAAGGAGAGCTGAGACACGCCCCCTGAGCTGTGATAGGAAGAGCATGATCACGCCCCCTTAGCTGCAGCAGAGAATACACTCCCCTTGAGCTGTCAGCTTGATATAAATCTAGCAGAACAATGAATGTGGAGATCTCTGGATCCATGTGAGGTACAGGGCTGGTTCTAGCTTTATTAGAAAAGTTTTGTCATGTACTGTATGATGTCTGATTATCATTTTTTACGTTATTCATGGGATAACCCCTTTAAGGAGCTGAACTTTTTTCTTCGTTTCCATATCTTATATGTATGGTTGGCTTCAGCAATGGAAGTTATGGCCTTCTGATAACCCTTCCAATTCTCCATCAAGTTATGTTACTGTGACTGGATGTGTTTTTGGAGTTTGTTGATTACATTTACTGTGCTTTTACTGTACTTCATGCCTTTCGGCAGCGAACTGTCTGACAGAGTTTCTCCTCAATTTCTGAGTTTAATAGTAAAAAAACAATGGCTGCTCACCAGTGGAAAACATCACTTAATGTTTCTTCTCGGCATGAGTCCTATAGGCTTTCTCGTCTGCCAAGCCAGTAATGTGCCGCAAACGAAATTTTTATTTTTACATTAAAATAGTTTTGCTTGATCGCCTTAATATAGAATGTGGACTTCCCAGGTCGTCGTCTTCCCTCTATGATTTGGCCTCCTTCCTACTCTCGCCTCTTAGCTTTGGATTTCTTCACTTACCCTACTCTACTGATCTCCCCGGGGAACTAAAACATCATTACAATATTTTGCTTCAAATATGGATCCAAGAAAAAAAAATAAAAAATTCTATTCATGGCCATGAAAGAGAAGGAATTATTCTTTTTTTAATATCCTGTCTGTGTTGCATCCAGCCCCACCAGTACCTGGAGGCTTTGAGCGTTCGGAGAACTTAATTTGTCTGTTTTGTTTGACTCCCCGCGTTTCGACGTCTCCGCTATAGCTTCTCTAAGCTTGAGCTAGCTGCAGTAATGGATGTCTGTGGCAGGATTCACTGCAGGGAGGCTCTCAGCAGCATCAAAAGCTCATTATCACACTCATTATTTTCACTGCAAACTAAAGGAGAGTTGACAAGCACCAAATGAAAGCTGAACATTCTTTCCGAGCCCCGCGCGAGGACATGTTATGCTTTCAAACACCGACCGTCAACTTATTTCATAATAATTCGATAAGAAATATGTAATTAAGGAGGCCGCCGAGATGTTGTCACAATCTGCTGAAGGATTTAAGGAACCCTGTGTTAGGGGGGAAAAAAAACTAACTTGAAAACTTGAAAGTCATCGCTGACTCATGACTAAAGTCTGGCTTACAGGAAATTAAAGGGGCTCTCCGGAAGTTTAAAAATTCATAAAAAGTCTAGAAATACTTAATATATACACAAATAAAGATAAAGCAATAGGTTTATCTGTAATCTGTAATTTCTTAGTGCTTCCCACTCCTCCAGCGGTCATCGTTGATTGTGCTCAGGCACTTCCTGCTTGGCGGTGTCTCAAAGGTTCTCCCGGTAGCTCTTCTCTGCACCCTTCCACTACGCCAGCTAGAATTTTCCATCCATGGCCAGGGACTTATGTACCCCCCCAAATCCATCCATGGCCAGGGACTTATGTACCTCACAAATCCATCCATGGCCAGGGACTTATGTACCCCCCAAATCCATCCATGGCCAGGGACTTATTACCATCCATGGCCAGGGACTTATGTACCGCCCCAAATCCATCCATGGCCAGGGACTTATGTACCCCAAATCCATCCATGGCCAGGGACTTATGTACCCCCCAATCCATCCATGGCCAGGGACTTATGTACCCCCCCCAAATCCATCCATGGCCAGGGACTTATGTACCCCCACCCATGGCGGCTTCCCCCAAATCCATCCATGGCCAGGGACTTATGTACCCCCCAAATCCATCCATGGCCAGGGACTTATGTACCTCCCAAATCCATCCATGGCCAGGGACTTATGTACCCCCCAAATCCATCCATGGCCAGGGACTTATGTACCCCCCAAATCCATCCATGGCCAGGGACTTATGTACCCCCCAAATCCATCCATGACCAGTACACCTTCCTCCCATGTGCAGCAGGATACAGTGAGCCATACTGTATTGCTGTCCTCAATGGCATATGTGCCATGTTTCATGTATGTGGGCGGTCTGACATTGAATTTTAACAGTCACATGCACAGACTTTAGTTTTTTGTGCATGCGCTGTTGGGTAACAGGGCTACTGGCGGGCCATATACGTGAAGCAGGGGGGTAACTACCATAGAGGCAGACCATGTGACTGCTGTGGGGCACAGGGCAAGAGGTGGCCCAGTCTTAGTTGGGATCATCTCCTCTTCTACTGGGGGTGAAAACTTGGTCAGGACTCTACTCTCTAAAGTAACAACTTTTAGAAAATGAGGCAGTGGAAAAATGGCCCAAGGCTCATTGAAAGGGGTTTAGGCAGAAACCCTTCTGTCCTGTGTGGGGGCCTGGTGTGATCCTTGCTATGGGGCCCTTACTTCTCTATGTACGCCACTGACGTGAAGTCAATAATGACGACATGTACCATGTGAGAGTACTTGAGAAGCCAAAGATTACGAGTCCAACGAAGGACACCTTAACCAGAAGCTGGAATGGAAGAGGTTGAGTAGGTCATATGATGGGGATCACGGAAACATTAGGAAATTTTAACAGGGAGTAAAATTAGAGAATTGATGATCTTTGTGCTAGAACAAAAATTATAAATGAAAAGCTACAACCAAAAAAAGGCCCTTAAGACTCTTTTTATTATAACATATTACACACACATTATAAAGTTCTGGGACCTCCACAAACTCTGCTTGAAGATCGTGAATGGAAGGTCATTGCCCAGCACTACCCATTGTATGGACTCAAGTTAAAAACATTAACAATGTCTCTGCACCCATACAGTGTCTTACCTTCCATAACAGACTTCCGCATTCAAAAAGGGGTCCTCATATACCTCTGATGGGACCACATTAGTATTTTTAGTTAAGCCAGCATCCTATTGGTTGATACAACAATGTAGATTTCAGGGAAACCCTCAAAAAGAAGGTTAGTCAGAATACTTTTTGCTAGTGGGAATTAAGAAGTTCCTCCCGTTCCTCTTTCTAGGAACCTTCATTATCTTCTCTCTTTAACCCCATATTCTTCCATTTCCTTTTCAGCTCCCTAAAATGCACCTCCTAGTATTTGTTTAGCCCTTTGTCTCTCTGTAGACCACCAATTTCAAATCCATTCATTTCCATCCCTACACTATTACCATCCCCCGCTTTACACTGAGGATAAAAAAACAGCCAAGAATAGGAAGAATTACCATTTAGATGTGTGTTTTGTAGCTCTGTAATATAATTTTCAGTTACAGGGGTCAGTAAACTGATAAATTGGAATTGTTTAGGTTTGACCCCCTAAAGTTAAACTAAAACATGTCCCTAAGGCTTTGTTCATGTCACCGCTCAGCTTTTCCGTTCTCCTGCTCCGTTATAGGACCAGGAGAACGGAAAGGACAGATTCAGCACATAACTGAGCCGAACGGAGCCCCCAGGCCTCATAGACCATAAAGGGGTCCATTAGGTTTCCGCTCAGAGGAACATTTTGTAGCGGAGACAAAAGTTGTGCATACAGGACTTTTGCATCCAATTTAAAAAAATCTTCCTCTAAACGGAAACCTAGTGGACCCCTTTATAGGGTCCTTAGCTTCCGTTAAGTTTCAAACACTATTGGCAACCATTCTCCAGTTTTACATGGCAGTCATTCAGATGAATAGTCGTCCATTATGTACAGTACATGGATAGCTAAGGCCCCCCCCCCACAATGGGAGAGAACTTTTAGGTCTTCAGAGGGGATCCTGAGTGGTGCACCTCACTTTGACGTCCAAGTGTCCTAATGGGGCATATGAAAAGTTTTGTCTTCGTGCAATGGCCACTTTAATGCTCTGTGGTCAAATTTTTCTAGAACATTTTTATTAGATAGATACGTTCTCATTCATGTCCTAAATAAGTCATGAGAATTAGAGGCGGCCATAACTGTAAGCCGTTGACATGTTTATTGTCATTTGATATTTTATTCTCTTGGCAAGTATTCTCAGGTTCTTCTTCACAGCCCCCATGTGGTTCAGCATCCTCCAAAGAAGCTTAAAGGGTTTCTGTCACCAGTTTTTTCGGTATGAATCAGGCTGACATTAGAGATGTGCTAATGTCACCTGATTCCAAATATATATCTGTTTTATTTACTGGTGCCCCCATTTTTATATAAAATGAACTTTTATTTTATGCTAATAAGGCTCCTAGGTGCAAGGGGCGTTACCTCTGCTCCTAGAGGCTCTGTTGATTGACAGGACCAGGCAGAGAAGAAACACTCCATTCACCATAGCTTTTAAGGACCTTCAATGATGTCATGACCATGTGATCAGTCACATGGTTTAGGAGGAGACAGGCTGTTTGTGTGATCCTAACCATGTGACTGATCACATGGTCATGACATCATTGAAGGTCCTTAAAAGCTATGGTGAATGGAGTGTTTCTTCTCTGCCTGGTCCTGTCAATCAACAGAGCCTCTAGGAGCAGAGGTAACGCCCCTTGCACCTAGGAGCCTTATTAGCATAAAATAAAAGTTCATTTTATATAAAAATGGGGGCACCAGTAAATAAAACAGATATATATTTGGAATCAGGTGACATTAGCACATCTCTAATGTCAGCCTGATTCATACCGAAAAAACTGGTGACAGAAACCCTTTAAAAAAAAACAAAATGTAGTTGCAAGCTGTATTTTTTTTCCAGGACCTTAAATGGTCCACTTACAGCTACCTACAGTTAGTTCGTTTAGAATAATTACTTCTCGAAAGCCATTAGATCCATAAACACCTGGTTCAGACACTTTCTTCCATGGCTTACGATCCAGTGGAAGAATATAGCCACAGCTTAATATCTAACTTTGGCTCCCCCAGAAGAGGGAGACGGCTTGCAAGGAGAGTGAGAAACCTGATGGACACCCCTACCTTACACATCTTTAGGAGGACACCAGTCTCTAGAAGGGTGCACCCTACTAATCGAGTGGGTTTCCCATCCCCAAGTGGTTATTAGGTCACCATTGTGGTGGCACTTAGCTTTTAAACTACCTCACCAAATGGCATTGGTCAGGATGCCCATGGTCTCTTAAAGGTAGCTTTTAGGCCTAGGTCTATACCTCCTTGTGTATAGTAAGCCAAATAAAGTCTTACAAGGTGGTCAGGGCAAGAGCCACTGACACCTTCCAGATCTCTGACTCAGAAACAGAGGTCCTTAGCAAGAACCTGTCATCCATATGTCCTGCCAGGACATAGGGTAAGGGCTGGTCCCTGGCCATATGTGTGTACCTACAAGTAGAACCTAATATGTTTTCTCTCTGAACTTGCAGGCCACACTCCATTCATTGCTATGCAGGCATACAGGGGCGGTCTTGGCATTTCTGGGGTCCTAAGCGAAGTTATGTCCGGGGGCCCCCACCCCCCAATGACGCGTCACGCCCCTGATGACACGCCCTCTGATGACACCCCCCCCCAATGGCACGCCCCCCCACACATCAAAGACTGGGACTAGAGCATGCTCGGGTGGAATTTGCGTGCGCTTTTTCAAATCTGCACGCTAATTCATATGCATATTTTAGTATGTACACTAATGTGTATGCATTTTATAAATTAGTACGCATTAGCGTACTAATTTATAAAATGAGTACGCATTCGGACAAATGCAGTACGTGACAGCTGGGCGGGCGGTCTTGGACACCAGCACAAGAGCGGAGCCTGGGGGCCCCCTTGGACGTCGGGGGCCCTATGCAAATGCATAGGATGTGTGGTGCCCAAGACCGCCCCTGCAGGCATAGACTACCAAAGTGTCACGGGGGCAATTAAGGTCTAATTAATTAGCTGTGCTATGAGCAGAGTTATCCGTCTGAATATGATGAATTGCTGACCCTACAGGAGCAAGGCTAGTGAGGCCCTAATGTTCTCACGCTTTAATTCCAAGCTGATTTTCCCTAGTGTGTAAGCAATGGAAGCCTCTTCACCTTCGGGACGTTGAAAGGACGTGTGCAGGAGCCAGAGGTGACGGCACGCTTAATAATTCATGCTCCAGTTGTAATCTCAAGAATTTAAAATTTTGGACATTTTGCCAAAGATCCGGTGACCCCCTTCCCCTCCCATACAGTATATAGCATCGGCTGAGAATACGATTACCAGCATCTGGTTTCCTTTCTGTTGCCTTCAAGGACGTCCTTGTGCAGAGAATCACCCTCTGGATAATAAAAAGCTGAGATGAATGGCTTCATAACATGCCGGGGCTTTTTACAGTAGAAGTTTAAACCTTTATTGTCACTTTAATTGCCCATTATTGACCATTAGTGCTTTTTTTCATTTGTGTTCTGTATGTTTTTTTTCATTGTTTTTCTTGTTTTTATTTTTCTTGTGCTTAATGCTGGTTTTGGACTTCTTTTCCAGAATGCTTGAGACTAAAGTTCCCCATGGACTGCGGGCAATTTAAGGTGTCCATATGCATTAGATAAAAGGCCTAAATAAGGGACAGTGGTTGGCAGGAAATATTATCTCAATGGGTATATCCAATGTCTGAGACGTTGTATTTTTTTGTGCGTTTTCTATTTAGAATCCTTAGTGTATGACCTTTTAACAGATCTGTGAAAAGTATCATCTCATAACTAGCGAGAAAATAAAGAGAGAGAAACTGCAGCTTCATCTCCCTCCTATCCCTTCCTCCTAGCCTACCATTTACTATATTGCAGCAGGCACATTGCTTGGTTAGTGAGGATGTTTCAGACCATTTGCTGAGAGCGGTAAAAGGTATTACAGGCTTTAGGAAGATGAGAAAAATGAAACTTTCTCCATAACACCATGTACCCTGCAGCTTGTCCACTGTGGGCATCAGGAGAGGAGCTATAGCAAATTCCAGAACTAGCTGTGAATGTCCACCCTACTAGATGTGGTCATAGGTTGGTTGAGTTACTTTCTTGAGAGTTTCTTAAAGGCTATGTACACCTTTGGGGACAATCTTTTTTAAATTATTGCATTATACTTATTTTGACCTAAAAATCACTTGGTCTTTATTAACAATATGGAATATGGAATCCTTTTTTGTGTACAGAGCTGAGAAGCTGTACTAGCTGCCTGTGGATTTTTTTTCTCAATTCCGTCATCTGAGGAGCAGACGGACTCCTTATCTCTTCTATCTGACCTTATAAACACTTATTAAAGCTCAATCCTTACCTTACTGATAAGAATGTGGCTTAAATAAGTGTTTATGACCTCTCAGTAGTTTACAGATAAGGGTAATTATATGACCGGCACAAAGTGAAAGTGAAAGTACCAGTCACCCAGCTAGACAAACAGTTAACCCTTTGTCAATGAACAGCTCAATATTTTTAATAAAGACCAATTGAAAATATGATTTTTAGCCAAAAAGAAGTTAAATGCAATCATGCAAAAAAAAAAAAAAAAAATTTACTCCAAAGGTGTACATAGCCTTTAAGGGCTATCCTCTTGATCTTCTTATATGAATACATAGACTCTACTTTCCATAAACTATTGAACCTCATAAAATGACAGCAGCATTAACGTCATGTTTTCTTCAACAGCTCCTGCCCGAATTTTAACCTTCAGTGGCACTGTGACCACTCCATGGATGAGAGATATTGTCCTGCCCTGCAAAGCAGTTGGTGACCCTTCCCCTACAATCAAATGGATGAAGGAAAGGTAACCAGCAACCAAATGTGCAAAACCCCAATTCCACTCCACTCCCCCCAAACAATGGTAGAAGGATGTTATCTATTACAATAATATTTAAAATGTTCGGGACTTTGTGTCTTCAGAGATACATTGTGCCACCACAGTAGGATTTCTGATGATGGTAGAGAAGGGATTAATACTGAAAAGGTGGTTGTCCTTTTGCTCCTCACACCATGGGGTTCCCTGGTTTTTAGAGCCCATCATCCATCTCTACAAAACATGCATCATTTTCCACGAGTTCTAATATGTTATGTGTAAATCATCCCATAAGAACTAACCTCTAGTGACCAGTGATTGCTCCAAAGTCACATCCATGTTAGAGGAGCCTGAGCCTTGCCTAGGTTCCTCCTGTAATCCGGTAGGTCAGCCTGACTCCACTGTTGCCATCGTTGTGCCCTCATCTTCGACTTCAGTCAGGCCTCACTGTATTGCTCAGTCGGGTTCTGATATAAGGTAATTCATGGGTAATATGTCAGTTCTGGATCAATATCGAGACAAATTCTTGTTTTATGGTGACAGGGCTCCTGCTCCTCTGACAGCCCGGTCCTGCAGATTCTCTTAGCATCTGGTGGGATCAATACAACAGTTATTAGGTTTTGACAGATGCCAAGTCAGCTCATGGACCATCTCTGTAAGAACATACTGTGATTGATATACAGTATATGTCTGACAAGTCTTACTAGATGTTCAGCCTTCCCCTGCAGAACTTTCCATATTCCAGCTGTAACATCCATATGGTAGGGCCACAGGGAGCACAAGCTAAACGTATCGTCATCTGAAGATGACCTATTGTGTAAATCAAGTTTTTAGGGATTTTGGTGATATTTTTTAATTTTCTGTTTCACTGTATTAAAAAAAGAAATCCTGATATCTTGCAGTTTTTACTCTGGCTATTCTGTAGAGATCACTTCTCAGCAATCTTCTCATTATCATTGGCATTCCACTGACCGGTAACACCTATATACTGTATAGATAAAACAGCATCCACCATTCACAATAGGCGATGTCACAGCTCACCTCCTCCCCCTCCCTGCACAATGGCCTCTGTACAGGTCACAGAGCATGTCCACAACACTGTCTCGTAAAAGTCAATCAGTCATTTCTAGACTACAGGTTCCTATGGTCCATGAGGCCCATCTCTAAATGATCACTCCCAAGATCATTTTATAGAGAATTGAAATCAGAAAATAAGACAGAATTTAAGAACAGACTAAAATATCTGGTCTCGAATTTGCATCAAGGGATCTGGAGTGTGTATGCTTTAGATCAGGGATGCACTATCTTTTCTGTTTAGGAGCCACGTTGTCAGCCTGAACCAATTTCAATGGCTGAAAATAAAACTTAAAAGAGTATTACCAACTGAAATACTATATTTATGGCATATTATATGAACATACAGTATATATCAGAAATGTCTAGTTACACTTCCAGGATTCTCATCTAATGGGAGAATACATGAAAGATACATGTGAGCAGCCCTAAGACATAGACATACATGTCTGATACCAGATGGTTTGGGCCACACAGAATGGTATTGAGGGCCTCAAGTGGCCCCCGGGCCCCAGGTTGTGTACCCCTGCTTTAGAGGGTCTGGTGAGGGGACTGTATTTTTTTTTTTTTTGGCGGATCGGGGGTATATAGGGATATTGAGGGTCCATTTAGATGCTCAAGGAGCCTGATTTTTGAACGAATTAGGTTTGTCGCTCATCACCAGTAGTGGGGTCATAGGTACTATTGTGATTAAAATAATTTAGTAACAGGGCATGTCCTATATCAGGGGTGGAGAACCTTTTTGCAGCCGAGGGCCATTTGGATATTTCTAACATTGTTCGTAGGCCATACAAACTTCCTAACGTAAAAATTCGACTGCTATAATTAGATCAAACCCCCAGACCCCATCAGCCTCAGATCAGACCCCCCCCAGCCTACATCAGCCTCCACTCAAACCCCTATCAAACCCCCCAGCCTCCATTAGCCTCAGATCAGACCCCCCCAATCTCCATCAGCCTCCCATCAGACCCCCCCAATCTCCATCAGCCTCCCATCAAACCCCCATCAAATCCCCAGCCCCCATCACACTCAGATCAGACTCCCAATCAGCCTCAGATCAACTCCCTAACCTCCATCAGACCCCCCAGCCCCCCATCAGACTCATAGTGTGCACCTACGTGCACTACTTCCTGATGCTGTACTGTACATGTCAGGACACAGAGCGGGGCCCAAAAAATACGGTATGATGTGGCAGGGGGGCAGGGAGCTGGGGGCCTTATGAAATTTTCCAGAGGTGCTCCACCCCTGTCCTACATAAAAGGGGAGGCATAAGGACAAATATTTTGCCAATGCCCATAGCACTTCACCTTATGTGACCCTTTGTAGAATCTCCTTAATGTCCCTTTTAAAAGTTGGCAAATCTTGTAGAAAAAAAGTCAACCCCCTCCCCAGAATCGGTGCCACTCTTGTCCATGGGCTGTATCTGATATTGTCAAGTGGTCATAGTTGAGCTGCAGTACCAAGCACAACCCATGTACAAGTGTGGCACTGTTTTTGAAAAATGAAATCCAATCCCTTCCCTCTAATCTGATACTACCCGTCGTTGGGGGGAATTGGCATGGAAATATCACAAATGAAAACTGGTATTTCCCCACCTTTATTAGCACCGCACAAGGCCCCTACCCGTGAGGTAATGCCATTACTCCTTTAAGGCAGCTGCGACACTAGGACAGATGGGGCCATTCATCTGTTCGGAGATACGCGGCTGCTGAAGAATGGTTTCACAGATATGATGGATGAGCGGCATATGGCAGATATCCAGTCCAACTGCTAAATTAACTGTATCATTTACTGTTTATTCGAGGAGGCGGAAGAGGGTTATGCAAAGTCATGAATCTTTATCGCATTCCAAGATGCGATAGAAAGTAATGAAAATTTCAGTAGCTGCGTGAGAGTAAGAACTAAATGACCGGCTTCTGTTAACTCTTCCGCTTTCAATGACTGGGCCAAAAGTAAATAACCCATAGTTCAATAGCTGCCGCCAGCCGGTGCATTTACATCATCCAGACCAAAGGCTGCAGAAAACACCTGATGTCAGGGAGATCAGCTGGGAGACAAGTGAATTGAAACTTCTCAATGCAGTTTGTCTTTTCCAGTTGGTGAACTAGGTTTTAGGCTGTGTTCACTTCCTGGCAAAGGTGAACACAGCCTAATACAATAATAATAAACTTTATTTATATAGTGCTTTACAATCAGAGGGTCCATGTACAAACAGGATCAGACATTACACACAAACAAACAGGTCAACAAGAGCTTACAATCTATGAGGAGAAAAGGTGACATACAAGGTAATAGTGATTGCTTTGTACAAGCCATCTTAATGAGGAGCAGTCACCACTCCCGACATGTCTGTTTTAATATCATCATACATCCCCCATGTAATAGCAATTCTAGAACATCTATTCTTATGTCTCTATGTTGTGCCATTCCTTTATTATTTCTACTAGAAGTTATGAATGAATTGCTAGCAGTCTGCAGTAAGGGAACAGAGGGGAGGTGACCAGTTGGGGGTGTGTACCTGCACAGTCTGACAATGGCAGCACTGATTGGATAGAGTGAGTCTGTGCAGGTACACACCCCCAACTGGTCACCTCCCCTCTGTACCCTTACTGCAGACTGCTAGCAATTCATTCATAACTTCTAGTAGAAATAATAAAGGAATGGCACAACATAGAGACATAAGAATAGATGTTCCAGAATTGCTATTACATGGGGGATGTATGAAACTATTAAAATGGGCATGTCAGGAGTGGTGAAAGGTCCTCATTAACACAGTAGGGGAGTGGATATAAAGCTGCATGAGCCGTCCTCAAATGATATCTGTAGAGCTTCAGAGACCATGGGGTGTGGTGGAGAGTTTTGGATGATGGATCAGGCTCTAAAGAATGAGTTTGCAGGAAAGGGGGTGAATGGAGAAAAGTAAAATTCGAATATGTGATCAGCTATTCTTAAAAGATGTGTTTTTAGGGAGCGTGTAAAACTGTGTATGTTGTAAATTAACCTAATTGCTTGGGGTAGGGTGTTCCAGAGAACTGGTGCAGCTCGGGAGAAGTCTTGAAGATGACCATCCAAGACCCCCCCCCCATAAATATCAGGACATCCCATCACAGACCCCCATATCAGCCCTCCATGTCAGACCCCCATTAGACTTCAGATTAGCCCTTTTTAAACCCCCATCAGCCATTTCAGACCCCCATCAGCCCTTTGAGACCCCCATCATACCTCAGATCAGCCCTTTCAGACCCCCATCATACCTCAGATCAGCCCTTTCAGACCCCCATCATACCTCAGATCAGCCCTTTTTAGACCCCCATCAGCCCTTTGAGACCCCCATCAGACCTCAGATCCGCCCCCTTTAGCCATTTTAGACCCCCATCAGACCTCAGATCCGCCCCTTTAGCATTTAGACCCCCATCAGACCTCAGATCCCCTTTTAGACCCCCCATCAGACCTCAGATCAGCCCTTTTTAGGCCCCCATCAGCCATTTCAGAACCCCATCAGACCTCAGATCAGCCAAAATAACAAACTCCGCTTAACACTCACTAGTATTCGCTTTATAAGACGCAGGGCCATTTCCCCCCTACTTTTGGGAAAAAAGTGTGTCTTATAAAGCGAAAGATACGGAATCCTAACTGAGAATCCATGTGATTTCCTCACTGCAGGACCTAAAATGTTAGCAAACAAAACTCCATAGGAGGGGGAACCCTATGTTCTGCTGTCTAAGCCTAGTCCTATTAGAACAACCTTCAGACATCATTGAGGTGATGGTGGAGTATCCCGGCTCTGAAGATTCTGACATCTAAATGAGTTGATTTTGAGATTATAAAATTACAGATGGCCAGATGTTGACTATGGCTGACCATAGATAGGACACGTTCTCTCCAACTTAGACCTTTGACCGATAGCACATGGGAGTTCAATGCTTGGTTCCACTAGTCAAAAACTTTTGATAAGGGTGTGAAAAGCAAAGCAAATAAATGTGACTCCTCAGTCCCAAAGGATTTTGATTGTAATTCCTTTAATTTATGATTTTTGTTTCCTGTGAGGTAGTAACGGGACACCCAGTCTAGTAACGAATGATGGGCGAAGAAGCGTCTACAGCAATGGAAGCTTTATCATCCGGACGGTGAAAGCAGAGGATTCTGGGTATTACAGTTGTTCTGCCTCAAACACCTGGGGATCCGAGGAGATTGTCCTAAATCTACAGGTTCAAGGTATGGATCCAGCTCAACTCCTTTTTATTTCTTGTGTCAAATAGGATCTTTTGTCCAGTTATGAAAATGAAAGACAAAATGTAATCCCGAAGACTAAAGCTGGGTATATATATTCAGTATCTGTTGGGAGTTATCCCTCCCAGATCCCTCATACACATACACGTTCAGCTTGGCCGACATGACACTTCTAGTGGTGGATTATCTCTAGGTAGAACAAAGGGATTGGGTCAAAATATAAACTTCACCTGATCCTTCTCTCTTCCTCGACATCATCTATTCTGGAGAGAGAGAGAGGAGCTCCCCACACACATTACAGTATTGTCCGACTGTTCACTAATGTGTATGGACTGACATACCTTGGGTCAACAAAAAAACTACCTTATCTGTGTAGAGCAAGTGCAGATGCAAGATGAAATATAATAAACCAAAAATGTATACTCTGTTAATAGAAAGATGAATTGCCCTCTCTGTAGAAGAATATAACTACTATAATACTGCTCCTGTTTACAAGAATATAACTACTATAAAACTGCTCCTGTTTACAAGAATATAACTACTATAAAACTGCTCCTGTTTACAAGAATATAACTACTATAATACGGCTCCTATGTACAAGAATATAACTACTATAATACGGCTCCTATGTACAAGAATATAACTACTATAATACTGCTCCTATGTACAAGAATATAACTACTATAATACTGCTCCTATGTACAAGAATATAACTATTATAATACTGCTCCTGTTTACAAGAATATAACTACTATAATACTGCTCCTGTTTACAAGAATATAACTACTATAAAACTGCTCCTGTTTACAGAATATAACTACTATAATACGGCTCCTATGTACAAGAAATAACTACTATAATACGGCTCCTATGTACAAGAATATAACTACTATAAACTGCTCCTATGTACAAGAATATAACTACTATAATACTGCTCCTATGTACAAGAATATAACTATTATAATACTGCTCCTGTTTACAAGAATATAACTACTATAATACTGCTCCTATGTACAAGAATATAACTACTATAATACTGCTCCTATGTACAAGAATATAACTACTATAATACTGCTCCTATGTACAAGAATATAACTACTATAATACTGCTCCTATGTACAAGAATATAACTACTATAATACTGCCTCATATGTACAAGAATATAACTACTATAATACTGCTCCTATGTACAAGAATATAACTACTATAATACTGCTCCTATGTACAAGAATATAACTACTATAATACTGCTCCTATGTACAAGAATATAACTACTATAATACTGCTCCTATGTACAAGAATAGAACTACTATAATACTGCTCCTATGTACAAGAATATAACTACTATAATACTGCTCCTATGTACAAGAATATAACTACTATAATACTGCTCCTATGTACAAGAATATAACTACTATAATACTGCCTCATATGTACAAGAATATAACTACTATAATACTGCCTCTATGTACAAGAATATAACTACTATAATACTGCTCCTATGTACAAGAATATAACTACTATAATACTGCTCCTATGTACAAGATATAACTATAATACTGCTCCTATGACAGAATAAACTACTATACTGCTCCTATGTACAAGAATAGAACTACTATAATACTGCTCCTATGTACAAGAATATAACTACTATAATACTGCTCCTATGTACAAGAATATAACTACTATAATACTGCTCCTATGTACAAGAATATAACTGCTATAATACTACCTCCTATGTACAAGAATATAACTTCTATAATACTGCTCCATTGTATAGCTACTATATTACTAAGGCCCTGATTTATTACGCCTTCACTCCAGAATGCTGGGTACAAAAAGTCACAAAATAAGGCTTCTGTAACTTTTTGAGCTCACTTGCGTAAACATTTTGTGACATTTGATAAATGTGGCATAAAGTACTGTGACACATTCCAGGAAAACATTCCCCTCGTAATAAATTCCCCGCTAAGTGATTTCCCTCTTTCCAGTCCTTCCCTTTGAGCTGGCGGTTTATGTGGTCAGTTATTACAGGGCTGAGATGTGATCTTCCTGCTCAGTAAATATACTATTTATATGGTAATGAACGAGGGCCTGAGATATATATATACAGCTCTCAGAGGCCATTGTTGTGAAGAGTGCCGCCATACAGTGTTTGTAGGCAGGTGTCAGCCAGGTGCTGTCTGTATTGATCCAAGAACACCATGTCTATTACTAATGCACACTGCAGGATCGGTGAACGCCGGCTGAAGTCACTATAGACGCTGCCAGCAATGTTCTTGTATCGTGTCTATCACAAGTGCAACTCTTCACTTCTACAGTCATTTCTTCTTTATGTCCTGAAAATACAATGGGGAATAATAATGGTGGCAATTACAACATTGTAAAAAAAAAATAAAAAAATTGGGCCTCTCTGTAAAATTTCAAAAATGTCAATTTTGCAAATCTCATAGAGCCATATTTTGTTCAAAGTACCGTAGATGATGGAACACGTCAGATGATGAAAGTGAGACATTTTACCATTTCATGAAAAAATGTACTCCTGGAGCAACTCTTCACAAAAAAGTTGGGGCAGGCCATGTGTACCGTTGTGTGGCATCCCCTCTTCTTCTATCTGTAAACGTCTGGGAATTGTTGGAGTTTTGGGAGAGGATCATTGTCCCATTTTTGTCTGATGTAGGATTCTAGTTCCTCAACAGTCCTGGGTCTTTGCTCTGGATTTTTGCTATCATGACGCACAAAATGTTTTCTATGGGTGAAAGGTCTGGAATGCAGGCGGCCGGTTCAGCCCCTGGACTCTTCTTCTGAGAAGCCATGCCATCATGATGGGTGCAATATGTGATTTAGCATTATCTTGCTGAAATGCAAGGTCTTCCCTGAAAGAGACCTTGTCTAGATGGGAGCCTATGATGTTCTAAAACCTCTACATACTGATCAGACGTGTAAGCTGCCCATGCCATAGGCACTAATGCACCACCACACCTTCAGAGATGAAGGGCTTTGAACTGTGCTGATAACAAGCTGGATGGTCCCTCTCCTCTTGAGTCTGCAGAACACGGCGTCTGTGGTTTCTAAAAGGAATTTTCTTCTGATTCCTCTGAGCACAGAACAGTTTTGTATTTCACCTCAGTCCATTTTAAATAAGCTTTGGCTCAGAGAAGACACCAGTGTTTCTGGATTGTGTTCACATATGGCTTCTTCTCTGCATGATACAGCTATAACTTGCATTTGTAGATTGCAGGATGAACTGTGCTCACAGACAGTGATTTCTGGAAGTGTTCCCGATCCATGCAGGGATTTTCGGTACAGAATCAGGCCTGTTGTTAATGCAGTGCCGCCTGAGGACCCTTAGATAACAATCATCCAAGACTCTTCTGATGATATTATGTACAGTAGATGGCGAAGTCTTTGCAATTTTACGTTGAGGAACACAATTTTTAGATGCAGTTTTTTGCAGATTGGTGAACCTCTGTCCATCTCTGCCTCTGAGAGACTCTGCCTCCCTAACATGCTCCCTTTATACCCAGTCATGTGTCTGGGTAGCAAATTACTTCTCTAAAAGTTCTTATTAGTACCACTTACTTTTCCAGCGTATTGTTGCCCCTGTCCCAACTTTTTTGAGATGTGTTGTGATTACTAAATTAGTTATTTTCTTTCAACAAATGGTAAAATGTCTCACTTTCAGCATCTGATATGTGTTCTGTGATTTAGGGCCCTTGCACACGACCGGATGCCCTCCGAGCGCTCCGTGCGCACCATCAATGCCGCTCCAGGACATATGGCCCGCTCACAGACCGTATGTCTCGGAGGGCATACGGTCGTGTGCAAGGGCCCTTATTGTGAATCAATTTTCTTTTTCTTAAATTTATTTACATTTTATACAACTTTTTTGGAATTGAGTTTGTATAACATTTATAGATATATCATTATTGATAATCCTACATCCTGTATTTTACTCCAGAGCTGCACTCACTATTCTGCTGGTGCAGTCACTGTGTACATACATTACAATACTTATCCTGTACTGATCCTGAGTTATATCCTGTATTATACTCCAGAGCTGCACTCACTATTCTGCTGGTGGAGTCACTGTGTACATACATTACATTACTTATCCTGTACTGATCCTGAGTTACATCCTGTATTATACTCCAGAGCTGCACTCACTATTCTGCTGGTGGAGTTACTGTGTACATACATTACATTACTTATCCTGTACTGATCCTGAGTTACATCCTGTATTATACCCCAGAGCTGCACTCACTATTCTGCTGATGGAGTCACTGTGTACATACATTACATTACTTATCCTGTACTGATCCTGAGTTACATCCTGTATTATACTCCAGAGCTGCACTCACTATTCTGCTGGTGGAGTTACTGTGTACATACATTACATTACTTATCCTGTACTGATCCTGAGTTACATGCCTGTATTATACCCCAGAGCTGCACTCACTATTCTGCTGGTGGAGTCACTGTGTACATACGTTACTTATCCTGTACTGATCCTGAGTTACATCCTGTATTATACTCCAGAGCTGCACTCACTATTCTGCTGGTGCAGTCACTGTGTACATACATTACTTATCCTGTACTGATCCTGAGTTACATCCTGTATTATACTCCAGAGCTGCATTCACTATTCTGCTGGTGCAGTCACTGTATACATACATTACTTATCCTGTACTGATCCTTAGTTACATCCTGTATTATACTCCAGAGCTGCACTCACTATTCTGCTGGTGCAGTCACTGTGTACATACATTACATTACTTATCCTGTACTTATCCTGAGTTACATTCTGTATTATACCCCAGAGCTGCACTCACTATTCTGCTGGTACAGTCACTGTGTACATACATTACATTACTTATCCTGTATTTATCCTGAGTTACATTCTGTATTATACCCCAGAGCTGCACTCACTATTCTGCTGGTGGAGTCACTGTGTACATACATTACTTATCCTGTACTGATCCTGAGTTACATCCTATATTATACTCCGGAGCTGCACTCACTATTCTATATGAGTCCCAGGAGATCATGCTTCTCCCCCACCTCATCTTACAAACTTGAGACCTGTCTGTTTGGGTGTAAGGCAGCTGGCTGCAGCAGGAGCCCTCCTGTACTGATCCATCAGTCTGATCAGGTACACCAAACTTCTCAATTTTAATACTCTACAATAATACTCCCTGACATGTAGATGTACATGTTCCTGTGCGGAGTATATTCAACCACCCTGACAAGAGAAAAACACCCACCCTACAATAATGTGAGGGGGAAGGGGGTTAAAGTGAGTAGAAACAAAAAACCTCATATACCACAATGATCTAACCACATAAACTGTTTTACTTCTAGTGCCTCCTGACCAACCTCGGTTGACTGTGTCCAAAAGTACTTCTTCTTCCATAACCCTTTCCTGGATACCAGGAGACAACGGAGGGAGCTCCATCCGAGGTAAGATGGCTTCCAGGTCTGGAGGGCTGACATAACGGCTTTAGGAGGAGGCCGATTGGTCTTGATTAATAAGGTTTTGATGATGAGGACTTCATGTAAATTCCACAAGAAAAAAAAGCTTTGTAGTCTGCATTAAAAATGTGAAAAAATGTCTTGATATTTGCTCAATGCTGAGGTATAACCACTTGAATTTACAGGCCCATAAGCCTGAGGCTGCACTACTGAGAGATATTGATGCCAATATATACAAGATTATAATTGCAAGTTTCTAAGGGGTTGTTGGAGTTGGGTGGAATTATCCTTAACCATGATGTAAAGAACATCTTTGTAATGACTTCAGTCCCTTCTTCTTGCTATCATACATTGTATAGCTTGTCAGAAAAGCGGCGGACATGTTAGACAACACAGGACTTGTTTGTAGTCTGTTACCATGGAGACACATAGGTCTTCATAGAAGCTGTAAGCACGAAACCATAGAATATTCTTAATTAAGATTATCTAAAAACTTGCTTATTTTCTAAATGTTAGAGCCTTAGAAAAATATTGCAAATGCCTACCTACCTTTTAAGTTAAAGAGCATATCCCTTTAAAATAAAAAGATTTTCCGGGAGTAGAATATTGATGACTTATCCTCAGGATAGATGATCGGTGGAGGTCTCTCAGCTGTTTGAAGAGGCCACTCCCTTGAGCACTGCGGCCTCTTCCTTGGCCAGTGACATCACACTCATTGATCACATGCCCTGTCTGCAGCTCAGTCCTTTTCAAGTCAATGGATCTGGGCTGCAATACCAAGCACAGCCACTATACAGTGTGTGGCGCTCTGCTTGGTATGATGTGAAAACAGAAGTCCTTGATTCTTTAGGGGATGGTGCCCTTTCATTTGCAGCTCTGTTTGAAGATTTAAACTGCGAGCACCTCAGTGAGGTGGACAAGGAAAAGAACAAACAGCAGGTGGCGCTATACGCATTAGATTTTATTGAATAGCTCACTGGCCATACTAAATTCTTAATTACATGCAATTATAGAGTTATTCAGATCTAGGTGCTGGTTTGAAAAATGTAAAATATTTTTTGTCACTGCACCCCTTTAATTATGCAAAATAACATCTGTTCCAGAGGCAACCGTCATTGGTATGCCTTAATACTTGGGGGGACTCATAGGGCACCAAAATAATTAAAGGATTAGGTCTCATGCACGCGATCGTATATGGGATCTGTGCCCGATCCGCATTTTTTGCGGATCCTGTGACATTCTCCTTCATTTATATGGTGTCCGCAAAAATAAAACAGATGTCATTCATGTGCTGTCCACCTCCGTATGTCCATTCGGCAAATTCTAGAACATGTCCTGTTCTTCACAAAAAGCAGTCCATGCATGTGCGGTACGCTCCCATTCATTTCTGTAGGGAGCCGGCTTGGTGGTGGCCAGACCGGAGTCCTCCAGCCACCACCTTGCGGGGCTCCGTGCTGGATATAGGTGCCTATAGGACAGTGGGGGCATATCATGAGACAACCCCTTTAAGACACATCAACAAGGGGAAAAAAGTGCAAACAAAATGTGAAAGGATTATGTTATGGGTGACAATGAACCATTTCTCTGGTGATTCGAAGCATTTAAAATTGGTGTCCTGGAAGGTGAGGCCCGGTCCACCAGCAGAAGGTCAAAAGTGGGCACCAACATACGACAGATGCTGTGGAACCAGGCAGGGTGCTACCGCAGGTCACAGTACAGGGTGTGGAAGTGACCTTTCCTGGAGTGTGGGCAGACAGTGGGGTGAACCCAGCGCCTCCACCTCCTCAGTTCTTCGTCCAGTATAGCAGATTGCGGTTCGTAGTGCTGAGAAAGAAGCCATTACAGGAAGACCTCATCTGAGGAGTCAGAAATTGCCAGTCAAACAGCAGAATCTAACAGAGTTCTCTATGCTGTGAAAGCAGAAGAATATGGCGCTGGAGCCATCACTTGACTTTCTTTTGGGTGTTTTCTAGGGGTTGGGTTTTAACCACCTGTTTTGCCCGAGTCCAGCTCGGGCAGTGTGAAAAATAGCTAACTGGAGGGGGAGGGCTGCTGTAGATGTTGCTATCTCCTGAATGGTAGCAGCTAGATACATACAACTGGTCTTGTTTGAAAGATGACATGACAACAGTATGTTCAGTACAGGGAGGGATATCACTGATAGAAATCAGAATGCTGTGAATGCAGCTGAAAGAAAAAGCAAGTTTTACCCACAATTATTCCCAACTCTATTTCTAACAGTGATTTCTCCTCTGTTGCTTTGACTTTAGCTGTCATTTTGGTCTTTTATAGAAGCCTGGAATGTTCGCTTTCAAACAAGACCAGCTGCTACCATTCAGGAGATGGCATCTAAAGCAGCCCTCCCCCCTCCAGTTAGCTACAGTACTTTTCCCACTGCCCGAGCTGGACTCGGGCAAAACATTTAGGTTAAATAGTGACAATTTCCTTCTTCCTTTTTTTTGTGGTCCTCAACAAACTGAAACAATACTGCTGTGTTTTGCAAACTTGCAGAACGGATGTGGTAGCAAAACGGAAGCAGAATGGACTCACAGATCTGTGATTTGTGGGCTGCAAAACGGCAGTGGTCGAGTGCATGAGGCCACGCATCCGCAAAAAACGGACACCTTCCATGTGCAATTTGCATTTTTCTCACTCCCACCAATAAAAACAATTATTCTTGTCTGCAAAACGGGCAAGAATAGGGCATGTTCAGTAATTTGTGGAATAATTTGTGGGTCTGCGTGCAATCCTCAAAAAATCTGCATTGGACACAGATGCAAAATACAGTCGTGTTCGTGAGGCCTTATATGAAGGGGATACAATAGTACAGTTCTACACACATACTTCTGACTGGACCATTTTTGGTAGGACACCCCCCAAATGGGAGTCAAGCTATGACTCTTGCTGGGTGACAACCGAAACCTGTCGGAGCCTCCACAGGAAGATGCATACATGCGTTGGTAAGCATACTGTACTTGCCATTCAGGAGTCTGGGAGAGCTCAGTGACAACCCAGCTTTAATGGTGGCCACGTTGGTCACCAGAACCAGATACTTCAGCTGTGTGGAATTTCCTAGGATTTGACAGAAGAGGACACAACACAGAGTCTCTCCTGCTCTTTGTAGTGACAAGACACCTTGCACACGTCTTGGTGATTGCTTTGTTCCTCCAGCATTAGAACATTTCTTTTTCAAAGTCCTGTCAGGATGTTTTCTGCTGTTAAGGAGAGAGAAGATCATCAAAGGAAACGCTCTGACGCTCCTGAGATGAATAACATGACACGTCTCTACCTTTGATATCTTGTGTTTGGGTGTCGGGGATTTCTTACATTCAGAGTCACGAATCTTACGGAGAAAACATAAACTACAATGATGTGTCCTAACATCTCCAAGGGAGTGGCATTACCCTAAGTAGGTCATCTGCTGTATAGGGCCCCATTACCGAAATGAGAGATCCTTCAAATATACTATATCAATATTATAGAATTCTGGCAGGTATAGAGCCACCACTAGGGGGAGCTCACTGCATATAGGAAGGTAATTGAATCAGTGATCTCCCTCTAGTGGTGGCTGCAGGTATTAACTATGACATTGTGGGGTGCATTTTGCTACAGGAGTCATACCAATTATGCGCCCTATCGCTATGCAGTGTGCTCCCCTAGTGGTGGCTGCAGGTATCAAATATAACAGTGTCAGGAACCAGTTTAATGCTGGGATCCATACCAATTAAATACCCTATTTCTATGCAGTTCTGTAGGTAGCAACTATGACAGTGTCTGGAAGCAGTTTAGTGCTGGGATTTATACCAGTTATCTGCCCTGTCTCTATGCAGTGAGCTCCCCCTAGTGGTGGCTGCAAGTAGCAACTATGACAGTGTCTGGAAGCAGTTTAGTGCTGGGATCTATACCAGTCATGTGTCCTGTCTCTATCTAACGAGCTCCCCCTAGTGGTGGCTGCAGGCAGCCACTGTGACAGTGCCCGGAAACAGTTTAGTGCTGGAATCTATACAAGTCATGTGTCCTGCCTCCATGCAATGAGCTCCCCCTAGTGGTGGCTGCAGTTAGCAAACATAAGTGTGAGGAACCAGTTTAATGCAATGAGCTCCTCTATGACAGTGCCTGGTGCTGGGATCTATACTAGTCATGTGCCCTGCCTCTATGCAATGAGCTCCCCCTAGTGGTGGCTGCAGGTAGCAACTATGACAATGTGAGTAACCAATTTAGTGCTGGGATCCATATGATGTTGCCTATCTCTATGCAGTGAGCTCCCCCTAGTGCAGGGATCAGCAACCTCTAGCACTCCAGCTATTCTGAAACTAGAACTCCCAGAATCCTCCTGTCATTCCTATGTGAGTTAGAAGAACAATGTGCATTCTGGGAATTGTAGTTTCACAGCAGCTGTTGTGCTGAAGATTGCTGACCACTACCATAGTCGTTGCTGCAGATGACAGTGTCAGGAATTAGCTTAGTACAGGAATCCATACCATTATGCACCCTATCTCTATGCAGTGAGCTCCCCCTAGTGGTAGCTGCAGGTAGCCACTATGACTGTGTCAGTTGAAGCATAGAGCTGCCTTCCATACCAATCATGTTCCCTGTCTCGATACGCTGGGATGCCACTGCATGCAACCCAGCGGCTTGGTCTTATGTGTGTTGGGGCGCTACCTTTCCAAGTCATTTGTTCTTATCCCAAGAGCCCCACTCATAGACTGCAGACACAGAGGCAGCATTGCTTGCAGGTGACATTTATTAACATACCACAGTGTAATTTCAGACACTTGCCTACCTTCTAGGTTAATTTTCTTGACCCATGAATGGAATTCAAGTGCTGCAGTGAAGACTGACACAGACAAAAGAGTAGGGAATTGCTGTATACACAAATTGGCAGACTCTTTGATTATAGACTGTTCGCAGAGTTACCTATTAGGCTTTTATATGCAGATTGAAGCAAAAAATGGTTGCAAAAGTCTAGGTACCCTCTTATAAAGCGTCAGGTTTAATGATCGATCTGTTTTGTGAAGTGGGGGCAGGATTTCATTTTACTTCCTTATTTTCTGCTATCAGACAGATTGGTTGTGTCCCTTTAACAAAAACTAGGCCATCAATAATAATAACGACACGTAGCAGGACACGCGCCCTTATGTCCCTCCATTCCCAGGACTGTTTTTCTCCATTAGACAGCTTGGGAGAATATCCAGCAACTCGAGTCCAGCAGCAAAGTGTGAACAGCTGCTGAAATTAATTGAGCTTTTGAAAATGCTGATCCAGAGCATTAAAGGAAAACTTTTTGGATTTTAAAGCATTTTATAGTTTGCATCATTATGATGTGTTTAAAGGGGTTCTCCATGATTTTTCCAAATTAGGCATGAGGCAAGGGGCTTTGTAATCTAAATAAAAACCTTACCTTTAAAAAGTCCGGACGGTCCCTCACCTCCGCTCCAGGGAAAGCCTCATGCCAATTGCTCGGAGAACGCCTTTCATAATTTTGCAAACATCTTGATTTACTAGGCCGTTATAATTTTGTGTTTTATTCTCCATTCACACCCAAAGTATAAAACTTTGATTCTCGTTGATTGGACTGTGACAGTCATGTGACCTAACGTCTTTACGACGCAAGAAATTGTTTTCACCACCCCCTACATCTCTGACAATGCCAGTCATCACATAGCAAGTTGTGGTCGGATAACAGCAGAATACACTGGGCTAAGCATGTTTAGATGGTCACCTAGAACATGCCTGAGTTGTTGCTAGGCAACAGTCCTGATGCATTTTACTGGATATTTTATTATTTAGTGACCTAAGACACAAACTACAGATCACATGTGAATTCAGAAATGTTGGATTCCACTGGAGTCGTACGTTAAAGAAAGCTCCTGAACAAAACTGATTTATTCTTATGTGAGTGGGCGGAGCATGACACAGGAATTCCCAGTGTCAGTCTCCACCCCTTCAACACAGCAGTGTATGAGTTTTTCAGAGGTGTTCTTTTAACTGTGTAATTGTCATCTGAGCTCCAGCAATGCACCACAGATGAATTTTGTAAGTAACTTTAGATGTCACTGTGAGTAACAAAAAAGTAATAGAAAAACAATTAAAAAAAAAAATTTTCTATGTTTCCATTGTATGAACTCGTTATATACTGTTAACGCTGCAGTTTGTCATGACTCTCATGTATCTTCTGCAGGTTACATACTTCAGTATTCAGAGGATAACAGTGAACAATGGGGCAGCTTTCCCATCAGTCCCAGCGAGCGTTCCTACCGCTTGGAAAATTTGAAATGCGGCACCTGGTACAAATTTACTCTGACCGCCCAGAACGGAGTTGGACCTGGACGCATCAGTGAGATCATAGAGGCAAAAACCCTTGGGAAAGGTACTGGAGTCTTGTCCTGCCCATCCAAAGCAGGAAGTAATTATAAGTTATCCAGTTTTTTTCTTTTTTTGTTCTGTTCTTTAAATGATTTGAAACTTTTAGAAGGTTAACTTTTTGAGTAATTAAAGGCTATGCACACTTTGGGGGGCATTTTTTTTTCTTATTGTATTGTACTCAATTTAAGCCAAAAATAACTTTTTAATTGGTCTTTTATTAAAAATATGGCATCCTTTTCTCTGTACAGAGCTGAGATGCTCTAGTAGCAGCCTGTGAATTTTCTGTCTTTTCCGTCAGACCAGGAGCTGACAGGCTCCTTATCTCTTCTCTCTGACGTTATAAACATTTTATTATAACTAAGTTTTTATCTTACTTATAAGAATGTGACTTACATAAGTGTTTATGACCTCTTATTAGTTTAGAGATAAGCTTTTATTAGATGGTGGCACAAAGTGAAAATACCTGTCACGCAGCCAGAAAAACAGTTAACCCTTTGTGACAGAACAGCTCAATATTTTTAATAAAGGCCAATTGAAAAAATTGTTTTTAGCCAAATTGCCTCCAAAGATGTACATAGCCTTTAAGAGGGTTATCCAATACTTAAAAAATGTCCCCCATATGCCGGCCCCTCACAGTGAATATACTTACCCCTGCTCCCTGCGCCTCTCCTGGTCCCCGCACCACCGCTGCTGCTTCTACCCATGCACGTTTGAAAACATCCGGGAAGTGGGGGGGGAAGCAGCCAATGGCAGACGGGGAAAAGACTCCCTAGTATCGCTGGTGACACTAGGGAGACTCATCCCCGCCTGCTCCCCCCCGACACCGGATGTTTTCATTCATGCACAGGGAGAAGCGGCAGTGCAGGGACCAGGAGCGGAGTAAGTATATTCACTGTGAGGGGCCCGGCATATGGGGACATTTTTATAGTATTGGATAACCCCTTTAAGTTAAAATGTGATAATTTTTGTATTTATTGTGTTACATATAAGCTAGGGGCATACATATAAATAATGGTTGTTATTATTATTATTTTTATACATTATGATACCCTCCAGGGCCTGGTATTTGTCTCCTCCACCACCATTACTATGTACAGTAGGGAGGGGAGTCCTGTACTAAAGGAGGACCAACCAGGATCAATGATCCACAGACCCCAGAGTATCTGCATGGTTTGCCTCTATACTCTGTAAGCCCTTATATAAGCTATTTTGTACTTCACTGCTCTAAACCAAGAAAAAGGGATGCATGATCTGTATATGATGAGGGGTGCACAAACCATGGGCCACATATACCGTCCTGTGTGACCCAGCTCTAAACAGCTTTCAATTGGATCTTCCTTATTATAACCTAAAAACGTCCGAACACTACTCATAGCAGCAAAAATCTCTCAGATTTCTCAGCGTCTGTCTTCTCCTCGGAGGAGGGACTGTAATGAGTGCCACTGATTGGCTGCTCATACTTTGCTCCCTCCTACATAGAGCAGAATCCAAAGAATATGTGTCTGGATGACTGAACGAGGGTGCTGCCTGGCTGGGGCACAGTTAGTGAGAGCAGTTAGGAGTTTTTGGAACACTGATCATTGGCTGAAGGCTCCAATGTTTTATTTCTTGCCTGGCTCCTCCAAGACTTTTCTGAACGTTTAAGGGAGCTTTTTCATTTGTAAGTGGTCAGGGCTCCCTCTTCTCCTTGGCTGTTCACATCATTTAATGGTTATATCTGAGGAACGTTGCTTCTCGTTATCGTTTGCACTGTAACCACTATTCACCTTCATCAGCCTTGTGACTTTTAGTAAGCCATGATTTTTATTTTTGGCACACTGCTGTATTTCATTTTCTCTATCAATTGTATTTCGTGCCTATAAATATTTATGTGGTGGCAGTTGTAAGCCCGCATACATTCTCCTGGGTCAGGCACAGTTTGCTTGCTTTCAACATCAGTATATCCATTTTGCACTTCTTGGAAAGTAGATCATGCCTTTGTGTTCTGTATATTCACATTCTGAAGTAAATCTGCTCTCTCCTTGACCTTTATCTTCTAACATCTCTTCCTGAAATATTAGCCCCTCTTCCCAAAGATCTTCTAGCTCAGGTGCCAATGGAGCCAGTGGTGTTTCTTTCACATGACTAATTTTTGGAGTTCAGCAGAATGGAGAAAGCTAATTGAAATAGAACAATGTGGTATTCACGTCTGATTATTCCAAATATACAAGGTGATGCCTCATCTACTGACTCACTTTTTGAAGGAAGCCTCGCTTGTTGTTGACTACGTTCATTGAGGTTCCCTTGAAGAAATTCATGTGATCTAATCTGCAATTAAAATGGATGGTGGTGGTCACATAGTCCTCCAAGTTGAGTTCTTTAGATGTTTGATTCATTGTGTTAAGCCTTCAGCACAGTTAATGTTAGGGGCCCCGTGTGAAGAACTTTTAAAATTTATCCACAGTTCCCACCATTACCAGACCTTGAGGATGTGCCATTAGTTTTAAGCTCAAACAGGTAAAAACGTTTGAACTCATGTTGTCTGTGAGTACCATAAACCGAGAGGTCTGTGAGGACCACATACTAAATCAGTTCCTCAAAATTTTTTGGCATAGACTACAATATATTTTTATATGGCCGTCTAGTTGTATCTTCTTTAAGGACTCTGATGACCGGTCCATGAAAGATAATTTCCGGCACAGTGAAAAGATGGATCTTCCTTAATGGCTAGGGTTATCAACAGTGAGACATGGAGTCTCCGAAACCTCTAGAATGCTCTTTTAATCCTTACAACAGGAATGTTCTTTTCAGGTTTAAGCATTGAGAATGGCCAAAGAAGACGAGGTCTGGAAGTACCTGTGATAAAGTACCAAATTGAGAAGCAGTAGCATAGTCAGACAGGACAAATGTTTGTGGGGGAAAGGTTTGAGAGCATATCAAACTAAAGTAAAAGATCATTAGTAGAGGAACTATAGTAGGCTAAAATCTATACAGGAGTAACCTTGGTATAAAAAAATATAGGACCAGTGTCAGGGCTGGGATACACAGATAAGGGGTAAGTGATCCCTAAGCTTAATCCCAACCCCTTTCCCTGCCTATTGCCCACCTGAAGACTGGAAATACACTAACAAAAGTGCGGGGGATGGGAAGACAAACAAGACAGACAAACAAGAACCAAATGGGTAGTCAGGAAGCCGCGTCAAAACCAGGAGAGTACGTCAGGAACAAAATCGGCAAGCAGAGAGAAGTAGTCAAAAACACGCCAAGGGTCAAAGAACATAAAGAGTCTAAACTGCAGAGCAAGAATGTCAAACCAGGTAGTAGCAAGGAAACTACAAACACTGGCAGCTAGGTAAAAGTTAGAGGGCCTTAAATACCTAGCAGACCCCACCCAACCAGCTGACTGGGAGGAGAAGCAAGGAACAAAAACTTAACTCATGAGATACCAATGAACAGAAAATAAACAGACACTATATTGCTTGCGTTTTCCGGCGACCAGTAACAGGCCGCGAGCGAGAGTGCGCACCAGCCATGTCCCTGGCACTTATGACCGTTGTGCGCGTCCCCTGCCTGGGACGCGCATCCACAGCCAGAGACCGCCGGCTGGAGGAGGAGCCTGCCGAAATAGCGGCGAAGCCTGACCCCGGGCAACCACCTCGCCACCAGAGTCAGGGGCAGGACCAGCAGAACGGGTGCAATGACTGCCGGTCCTGACAAACAGTAGGTTTAAACTTCATCATTACTCAAGAAGATTCCACAAATTCTTTTTTTATTACAAGTTAAATGGGTGGAGTTCTAGCAGCTGGAAGTGTTCAGTTTCCCTACAGCGCCACCATAGGTAAAACTAAGCATTACATAGTTCTCATTCAAGCTAATTTATCGTCTGTGTAATGCAGTCCTCCAGAGTGAGAGACCGTATTTTTAGATGTTCCAGGACAAGATCGATATGAGGGATAGGCTGGTCGCTGACACATCAGATGGAGGCCCACACAGGCTCTGGTGACATGCCCTGGCCCTCCACATTTAGAGTGGACCCCTGCAAGAAGAGACAAGACATCAGGAATGGAGAAGGAGCTTCAGAGCTGTGCCCAGTCAAGTTTTGAGACCTGTCTGATGAGAATATAACCCACCCCCCAAAGTATCTCCAACTTTGGGCCTGGTTCCTTGGCCTCCAGATGAGGCATCAAGTCCATAAGATCATCAACATAACAGTTTTTGGTTGTTTTTTTTTTGGTCCAGAAAGAGCTTGGAAATAAGATTTGCTTGTCCCAAACTTCATAACAAAGGATAAGATATAATACAGTGACAGCTGCAAGCTCTGCATCTGATAGAAAACTGTTAAGTAATGGAGCGTGAGAGTCACTACTTTCTGATGCTATAAATAATAGGCACCTGCCTGTTATCAGCCTATGGACCATTAATCTGAATTATTAAGCCAGAAACAATGATAAACACTTTACTTATGTAAACGGAAACTTACTTATGAGAAACTTTTCTTGCCTGTTTTTTTTGTTTGTTTGTTTTTCTGCCAAGTGGAAACCTGTGGATTTATCAATGGATGGGTTGATGTAGAGGAGTCAGTATGTGGAGTTTAGTTTAGCTGTTCTAGGTACTGTCATGAAAAAAAAAGATATATTTCAAGTAGGTACTTTTTGTTTTTTGTGTTAACATGAGAGCCTCAGTGGAGGCATCCATGGTGGGGAGGAATTCATGTCTAGAGATTAGGGGAGGTGTTCTTGTATGTAGATCAGTGGTTGAATCCCTGTATGGGGAAAAGTTAAGGCATCAGTATATGGAGATGAGATGATTGGAGATATCCATCTACATAGAATGGTGGTTGCATCCATGTATCATGGGAGGCATCCAAGTTTGGAGATCATGGGATGTATTATTGTATGACAATCAGTGGGGACATCAGCGGGGCGCTCATGTATAGAGAATGGTGAAGGCATCAGTGTACTGTATGGAGATCATGGAAGGCATCCTACATATGGAGATCATGGAAGGAATCCATGTGTAGAGAATGGTGTAGGCATCCATGTACTGCATAGGGATCATGGAAGGCATCCAGGTATGGAGATCATGGAAGGAATCCATGTGTAGAGAATGGTGTAGGCATCCATGTACTGCATAGGGATCATGGAAGGCATCCACGTATGTAGATCATGGAAGGCATCCATGTATAGAGAATGTTGAAGGCATCCATGTATGAAAATCAGCGGAGACCTTCATGTATGGAGATGAGCTAAGGCTTCCATGTATAAAAGTCTATATATACTGTGTGTATAATATATATATATATATATATATATATATATATATATATATATATATATATATATATATACACACACAGTATATATAGACTGTTTTTTTTTAGTATATTTTTTTAGTGTGTATATATATATATATATTTATAGAGAGATCAGGTGTGGCAATCATATACGTATGACCTTTGGTGGGGAATTCCATATAATTGGTAAAGTGAAGCTATACCTGTACATGTATCTGCGTGTAAGTACAAGAATGTTACAGAAATTCAGACTTGCATAATTTTTCTACTAATCAGAATTTATTAGGAAATTGAATCAAATTAAATCGGTTACTCTCTGGTGTCAGCCATGTGAAAATTGGGGAGATTCTGACCATAGTATTCTTGGTTAACAGGAAGTGCATAAAATATCTGCCCCCGTGATCACTTTATCTGCCATATGTTTAGATAATAAAAAACAAAGCACAGGACTCTGAGACCCTAAAGGGGTTGTCTGGTTTTACTCAACTATAAGCATGAAAGGGTCTCTCTTTCTTTGGAGGACCAAGACCTGTAGGTATTAAATGGGCACCATGTAATGCCTCACTTCTCCTGTGGTGTCACTGCAGGGAAACTGAACACTTGTCTCTGGGTTCCCAGACTGAGTAAAGCCAATTGATGATGATCAGCTTATCTTTGGGAAAAAGCAGACAACCCCCTTAGTTTTATGATGTGGTATAAATTTTCTCCCATGTTTGTTCTCAGTAATGACAATGTTTCTTCATTCCTATCTTGATCTAGAACCCCAGTTTTCAAAAGAGCAAGACCTGTTTGCCAGCATTAACACCACAAGAGTGCGACTCAATCTGATCGGCTGGAATGATGGTGGGTGCCCAATCACATCGTTCAACCTGGAGTATCGACCGTTTGGCACCACGGTGTGGACCCTGGCACAGAGGACCTCTCTGTCTAAGTCATATATACTGTACGACCTGCAGGAAGCAATGTGGTATGAACTGCAGATGAGAGTGTGCAACAGCGCCGGCTGCGCAGAGAAGCAGGCCAATTTTGCAACGCTGAATTATGATGGCAGTAAGTAGTGTATTATTCCCAGTATTCTCTAGTGGTGGATGTAAGGTTATACTGGTTTATTAAATATGTTTTTGTAGCTTGTGAATATAAATACATAATCAGTAGAACATAGGAGCAGTATTATAGTAGTTATATTCTTGTACATAGGAGCAGTATTATAGTATTTATATTCTTGTACATAGGAGCAGTATTATAGTAGTTATATTCTTGTACATAGAGCAGTATTAAGTAGTTATATCTTGTAATAATAGGAACAGTATATTATAGTAGTTATATTCTTGTACATAGGAGCAGTATTATAGTAGTTATATTCTTGTACATAGGAGGCAGTATTATAGTAGTTATATTCTTGTACATAGGAGCAGTATTATAGTAGTTATATTCTTGTACATAGGAGCAGTATTATAGTAGTTATATTCTTGTACATAGGAGCAGTATTATAGTAGTTATATTCTTGTACATAGGAGCAGTATTATAGTAGTTATTATATTCTTGTACATAGGAGCAGTATTATAGTAGTTATATTCTTGTACATAGGAGGCAGTATGTATAGTAGTAGTTATATTCTTGTACATAGGAGCAGTATTATAGTAGTTTATATTCTTGTACATAGGAGCAGTATTTATAGTAGTTATATTCTTGTACATAGGAGCAGTATTATAGTAGTTATATTCTTGTACATAGGAGCAGTATAGTATATAGTAGCAGTTATATATTCTTGTACATAGGAGCAGTATTATAGTAGTTATATTCTTGTACATAGGAGCAGTATTATAGTAGTTATATTCTTGTACATAGGAGCAGTATTATAGTAGTTATATTCTTGTACATAGGAGCAGTATTATAGTAGTTATATTCTTGTAAATAGGAAGCAGTATTATAGTAGTTATATTCTTGTACATAGGAGCAGTATTATAGTAGTATATTCTTGTACATAGGAGCAGTTATAGTAGTATATATTCTTGTACATAGGAGCAGTATTATAGTAGTTATATTCTTGTACATAGGAGCAGTATTATAGTAGTTATATTCTTGTACATAGGAGCAGTATTATAGTAGTCATATTCTTGTATATAGGAGCAGTATTATAGTAGTTATATTCTTGTACATAGGAGGCAGTATTATAGTAGTTATATTCTTGTACATAGGAGCAGTATTATAGTAGTTATATTCTTGTACATAGGAGCAGTATTATAGTAGTTATATTCTTGTACATAGGAGGCAGTATTATAGTAGTTATATTCCTTTACATAGGAGACAGTATTATAGTAGTTATATTCTTGTACATAGGAGCAGTATTATAGTAGTTATATTCTTGTACATAGGGGCAGTATTATAGTAGTTATATTCTTGTACATAGGGGCAGTATTATAGTAGTTATATTCTTGTATATAGGAGCAGTATTATAGTAGTTATATTCTTGGACATAGGAGCAGTATTATAGTAGTTATATTCTTGTACATAGGAGCAGTATTATAGTAGTTATATTTCTGTACATAGGAGCAGTATTATAGTAGTTATATTCCTAAATAAAGAGAAACATTGTAATGGTTTTATTGTTGGTTATTTTTGCCACTTTGAAATAGCTAGGTCATGAAGATATATCACATAGATGATATTTTAATGGTTTACCATTTGCCTTGACTTTTTACTGTACTATCGATGTTAATATTAGTTGTGACTGGAATTGCACTTTAAATGTTAATAATTGAACCGAGGCAAAGTGAATAGATTTTATTTTTGAGAGAATTTTAAGCTAAAGTTGACACATGGAAAGCCGAAATACAGTAAATGACTCATTATATATTAAAGAGGTCTTGGCAAATTTTTGGTTTTATAGACTGTTTACTGTGCTGTGTACAAAAAAGAAGTTATTCTTTGTTTCTGCCAAGTCCGGAGAGCTGACTGGAAGACACAACATGGAGGAAGTGTCTTTGTCCAGTTTAATTGTATAGGACCCCTCAACAGACAGAGTTATAGATGGAGGTCTAGCTTCTCTATTAGCTGCAGGGGAGGTCAACTACAGAGAGCGGCTCCATCTCTTGAGGGCCCAGTTTGTCCATATGTACTAATGGAAGGCCTAGAGTGACAGGAGTATAGTCCCTGGAATAAGGCGCCATTGATCCTCTAGTCCTTGGAGCCCTTCCCAAAGAAAAGGACTTGTCCAAACTGGACATCTCCTCTGAAGGACAATTTTGGTTCTCCTACATACATAGATGGGGAACATTCCTTGGTTGGGTTCTGACAGATAGTCTTCCAGCTTTTAACGTTCAGACCTTCTTCAGAAAACTCAGTTCTCATCTGCATAATTATTTCAACTCCCAGCAAAAGAAATAAACCAAACCGCAGAAGTCTGGTTTCCGCCATTTCTCCAGACAATCCATCAAACCGCCTAATTGGGTTTTCTAAATACAATCTCCAAGCCTCCAGTGGGAGCTGTGATTGGACGTAGCCTGGCATAGCTCCGGAGCCGCCGCTAGGATCTTCTGCAATCACATAAACCAAGGAGAATTCGCTTTGCTTTAAATTCTATTTGGCTTTTCTCTCAATCGGCTTTAAAACTTTCCCGTTGAAGTGTAAGATTTATGATGGTGATTACTTTGTTTGATGCTGGGGATGAGCTAATGGAGATCAATGTATCTGATACTGCACAAAGACTCGGAGAAGCGCTGCAGAGAGTACGGAGTGTACCGGGAAGTCTCCCATATCAGACCACCGAGTAACATGGCACTTAGTCAAAAAGTCCAAATTACGTCTATTTTATTTTCTCATTTTTTTATTATTTATTCTTATAAGTCACAGCCACCTCCGCATCATTCTGGTCGGTTTTTTTTGTTTGTTTTTTTAGAAGGGGTGTTGTTTTTAGTGAGCTCATTCCGGAGACATAAGGGAAAGTCAGTCTATTATCAGGAGATGTCAGGATAGAAAGGTTTTCACATCTGCACCATCTTTATCCTATTTTTGGAAATGAGGGGTGCCACTTTTGCACTGTTTTATTCTTGGTAGATGCCCTATCATTTACTTGGGAGATTACGGGTACCACTTTTCCATTTTCCTATTCTTAGATGATAGGTGCCAGTTTTGTACTGTCCTGTCGGGAGATGTAGGGTGCCAGGTTTGCACTGTCCTATTCTTGGGAGATGAGAGGTACCATGATTGCACTTTACTATTCTTGGGAGATGAGGGGTACCATGATTGCACTTTCCTATTCTTGGGAGATGAGGGGTACCATGATTGCACTGTCCTATTCTTGGGAGATGAGAGGTGCCAGGTTTGTACTGTCCTATTCTTGGGAGATGAGAGGTACCATGATTGCACTTTACTATTCTTGGGAGATGAGGGGTACCATGATTGCACTTTCCTATTCTTGGGAGATGAGGGGTACCATGATTGCACTTTACTATTCTTGGGAGATGAGGGGTACCATGATTGCACTTTCCTATTCTTGGGAGATGAGGGGTACCATGATTGCACTTTCCTATTCTTGGAAGATGAGGGTTGCCAGCTTTGCACTTTCCTATTCTTGGGAGATGAGGGGTACCATGATTGCACTTTCCTATTCTTGGGAGATGAGGGGTACCATGATTGCACTTTCCTATTCTTGGGAGATGAGGGGTACCATGATTGCACTGTCCTATTCTTGGGAGATGAGAGGTGCCAGGTTTTGTACTGTCCTATTCTTGGGAGATGAGAGGTACCATGATTGCACTTTCCTATTCTTGTGAGATGAGGGGTACCATGATTGCACTTTCCTATTCTTGGGAGATGAGGGGTACCATGATTGCACTTTCCTATTCTTGGGAGATGAGGGGTACCATGGTTGCACTTTACTATTCTTGGGAGATGAGGGGTACCATGATTGCACTTTCCTATTCTTGGGAGATGAGGGGTACCATGATTGCACTTTCCTATTCTTGGAAGATGAGGGTTGCCAGTTTTGCACTTTCCTATTCTTGGGAGATGAGGGGTACCATGATTGCACTTTCCTATTCTTGGGAGATGAGGGGTACCATGATTGCACTGTCCTATTCTTGGGAGATGAGAGGTGCCAGGTTTGTACTGTCCTATTCTTGGGAGATGAGAGGTACCATGATTGCACTTCCTATTCTTGGGAGATGAGAGGTACCATGATTGCACTTTACTATTCTTGGGAGATGAGGGGTACCATGATTGCACTTTCCTATTCTTGGGAGATGAGGGGTACCATGATTGCACTTTCCTATTCTTGGGAGATGAGGGGTACCATGATTGCACTTTCCTATTCTTGGAAGATGAGGGTTGCCAGTTTTGCACTTTCCTATTCTTGGGAGATGAGGGGTACCATGATTGCACTTTCCTATTCTTGGGAGATGAGGGGTACCATGATTGCACTTTCCTATTCTTGGGAGATGAGGGGTACCATGATTGCACTGTCCTATTCTTGGGAGATGAGAGGTGCCAGGTTTGTACTGTCCTATTCTTGGGAGATGAGAGGTACCATGATTGCACTTTCCTATTCTTGGGAGATGAGGGGTACCATGATTGCACTTTCCTATTCTTGGGAGATGAGGGGTACCATGATTGCACTTTCCTATTCTTGGGAGATGAGGGGTACCATGATTGCACTTTCCTATTCTTGGGAGATGAGGGGTACCATGATTGCACTGTCCTATTCTTGGGAGATGAGTGTTGCCAATTTTTGCACTATCCTGTTCTTGGGAGAGGAGGGGTACCACCAGGGGCGGACTGGGAACTTAAAGTGGCCAAATGTTGTAGATGGGTCCAAATTGACAGAAGGCGGGGCAATCCAAGTAGATAGGGCCAACAAATGTAGGCAGGGACAACTGAAGTAGGCAGAGCCAGCAATAGCCTGGTGCAGAACACTATACCGCCCCAGAAGAACCAAGTACCACAGTGCAGCACATAATACTGCCACCTGTGCCAGAGTATTCAACTGAGGATGGCGATACAGTTCAATTAAGGAGGGCACTTGTGGCCACTGGCCAGGTGCATAAGAGAGAATCGGATGATTATGTAACCAGCTGGTGGCTGTGAGGATGGCTTGGGTAGCCTGTTCCACTTTCCTCTTCTTGGAAGTTGAGCGGTGCTATAGTGGTATTATTCTAAGCTTGGGAGATGAGAGGTGCCATATTTGCACTTTCCTGTTCTTGGGAGATAAGGGGTGCCATATTTGAACTTTCCTGTTCTTGTGAGATGAAGGGTGCCACTTTTGCATAATTCTATAATTGGAAGATGAGGGGGGCCCTTTGCCCTATCTTCTTTTCAGGAGAGGAGGGCAAGATTTCTTGTGGGCAGCAAATATAAGCCAGGCTGTTCCCCATCTATAAATGAAAGAATCATGGTCATCTGCCCAGCCTTGTCTGCTTCTTTCTTATAAAAATACACAAAGAACAAACACGCACAGAAAAGCCCCCAATAAATTCACATTTACATATTCTGATGTGTCTGGCAGATTGTAGGTTTCTGGCTGCAGAATTCTGAATGCAGCTCTGGGTGTATTCAAGATTATTGAAGCCTGCACAGTTTTAGAGATCAAATGTCTTTCCCGAGGTTCATCTTCTCTTGAAGATCCCATTGATGTAGATAATTAAAACAAACTTGACATTTGGAGTAGATTCTTAATAATTTGGGTCCTGTGGCTGAGTTGCTTGAAGTCATTGCACACTTGGAAATGCCCTTTAATTCCAGAGAGGACGTTACTGCAGCGTTCTAATAAAGTGGAATAATTAGGGCCTTACATCATGTGCGGTAGCATGTTAGATTGGTCTCCAGATACTTGGGCAGTAGTAAATTCTTGTAATCAGGAGCACATTCACATTGAGTATGCGAGCAGCGTCCCCGTGCTCAGCAGGTAGTGAATTATGAGGCGGTAAGGGTGAGGGCTGATCGTTCATCTTGTATGATGACCACATTAGCGCCATCATATCCTGTAGACGTATAGACTAGAGATTGCTGACCCTTCCCATGACAGTCCTGGAACTGTTGGAAAGTACCATGTCCCTGTAAGCAGGGGGGGAATGAATGATCTCAAATGACTCTAGTGTCTGCGGGGGTGTCGATGGCAGATGTCAGGGGAAAGAAGGATCGGGCACATCGTATTTCTAAATGCCTGACCCTGCTGTTGCCATAGCTGAGAGGCAATGGATTATTTTCCTTTTCCCATTAAATACCCATGTATGCTCAGCCAAGTCATGTGTGTGTGTATCTAGGGAATAGCTTTAGGTAATTGTTACCCAACTCACCGGGTTCCAGCGCCATGGACTTTGCCGATGACCATGTCCACTATCCTTTTCTCCCGCTCCAGCTCCCATAATCCGCTACTGCCCCACTGGATCGGGCCACAGTTCTGCCCAGACTGCACAGTGGCGTCCTTGCTAAGGCAACCAACACCCAAAGTCAAGTCTTTGATGGGGAATCGTCCTGCCATGCATTGACTGTTGATTGAGGTTCATACCCATTCCCTGCTCCTGTTCTTGATGTTGACCTGGGCCTTGTTCCCGGATATTGTTCCTTTTACGTCTTTTAGGGGCTCTGACCCTTGACAACGTTCCTGACTACACTCCCATCTCATCCTTTGGTCTGTCACATCTATTCTCTTACTTCAGACCCTTGTACAGTATCTCTACAGGGCTTCTACTCGCACCTCCTTATGACTCCCAAAAATATCTTTGTATCTACACTCCTCAATGAACAGATATTGTCACTTTCTGCTTTCACAGCTATCCACTATCCACGCACTTTCTGCCTCTAACTTCTCTTCCCTTGTCTCCTTCATTTAAAGCATTTTCCAAATTTATGTAAATGTGGGTTATTTAAATCTGCATACCTCTGTGATTAGCGTCATTGCACTGGGTAATCTGGTACTTTTTTTCCCTCTGTTGCCTCGTCCCGCTCCCAAATTTTCAGGGCCGGTTCCCTTTGTTCTCCCTGGCAAATGTGGCGGTGTAAAGTGGGCTTCACTTCTGTGGCGCTTTCCGGTCAGTGCAGATAGCATCAGAACCATGAATAATACTCCCATCACATTTCTGTAACAAGAGCTCACAGGTTTCAAAATCTCCGCTTGCTGTCTGTAAATGGAAATAGCGTTCATAATTTCATCATTAAATTTGACGTGCCCCCTCTAAGTGGAAAGTGACAATAAAAGATCATTGAAGGTACACCAATCTGATATAATGATGACCTTAACATCCTGCCCCCATTTGTGTGGCTTAGACTTAAAGGTAACACTTAAAGGAATCCCTCATTATAACAAAATATTTTCCAAGATGTTAAAATTAGAAGGAGCTCCAACTTTCCCCTATACAACCATTTCCGGATATGAATGTAACAAAGTACAGGGGGTATGAATAGAGCTACGTATAGCTGCTGCAGTGGCGGCCATATTGGTTGGAATCAGAATTTTCATTACAACTTGACAGAAGAGAACAGTTCATGACATAACATTTTCTTCTCTTAGTTGGAAAGGGGGGGGGACACGTTCTTTAAATTTACCACAATATTTTTCCCGTATGAGGACCTCTCTGTGGTTCCCATAGCTCCTCGGTCATGGGCAGAGACTCTTTCGCACACAATACGACAACAAAGTTGCGGAGCTATAGGCCGCTATGTGTTACGTCTTCTGCCTCCAGCTATGAGGCTCTCCATGTGGAACGCATTATTGAATCGCTTCTCCCTTTGCTCATCTGCTTATTTCTATGAGTCATTTTGTACTTGGCCCCATTATCGATGTCTGCAGGGCAGATTTCATCCAATGAGCTAATTAGAGCAAGCTACGTTCCTTGATGCCCTTTGTTTATTCCGACAGATAACGTCTACATTTTATATGCTGGCGCGATTCAGGCACAGATGGCGCCACTTAGCGAGCCATGACTTTCCCTGGTGGGGCGACACATTTCCAGCACCAAGAAGTGACACCTCTAATACAGAACCCTGTAGTATACAAGCTGACGGCAAAAAGTAATATGCTGCCAGTTTGCGTCTTATGCCACGCGTGGCGTCGTGGCGTATCCTGTTGGCATCTTCTTATCTCTGACTTCACATTCCTTGGCACCTCCTTGTCATGAAAGGGTAGGGAACAGTGCAGCCCTGTACTGTTCTTGCACCGCTGTCTCTACCTCTAAATGGCGGCCCACAACTTGGCGGCAGTCAAGTGCAGGGGCCTAAAACTAAATGGGTAAAGAGTAGAGATGAGCGAATCATCCAAAATTCGCTTCGCCGAATATTCGTCAAACTTTTCATAAGATTCGTATATTCTACGAATCTATTCGGCGAATCTGCGTACAAATCATACGTTATTATGTGGTGTTTTGAGAACAATCGCGCACTAATAACGAACTTTCAGTTTTCAAAGGTACTCAACTTCTGTGAACACGTAGGCATGAACGTACAAATTGTGCACGGAAATGATGGACTTTGCTGGAGCGGAATGGTGGAGCAGGAGGAACGCTCTGAGTCTGACCCCTGGCTACATATGGATACTGTATCAGCAGATGACATCAGATCATCCGGCTGAGACTGAGATGAGCGTGCCATCCACTCCACTACCTCATCCACTTTCTCCTCCACTACAATTTTGCGCCTTGGTGGGTTAGCCTGGTGGAACAACGGCCAAGTATTGCAAATACTACAAGTAGATGCTCCGGCTACAGGTCCTTTGGCACTTCTGCCTTCGCCACCTTCTTCTTTTTAGAGCTCGAGGTCTGGCTGGAACTGGACCCCTTTTGTTTATCCATTCCAGACATTTTTCACTTGACTCTGTGGCCCTGCAGCTGGTCTTTGTCTCTCTCCCTGCCTGATTAATTACTAGCCCTGCACTTGCCCTGCAGTATCCCTGATGTGTAATATGGATTCCCAGAACAATTACAACCCAATTTTAACAACACAGGTCTCAGTGTCTCAGAACTTCACACACAGTGCTTCTGCTCATCTCAGCAGTCGCAGCAGAAGTGATGCATCACTGGCTTACCGAGCCTGAGCCAATCAGAGCAAGCCCTGCCCACTAAGTCAGGTGACCGCTTTCTTCCCGGGCTTTTGCGGAACGAATAACAAACAGTAAAAGTTTGCTAATTAATTGAATTCTTATTGAGTAACTTATACGTAGTATTAGCATACAATTTGTCGGACAAGTACGTAGCGAATGCGTAGAAAGCCTTAAGAACATTTTCGAATCTAACGGAGCGAATCTCAAAAAATTCGTATTCGCTTCGCAGCGGAAAATTTCAAAGATTCGCATCAAATCTACGAAACGGCGAATAGATTCGCTCATCTCTAGTAAAGAGCAGTCAGACAGAAAGAGGTGAAAACCAGGACCAGATCAGAATCCGAAAGCAGAGAAAGACCAGGAGATAACATCAGGGACAAAGTCAACAGGAAGGTCACAAACTAGCAGAGTCTAATACCAAACAGAATCTAAAACCAAGTGCACCAATACATGACACCCCTGCTGATTCAGAGTCTGTACAGAGCACATGAGGAATCCTTTCCCACCACTGCCTCCATATTATCCCTGATCTTATATAAGGAAGTTGCATTTGTGCAAATATTTTGCATGGACTTGTGCAGTGCTATAGTCTTTTATGAGCAATTTGCTCGTTTGTTGGGTGATTGGCACCAAATTTGAAGAGCCAGTTATCAGGAATGAGCGTTCATAGAACCCATGTAAAAGGGCCGTAAAGGGGTTCTCCAGAGTGATCATAGATAACCTGTGGAAGGAAAGAGTTCCACCACCATGTACCCTTCCATTGTGCCGGGGTTTCTGCAGTCTCGGCAGTGTGATCATATGACTGGCCTGGCTGTAGGCTCTTCTGCTAAAGTCCTGATTGGATGTGCTCCTGCTTCTTCCTGGTTCATCTTAATGTAAATGCAGTTGAACAGGAAGACACAGGAGCACATCTAGTTGGCACCTCAATGGAAGAACCTGCATCCAGTTGGATGGAATCAGACACCCAACGGAAGGGTATGTACTTCTGAAACATTCTTCCTTCCACAGGTTAGCTGAAAGAGAGAATTTTAGGTAAAGTCCCAGAGATCCCAACTCTTTGGTAACTCTCACAGACTACATCGTAGACTCCTGATCTCCTGATAACTGGGGAGGGCAGAGTTGGGTCATGAACCTATCAGGATATGCCATAAATGTCTTGGAATGCCCCATCCCATATCTTGGAATGCAGAGGAATTTTGTAACCCTCCTTTAGAATGTGAATAGGATGACCTTCATCTGATATGTATGGGCACCTTAAAGGGGTTGCACGGAGTATTAAACCTATCTGCTATCCCAGGGCCGTTTTAAGACATTGGTGGGCCCAGTGCAAAGATCAAGAGTGGGCCCCCCCCCTTTCGGGTAAACTTTACAGATTGCAAAATGGCTAACTTTTTTTTCTTAACAAGTCGCATCATTGTGTTTATTATCTCTGTACTGTGACATCACTGTGTTTATTATCCCTGTACGGTGACATCTCTGTGTTTATTATCTCTGTACAGTGACATCGCTGTGTGTATTATCCCTGTACGGTGACATCACTGTGTTTATTATCTCTGTACAGTGACATCGCTGTGTGTATTATCCCTGTACAGTGACATCACTGTGTTTATTATCTCTGTACGGTGACATCGCTGTGTTTGTTATCCCTGTACATTGACATCGCTGTGTGTATTATCCCACTGCAGGAAGAGGTAAGTGGTCTGTGTTTGTGTGTTTGTTTTCTATTTTTCAGGGTCGTGAATGCAGAGGACTACGTCGGATTCGGTGGACTACGTCGGACCAGCTTTTTTTTTTTTTCATAAAATGGTCAAACAGGGGTCTGGGGGAGTGTTTATTTCAATAAAATGTTTTATACTTGTGTGTGTGTATTTTTTTTTCCAATACTACAGTTTTAGTAATTACGGCTATCTACAGACGGCCCTGATTACTAATACTGGGCTTAGTGCTTGCCGGTATGGCAGGCCAGCACTAACCCCAACATCTATTACCTCGGCACCCACCGCCACCAGGGGTGCCGAGAAGAGCCGGGTACCCGCAGGACCGGACCTTCAAAATTGAGGGTCTGGCTCTGGGGCGGCTGCAGACTGGTACCATTAGGCTGGGAAGGGCCAATAACCGTGTCCCTTCCCACCCTGGTAGTGCCAGGCTGCTGCTGCTGGTTGTATCTGGCTGGAAAAGGAAAAAAGGGGGGGACCCCACGCCATTTTTTTTAAAATTATTTAATTATTTTTGTAAAAAAATGGCGTGGGGTTCCCCCCTTTTTTCCTTTTCCAGCCAGATACAACCAGCAGCAGCAGCCTGGCACTACCAGGGTGGGAAGGGACACGGTTATTGGCCCTTCCCAGCCTAATGGTACCAGCCTGCAGCTGCCCCAGAGCCAGACCCTCAATTTAGAAGGTCCGGTCCTGCGGGTACCCGGCTCTTCCCGGCACCCCTGGTGGCGGTGGGTGCCGAAGTAATAATGTTGGGGTTAGTGCTGGCCTGCCATACCGGCAAGTACTAAGCCCAGTATTAGTAATCAGGGCCGTCTGTAGATAGCCGTAATTACTAAAACTGTAGTATTGGAAAAAAAAAATACACACACACAAGTATAAAACATTTTATTGAAATAAACACTCCCCCAGACCCCTGTTTGACCATTTTATTAAAAAAAAAAAAAAGCTGGTCCGGCGTAGTCCACCGAATCCGACGTAGTCCTCTGCATTCACGACCCTGAAAAATAGAAAACAAACACACAAACACAGACCACTTACCTCTTCCTGCACTGGGATAATACACACAGCGATGTCACAGTACAGGGATAATACACACAGCGATGTCACTGTACAGGGATAATAAACACAGTGATGTCACAGTACAGAGATAATAAACACAGCGATGTCAGTGTACAGGGATAATAAACACAGTGATGTCACCGTACAGAGATAATAAACACAGTGATGTCACAGTACAGAGATAATAAACACAGCGATGTCACTGTACAGGGATAATAAACACAGCGATGTCACCATACAGGGATAATAAACACAGTGATGTCACAGTACAGAGATAATAAACACAGCAATGTCAGTGTACAGGGATAATAAACACAGTGATGTCACAGTACAGAGATAATAAACACAGCGATGTCAGTGTACAGGGATAACAAACACACAAACACAGACCACTTACCTCTTCCTGCACTGGGATAATACACACAGCGATGTCACTGTACAGAGATAATAAACACAGTGATGTCACCATACAGGGATAATAAACACAGTGATGTCACAGTACAGAGATAATAAACACAGTGATGTCACAGTACAGAGATAATAAACACAGCGATGTCAGTGTACAGGGATAATAAACACAGTGATGTCACCGTACAGAGATAATAAACACAGTACAGAGATAATACATACAGCGATGTCACTGTACAGAGATAATAAACACCAGTGATGTCACAGTACAGGGATAATAAACACAGTGATGTCACTGTACAGGGATAATAAACACAGTGATGTCACCGTACAGAGATAATAAACACAGTGATGTCACAGTACAGGGATCGGCGTCTCGTGGCCCAATAAGACCTCAGATCAGCGTCTCGTGCCCCCATCAGACCTCAGGTCGGCGTATCGTGCCCCAATCAGACCTCGGGTCAGCGTCTTGAGCCCCCATCAGACCTCAAATAGCGTCTTGTGCCCCCATCAGACCTCAGGTCAGCTTAATGTGCTCCATCAGACCTCAGGTCAGCTCTTGTGCCCCATCAGACCTCAGGTCAGCGTCTTGTGCCCCATCAGACCTCAGGTCAGCGTCTTGTGCCCCATCAGACCTCAGGTCAGCTTAATGTGCCCCATCAGACCTCAGGTCAGCTTAATGTGCCCCCATCAGACCTCAGATCAGGGTCTTGTGCCCCATCAGACCTCAGGTCAGCTTAATGTGCCCCATCACACCTCAGGTCAGCTCTTGTGCCCCATCAGACCTCAGGTCAGCTCTTGTGCCCCATCAGACCTCAGGTCAGCGTCTTGTGCCCCATCAGACCTCAGGTCAGCCATTTTTGCCCCCATCATCAGACCTCAGGTCAGCTTAATGTGCCCCATCAGACCTCAGGTCAGCTTAATGTGCCCCCATCAGACCTCAGATCAGGGTCTTGTGCCCCATCAGACCTCAGGTCAGCTTAATGTGCCCCATCAGACCTCAGGTCAGCTCTTGTGCCCCCATCCATCAGACCTCAGGTCAGCTCTTGTGCCCCCATCCATCAGACCTCAGGTCAGCCATTTCTGCCCCCATCAGACCTCAGGTCAGCCATTTTTGCCCCCATCATCAGACCTCAGGTCAGCTCTTGTGCCCCCATCCGTCAGACCTCAGGTCAGCTCTTGTGCCCCCATCCATCAGACCTCAGGTCAGCTCTTGTGCCCCCATCCATCAGACCTCAGGTCAGCCATTTTTGCCCCCATCATCAGACCTCAGGTCCCCCCCCCCCGGGGGCCCCAGCCACAAAAAATACTTACAAAAGCTGCCTCCGGTCTTCTTCTCCTGCGCGCGCCTTCTTCTCCTGCAGTGTGTGATCCCGCGAGACCTGTGACCCAGCGCTGGATGTCGCGGGATCACACAGCCAGCCCAGGAGGAAGCGCGCAGCCAGGAGACCGAGATCGGCAGGGTAAGCATTATCCTCCCCCCCCCCCCCCCTGTGTCGTAGAGTTCGGGCCCCATAGGGCAGTACCAGTTGTACTGCACTATCGGCGGCCCTGCACACCCAAACCGGCCAGTTGTAAGGGGGGCCCCCTCCCCACGTGACCTATTGGTGGGCCCGGTGCAGATGCACCATATGCCCTATGATTAAAGCGGCCCTGTGCTATCCTAAGGATAGACTCGGGATAGGGCATAAGTGTCTGATCTCTCAAGATCCAACCACTGGAACCTCTACAGATCACCAAAACGGAGGTCTTGTTTCTCTACCTACCAGTGGTCGCACTTGCTCGTTGCTGCTTGATTCATGTCTAGGAGACTCCCGAAGAGAAGCGAAGTACAGCGCAGTCTCCATCAGTCTTGTAGAGATGAATGGAGTGGCAGTGGGCATGCTGGACCACTGCTTCATTCATACGAGGACACCCAGGACCTCCATTCTCATGATTGACATTTGGACCCTCACCAATCAGACACTTAAGTCTTCTCTTGTGTCACAACCTCTTCCCGTTTCTCATTTCTTATGCAATTTTCCATGTCTGCATGATTAACCTCAGAGGTGCTATTTTGGATCGGGGTTGTTCCTGTACTTATGTGTATTTGAGAGCACATTAGTCATTGCTCGGCTACAAGGCGTCTCGTCTGGAATGAACTTCAGATTGATTTACTCGTCGGCTCTGTATAGCGGCAGTTACCTGGTGCGGAGTGCGCGTCACTGCTTATCAGCCACGTCCTTATTGACTCATTTATCATCGCCGGCACAAGATTTTTCCATTAACTACGACCATTCAGCGAATTATACCCCAGAGTCCGCCCAGGCCTTCACTTCTTGGCAACATTTTGCAATCAAAAGAGAAATTCTTCAAGTGTTTTTTGTTTTTTTAAAGAAAAGTTTGCTTCGTGTGAATGAAATATTTTAGATTTTTAGTCAACACCGTAAATGAAATAAATCGGATCTTTAGTACGAGAAGCACGGTTGACCTGAGGCATTATGTTTTGCCTAATAACGTGGGGTTTTCAAGCAGGGCAGTAGTGTGCCGCGTGGCAGATAAACGGCAACAGTTTGGTGGAAAAAATTGCCAAAGTGTCTCAGAATATATGGGTGAATCGCACTAAAAACATGGGCTTTGTCTGCACTTGTCAAAAAAAACCTCTGCATTTTGCAGCCCCATTCGGCACACCACTCCCCACAGCCACTGCCTGAAAATCCAGCCTTAGGATGGAGGTAGGAGATGAAGTGCCAGATGCCTCGAAGCAACACAAACTGTGTGATCTCCACCGATCCCCAGAACTAAAGGATCGAGGTCTATATAGCATTTGGTACCCATTGTGCCACACCCCTGTATTCCAGGATCAGGGGTGGAGTCCTGACAATCGGACCACTAATTTCAGGTGCTATAACCTAGAGATATGACTTCCTTTTCTGTGGGGAACAGATAAGTGTCTAATATGTAGGGTGCCCTACTGACCACAAAACCATGGGTCCGTTTCCACCATTTAAAGGGAACCTGTCAGCAACTTTATGCTGCCCATACTAACGGCAGAATAAAGTAGAGACAGGTGAGTTGATTTCAGCAGTCTGTCATTTATAAGTTAAATGTAAGTGATTGCCGAGAACCAACATCACAAACATTGCAGACTAGGCCTGAAAAAGAGTCCTGGCCACCTGAGAAGAGTAATAATTATTCATGAATTCCTGCTCTCCCCGCCCACCTGCTGATGACTGACAGTCTTCTACCTAGTTTTCTCCCTTTCTGTCTAGGAGAGAACTGACAATTATCAGCAGATGGGCGGAGAGAGCAGGAGATTAGGAATAACCAGGACTCTTCTCAGGTAGATTTGACTCTTTTCAAGGCCTGGGCTGCAATCATTATGATGCTGGTTCTCAGCAACCATTTACTTTTAGCTCATGAGTGATACACCGATGAAATCAGCATTTCTGTCACTAATTTATGCTGCTCTGAGTGAGGTCACCATAAAGTTGATGACAGATTCCCTTTAAATTGATGGTTGTGCGCGTGCTACCAACTGCACCCCCATGAATGGAGGAGCAGTACACTTAAGCAACCATCGCTCCATTTGGTTGAAGAACATGGGACTCCATTGATCAGACACTTGACAACTTTGGGTTGGTGATGCGTCAATCTTGGGGCAACACCTTTAACTTTGTTTATGGCCGTTTGCCTTGTTATGAACCATGAGAGGTCTAAGGGTCTGCCTATAGTACCATTTTCCCAGGACTCTTAAAGACACCTCATACCAGGTTTGCTCACTTATTATGTCCTTCTTTGAGGAGGGGGCCACAAATGCCCTATAAAGCGAATTATTGAATTCAGCAGAACACGCTCACTTGTCTAAGATGGATCTTCTTGTATTAATATTTTGCCTCCCTTCACAGGTACGATCCCCCCACTCATAAAATCCATTGAGAGCAGCGAAGAAGGACTGTCAACCAACAAGGGGATAAAAATGCTGGTGACCATTTCCTGTATCCTGATCGGAGTCCTCCTTCTCTTTGCTTTACTGCTGATTGTCAGGCGTAGAAGACGAGAACAGAGACTGAAGAGGCTAAGAGGTATCAGACAACAGAATATCTGTGCTATACAGTAGACTACCTATCCGTGCTCACAGACTTGTATTAGGTTCCCCCTGTAGTAAGGTAGAACATGGATCCTCGCAGCTTCAGGATATAACACAATGATACAAGGGTGGGACGTGTAAATATAAGAAAGATTGGAGGTTCTTTACTCTCTGTTTATTGAAACAAGGAAGGGAAAGGACGTACCATGCCGTATCTAGAGAAAATGGTGATTAATTTTATGGCCAGAAAGGTTAATGTTGGGTGGTAAATGCCAGGCTTGGCTTCCTGCCTATTATTTGTTATTAAGTGTCATCAAGTCAATTTCGACTCCCGGCAACCAGATGAATAATGTTTCTCCGGAATGTTCTCTCTTCTCTTCGAGGTTATGTACAGAGTCTTCTTCTGCGGCCCATCCATCTTGATGTAACCTCTTCCTTCTCTTTAACTATCTTATCCAATAAGCGACTTTTTCCTCATTATATATCCAATGGTGTACAAACCATAGATGAGGACCAGGTTTGATTCCTTTGGGGTGACAAGAACCTTTATATCAGGGGTGGCCAACCTTACAGACACAAAGAGCCAGGAAAAAAAAAACGTATAACTACTAGGAGCTACAAGCTATACATTTACACACGAGTCGCCGTATTTTTCGTTCTAGGTTTTAGCGGTCTGATCTGAGGTCTGATGAAAAATATATTTTTTTTCTAATTTTCATTAGCAGAGAAAAAAAGGAAAAAAATAGACCTCTGGTCAGACCCCTAATCTTCATCTGACCTAAAATAAGACCCCCAATCCTCATCAGACCTCCAAATCAGACCCCCAAAATAAGACCCCCAATGCTCAGATCAGATAACACAAAGAATCCCAGTGTCAGACCCTCAGTGCTCAGATCATACTCCCATCCTCAGATCATACTCCCATCCTCAGATCATACTCCCATCCTCAGATCAGACCACCCTATGCTCAGACCAGACCTCCCATGCTCAGACCAGACCCCCCATACTCACACCAGACCCCCCATGCTCAGATAAGACCCCTCCATGCTCAGATCAGATAACACAAAGACTCCCAGTGTCAGACCCTCAGTGCTCAGATCATACTCCCATCCTCAGATCATACTCCCTATGCTCGGACCAGACCACCCTATGCTCGGACCAGACCACCCTATGCTCAGACCAGACCACCCTATGCTCAGACCAGACCACCCTATACTCAGACCAGACCACCCTATGCTCAGACCAAGCCACCCTATTCTCAGACCAGACCACCCTATGCTCAGACCAGACCACCCTATGCTCAGACCAGACCGCCCAATGCTCAGACCAGACCACCCATTGACCAGACCACCCAATGCTCAGACCAGACCCCCATGCTCAAACCCCCATGCTCAGATAAGACCCTCCCATGCTCAGATAAGACCCTCCCATGCTCAGATAAGACCCTCCCATGCTCAGATAAGACCCCCCATGCTCAGATAAGACCCCCATGCTCAAATCAGATCCCCCATGTTCAGATCAGATCCCCATGCTCAGTTCTATAATAAAAAAAATTGCCTACCTCTCCTAATCGTGCATCGGGCTTTTGATTGGGCACCTGCAACTCTGCAGGTCTGACACGCTTTCCACTGTGACCTGATGAGCGCAACGTCAGGTCATAGTGCGCGTCTCCACGAACTACGTTCTGACACTGTGTGTATCAGGATGTAATGGAGAACGAGCTGGAGCAGAGAGTAACAATGGTGCCCGATCAGGGAAGGAGATCTGTGCATGGGGTGGAGAGTGAGCCGGCCTGACTGCTTCCCAGCTCCACCGCTAGAGCCGCACTTGAAGAGGCAAAGAGCCGCATGCGGCTCAAGAGCCACAGGTTGGCCACCCCTGCTATATAGGACTCCCCACTCCAGAGGACCTGCATTAGTAGCAAACAAGTGTTTGAGGAATTGGCCTAAGGGGTATTGAAGGGGAAGCAAATTCTAGACCATTGGGAAAACCTGACATCATAATTGATCTTTGATATAGATATTCTTCTCTTGTATATAGGCAACTGCATATACCAAGGATTTCCTCATGTATTCCACATCAGAATCCACCACCAGACTGGAGGCCCCATACACATTAGATGGTTGGCTGGTTCTGTTGATAATGGTGGTTTTGGCTGATATACAGTACGTCTAATGTGTATGGCCAGCTTCAGAATAATGTATAATGATATTTTCCCTACTTACCAGTCCCCATGCAGATGCCCAATTCTACAGAGTCCTGTTCCCAATAAAAGGTGCCCTTTGCTTTTGTATTACCATCCTCCCCTTCGAAGAATGTAATGTATTATCATTAGGGTTTCCCTTAATCTCTCTGCTTGGGTTGAGTTCCACTCGAGAACACGAACCTCAAAAAAACTGAACCCTAAAAACTGGAGACAATTCTCTGGGTTTCAGGTATACAGGTGTCTACTTGATCTTTCTTCTTGGATCTACATATCCCGAGACAAGTGTCAGGAGACGACCAGCTTTGGGGGGAAAAAAAAATAAAAAAATAATTTGAAGATATTCAGTCGGGAGTTGTTTATGCTATATGTGTCTATCCTTGGCCACCCAGTGGTTGTGATAGGTGTTGCAGCTTGTAGTAGATTTTGTATCATGTGGTATTCAGGGTGGACTTTTCTGTAGAAGGTTTATTTATTTCAGAGGTTAAACAGGGCGATTCTCCTGAAGACTCCTTTCTTTCCGTCATACAGGCAGAACAGTATCGACCGCTTGCATCTTTTGCTGAGGATGACCATAATGCAGGATGTCTGAGCTCCACGCTCGCCAGTCCAATGTTACTTAGATTACCGAACATCCCGCTGCATTGTGCTAAGCGCGAGGGATTTTGATAATGCAGCGTACTGTATAACGGTACAAAAGTGTCACCGTATCCCGTCCTGAAGGGAACTGCTGGCAGAGAAGGAACTTTTCCCTTATCTCTATTGAGCTCTTCTCCCCCATATATTATTTACAGTCCTGTAAAATGAACCGACTGCGTCGCTCTTTTATCTCCTTCTCTCTCCAAGAGCTAATGGGCTCATTGGGCATGATCATTCTTTTAAATTGAATTATTTCCATGCTTCGTAACCTTGGCTTTAAGTAGAAAGAAAAACAGTCAATGATCCAACTTCATAAAGGAGGAAAACTCAGCAAATCACAGGAGGCAGATTCAGGGCGCAAATACAGTAGTGGAAAATGAGAACAAGAGAACAAATGCGAACAACTGGAAAACTGAAACGACTGACAACGTATAGACTTCTAATGGTGCTTGGTCAATGACCACACAACCAAGGTGGTGCCCCCTTCATTTTGGGTTCTACAGCAGGGTATATGTTGAGGCAGGGTCACATTAATGCTGGGTAGCATCTCCCCTAGCTGTGATACAGACGTCCACCCTGGCATGGTGGTGGTCATACAGAGGTTGGATATCCTCCTGTGGTTTGTCAATCCAAGCTCTTTCCTTATGGACCAGTGGTTCCGACAAGGCGGTTGTTGGCTGCCGTGCATGGCAGATCTGTAGTCCCCATCTAGTCCTAGACATCTTCAATGGGGGAGAGATCTGGTGATTAAGCTGGCCAGGGGAACTGTTGGAGACCCTGAAGAGCACATTGTGTAGTGTGTGGCATTATCTTGTTGTAAAACCACGTCTCCTGAGTCCAAAAAGGCAGTAGGACTGGTTCCATGATGTTCTGGACATATGGTCAATGTTCCCTCCAAGAATACCAGACAGGAGTGTCCATGATAGCTAAAGGCTCCTCACACCATGACACCTGATGTCTGTCCTGTGTGTCTCAATGTGTTCTGATACAGCCATCAAGGACCACCAGTAGTGTTCAGTGATGAAAGCAGGTTCTGCCTTGATACTACTACTAATGGTGGCTGCACCAGAGTTCATAGGAGGGCTGGAGAGCGCCTACTGCCATCATGCATAGAGCGGGGACACACAGGAGCAACACGAGATATCCAGTATCTCATACCTCCCAACTTTTTGGAGGGTCAAAGAGGAACACTTTGTTGCAGAGTATGGTTGCTGGGTGTAGAGTAGGGTGTGGAGTAACAGGAACTGGGTTTATTGGAAGATGCATGCAGGAACTGAAGGTCACCTTACATGGTGAATGGCTCAGACAGGTAAAAAGAAATCAATGAGTTCACCTCAATGTACAGGAAATACAACACATCATTGAAATGCATAGACAGACTACAAGTGAGCATTAGTAACATCGACATCTAGTGTCAGAACAATAAACTGCAGTATTTATAGCAGAAGTCACTATAGCAATAGACTAAGCTGTAGTTGTTTTATCTCCAACACACTTATGGTTCATTGTGTGAAAGATCCAATTTTTCTGCATATCTATAGACTTCAATAGTTTTCTCTTACGAAATGGCTCAAAAATAATCTGAACATAGAAATTTCTAAAATCCCAACCAAATCAAATATTGAGATAAATACAAGACAGGCTCAAATATACAGAGGAAAACCAGACGAACACTTTCCGGGTCATTGTTGTGAATGTAGTATACCTCAGATCAAAAAGAGGGACATTTAAGGAGCAAAGAGGGACAGAAGGACTTGGGTCAAAAAGAGGGCCTGTCCCTCTAAAAAAGGGACACTTGGGAGATCTCGTATCTGAATTATTGTTCATATGTCATAGCATCACCCTCTATGGCAGATAGGGGAGATACCACCCAGTATTATTGTACATATACCATGCTGCACAACCCAAAATAAAGGGGGCACCCCCTTCGGCTGTGTGATCATTGACTAAGCACCACTAGCGGGTTATAATTTAGTGTTCTTTTTGTATTTTCTGTGGTGTAAAAATGGATAGAATTGAGGTTTTTTGTTTGGAAGATGGATCATGTTAATTAGGTGTGGGGGGGGAGGGGGAAAGGAGGCGTTAATTTGGTTGGAAATTAACTTTATCATTGCCGTCTATATGTATGAGCCGGTTTTTGACCCTCCAGGCTGATTGTGAGGCTCCACTTTAACTTGCTTAGTTATGTTTAAGTCTCAAGCAGCCCAACGTAGATAGGTTCACAGTAGATGGCGGTGTCCTGTATGCTGGGTTTATTGCACAGACCCAAACAGACCATCACGTCCTACTAAACTTTAGGCCTCATCCATACCACTGTATCCGTTTTGCGGTACGCAAACCGAGGATCCACAAAACACGGATATCGACCATGTGTGTGCCACCTTTTTCTTTCGCCTTTCTGTAGAAATGTCCCGGCAGCTGTCCACGTTTCTGCTGCCCCATTGAAATTAATGGGTCTGGATCTGATCTGAAAAAAGCAGAAAAGAAATAAGCCTGTGTGCATAGGGCTTTACCCAGGACCAGACTTCTTCCCTCCTAATACCGTGTACTCAAACTTCTGCTTTGTATACACCTAGGTTCCTTTAACCCTTTTTGATCAAAACTACCTGCTCAGGCCACCTGCGTACCACCACAGGCTTCTAGATTACTGAAGGAAGGTTACAGAGGATATTTTTATGAATGGTACAGTATATTATGGGAAATGGGACACAGTCTGTATAAATCATGCATCGTATGGATGGTAACAATGCAGCCCCGGGGCAATCCACAGAGAAGCTAAATTTACTGTGTCTACTGTATTTATAGAGTGCGAGACCCAGGGGCTTACAGGATAAAGGACATTAAGAATCTCCTCCAGAAGAAGCATCAACCCTAAATTATACTTATGTACAGACGGGTCCTGTATGTGTGAGATACATATGAGAGATGATGATAGACAGATAGATAGATAGATAGATAGATATGAGATAGATAGATATGAGATAGATAGATATGAGATAGATAGATATGAGATAGATAGATATGAGATAGATAGATATGAGATGGATATGAGATGGATATGAGAAAGATAGATAGATAATAGATATGAGATAGATAGATATGATAGATAGATAGATAGATAGATAGATAGATAGATAGATAGATAGATAGATAGATAGATAGATAATAGATATGAGATAGATAGATATGCGATAGATAGATAGATAGATAGATAGATAGATATGAGATAGATATGAGATAGATATGAGAAAGATAGATAGATAATAGATATGAGATAGATAGATAGATAGATAGATAGATAGATAGATAGATAGATATGAGATAGATAGATAGATAGATATGCGATAGATAGATAGATAGATAGATAGATAGATAGATATGAGATAGATAGATAGATAGATATGAGATAGATAAATATGAGATGAGATAGATAGGTAGATATGAGATATGTAGATAAAGGAAGGCAGCACTCCAAGTTCCTCAGTAACAAGTGGTTTATTCACCCATCCATCACTTTGTTTCTAGATATGAGATAGATAGATGATAGATAGATATGAGATAGATAGATAGATAGATAGATAGATAGATATGGGATAGATAGATAGATAGATAGATAGATAGATAGATAGATAGATTTCATCCATATGTCCGTTCCGCAGCCCCGCAAAAAAGATAGAGCGTGTCCTATTCTTGTCCACAATCACGGACAAGAATAGGCACGTCTATCATAGGGCTGCCATATGCGTTACGCAAAATGCGGATTGCACACAGCTGGTACCTGCGTTTTGCGGATCCGGAATTTGCGGACCGCAAAACACTTACAGTCGTGTGAATGTACCCTTTCTTGTCTTACTGACCATGTGAGGTCACGATGTGGTTACATCACCAGGGGAGCACAAGCTTCTTCGTCACACACACCTCAGATATTCGGATGACTCCAGAAAAGATCTCCGGGGTACCGTGCAGTCATCAGACGGGGGCTGGCTAGTTGGTACAGATTTCAGTTTGTGTCCAAAAGGTTAAACGCAGTTTCCCAAAACTCATTCAATCAAACCTTGCCTTCATAGAGACAAGATGTGGACAAGAGTGAATATAAAAAAAAAAATTACTGATTATTTGATCTGATGTATTTTTGTTTTTTTTCCATTCCAGATGCGAAAAGTTTGGCTGAAATGCTCATGAGGTAAGCAGATCTCAGTGGACATTTTCTGGACGTCGCTCTTCATTTCTCCTTCTGTTCCTTTCTCTCATTTGTGGGTTTGTTGTCTCTGTGTCCCTCAAAAAAACATGTTGGAAGCGGGAGATCTTTCTCCACTGTGAAATTTAAATGAGTTGTCAAAATGATGGCACTTCCCTTCCCCCCCTGAGCAGGTGCGGGGTGTGCAGAGACATTGTGTAGAATTGGCCTCGTTCATGTAACTCTGTTCAGTTATCTGAATCCATCCTATATAATCCATCGTCATGATGCGGAGGTGTGGATCTGACTTGGAGGCACTCTACGCTATATGGAGCTCAGGGCTTTCCGAGTGCGTGGAGTACGGATCCAATATGCTTTCCATGGGTCCCTACCCCACAGGCTCAAAAAGCCAAAGGAGAAGGGTTGTCTGGGCAGGGCTTCTGCATCTTAAAGTTTTCAGAAAAGGTTTAGGTCCCCTTTAATCTCAGCTGAACCCACCAAGGTTTATTAGACATTCAACCAATGTTTGTTCAGCAGATGTCAGGGAAAACCAGGATCAGGCTGTTGGATTTCAACATCCCCGATCCTTGCGTTCTCAGGGGAGATAAATTGCCGCCAGAGGTGTCTGGCATTGGCTTTTTCCATATCCCCATTCAGACACCTGCTTGCTCAGCAGAGCCAGGCATGCTTGTGTATCGGGAGGCTTGGGAGGAGCAAATTAGGGATTCAGTGCACCGAGGGGCAGGTCCTATCCCCTCAGGCTCCTTCCATCGCTGGCCAAGCCCCTTGGTGCACCGAAGACCTCATTTGCATAACAAATACAAGCCTATAAAATTCCGTAACTGATCTTTACAAGATGGGTATCCTTTTAATCAGCTGGGTCAACCCTATCAGATGGCATGCATTGTTTTACTGGGTCAGTCCTGCTGACAAGTGTCTCAAGGCTAATTTAAAGAGCTGAACACTGACTTACAGGATAGCTGCCTTACATCTGGTGGCATTGGAGGCAGGAGCTTGTTAACAGCTCATTTGCATCCCTTTCTTCCCAGAATTCCAGAGGAGCATGTATGGCCTATAAGTCTTCTCACACCAATTAAGGCGCTCTCTCCCCATGAAGAGAGAGTACCCCCCCCCCCAACCCTAAAAACCATGCAGTTCTGAAGGAGCCCCAAGACTTCCAAAAGCACTGGCCTGCAAAAACCTTCTATTGTGACAAGGACCTACTGACCATGTGAGGTCACAGTGTGGTTACATAACCATGGGAGCACAAGCTTCTTAGTCACACACATCTTAGGTAGTCAGATGACTCCAGAAAAGACCTCCGGTGTACCGTGTAGTCATCAGACGGGAGGCCAGCTAGTTGGTACATCCACTAAGACTCTGTTCACACCATCATCATTATTTCCATGACAGACCCCGTTTGCAGTGTGAACAGAGACTAATTCTCTTATCAACAGGCAAATTACAAAAAATGATATGCGGTAGACAATGGACAATTTCCCAAATTTTTGACATCTAAAAATCAGAACACGTTGACCTCACTTATGTCCTGTTTCACGACGATCAGACGAAGAGGACGATGAGAGTAATCACATTGATTAGGGTTTCTATACTTGACCTTCACATCTTTGTGAATTTCTTCATTCGCACTGAACTCAATAATTGGGCCATATGTGTCAAAATGATTACGTTTGGCCGGGATTTATTTTTTTGACGCCACTCGTGATTACTTTAATAACAGACTGATTGGCTGAATTTCTCCTCAGGCGAGCTGATCCACGGAAACTCTCTGAAAATTACCAACAGAGGGACATCTTTAAAGAACCCCTCTAAGCTTAAAAACAAAACAAAACAAAAAAAAGTCTCTCAGAAGGTGTTGATCCTTCTTGGGGAGATTCAGCTGGTGGGGAGCAAAGCTTTCTGGGACAATATGCAAAATAGCTCTTGAAGAATAGTCTCTCTAGTGACACCTTGAGGCAGCAAGGTCCAGCTGTAGTTTTCTTCCTTCTACTCAGCTCTACTCAACTCTGATGAGCACAATTAATGGAAATCCCTTAAGTCGGAAAATTGGATTATTCATCCCTGTAGCTGTGACCTAGCTGCTAATATCCGTCAGGGAGGTCAGGTCATCACTCATTGATATAGCTGCCACCGTTTATAATGTATTGCAATAGTTCTGGGTGGGTTCAGCTGACATGCCTCAAATAGAGGAACCCAAATTAGATGTTGGATGACTGTGCCAAGCATGATGGGATTATTTAGGAGGAGAAGAGTCTCTTTGCTGCTTCTCTTCAGTGCTAAAAGTTATAAAGACTAAGATTAAAGGTGAAATCCATGGGACTTTTGGTAGGCCAATGGTGGCCACAGATGGGCGCATGTGCGACGGAGAGCCTCCCCCCAGGGCCCGCTAAGGATGTTGACACGCACGTCCCAGGTGTAGGAATGCCGAGTGGTGTATTTGTGGCCTAAAATGTCTCTTGTGGTGTGCCATGGTGCTCCTACCTAGGTACGGCTGGACCCCAGGCTTTGGCTCCGAAGCAATAAATAGGGGAATAAATGAGGGATGAAGGAATAAACAAGTCCACACCTTAAGGTGAAATCCAATGCAGCTTTACTTGAGTAGACTTGCTTTCAAACAACAATCTTGTGGCTTTGTCTTGGTCCCAGCAGGTTTTAGCATATAAACGGGCAGGCAAACACTTCTGCTGTAACTCGGGTGGTCACTGCTGTGCTGACTGGCTTTCTGTAAACTTGGATTATTACAAAAGGCTGCACTTTTCTCCTCGGTCGGACTTAGGTTGGGCCAGGGAACTACCTCCTGGCTTCTGAGGCTCAAGTCTCTGCCTCGCTGGCCAGCAGAGCTAAAGGTGCTCTGGCTGGCATGGGTCCGTCCAGCAGAGACGTGCCCCTGCACACCTTCCTCTTGCAGGGGGTAAACCTGAACTGACTGGTTCTAACTAGATCCCCACCCATCCTGCAGGAAGTGGGACTCCCCCACTCCTCTCCAGAGGGGGGGTCAGAATGGCATGGAAAGGTCCATTCTGAGTAACTACACAGTAGCTCTGCCTTGTTTGCTGCCACCTGCTGGTACACCAGGTACATTACATATAAAACAGTTGCAAACATTATATTACGTGCACAGTTTGTGGTGAACCTAGAGTAAAAATACATGAGATGAGATTGTGTTAGCCCATTAAAGATAGTAGCGGGTAGTAGGAATAGTTACACTTGTCATAGGAGAACAGTTTGTGAGACTTCTGTTGTCCCCAGAGACCTTATATCCTTAGAAATGGGAAATGGGTCCATCCCCAATATTTGAGTCACCATGAGTCAACTTTCAAGGCAAGAATTTCTACTCAGCTGCTCCAGGTTGAGTTCCATGTCAAGCTGAGATGATGATCAGAAGCTTTGTGATCCCAGAAGAGCACATCATTTTGGGGGTGGATGGAGAAGTCAGATTTCAGCCCCAGATCTAGTATCTACTGTCTCTTGGTCACACGGCAATAGCTAGAAAGAAGGGATTTCAATGTTCTTTCACTCTTGTTGGCTTCTTGCAGCTTTGTTCAGGAGAGATGTAGACTTCCATCACATTCTTAAGGCCCCCATACACATTAGACTATTGTTCACTGTAAACCGGGCACTGTGCCTTGTAGGGCTAGCACAGCTGAATGTAATGATACCTTGAATGTAATGATACTCTAGATCCAGTGAGCAGTCAAGTGCACTGAGGGTGGGTCCAAGTCACTCTCTGCTCCCTGGCTCCTCCTACTTCATCTGCCAGCCCCTCCCTCTCCCTCATTGACAGTGTCAGGCGAGATGACTATGCAGGAACCATGCTCTGCCAATCAGGAAGGAGAGGGAGGGGCCGGCAGAGGAAGCAGGAGGAGCAAGGGTGCACAGAGTATCTTGGTGCACTTAACTTCTAATTTGCATATGGATTAAAAGGACTTTTTCTCCAGAATGAAATAACAGATCGCCAAGTGAAAGGCATCATTACATTGAGCTGAGCCAGGTTTATCAGTAAATTCTTTACTGACGGCTCCCTTTTATTGAATGAAATTTCGTAGCAAATTTTACCAACTTTTTACAATTTTATTTACTTATATTTTATTATTATTCTTAAAAGCAACATTGTAGCAACCTCTCAGGACTATGAGTCTTCGCTCACAGGGGATTGCATACAATTGTAACAGACAATGCTGTTTGAGGTCAGTGAGTCTGTAGGAATCAGTCTTCACATAGCGCCATCTAGTGGTGGCTTCATAATCTGTATATTGAAAGAATAGCAACTACCATAACTTTGCTTCAGTATTTGCCAAGTTACTGACTGTACCGCGCGGAGGGTGAAACGTCTGTGGGCTGTGCACCGAGCATCTCCCGGACGTCAGACTCTTGTAAACAGGACCAAGCAAAATGTGGTTTTCTGGTTTTATGACCCACTTTTATGTTCTTATTTGTGCTCCTTGTGACTGCAGGAGGCAGGCAGCCATGAGCTCATTAAACTGACGTCTAAGTGGCGGTAAAATCCACCATACACTTGATGTCAGCCGTCTGTACACATCCATTAGAGTCTATGGAGTCACTTAGCGGTATTATTTTTGACACATTTGCACCATCTTTCTTCTGGTCTCAGACTGATACGGAATTTCTCTGTTTTTACCTATTCACTGTTTTTTTTTCTCTTTTTGTGTTTTCAGTAAGAATACCCGGACGTCGGACACACTGAACAAGCAGCAGACCCTAAGAATGCACATAGATATTCCCCGAGCTCAGCTCCTTATAGAAGAGCGGGACACCATGGAGACAATAGGTGCGTGCGTTCAGGGCCAAGGCCGTGAGTGCCGCCAGTATGAGGTTTTGGCACAGGTCATCAATGGGATGGCACTGACTTCACATACGAGGCCCCTAGGCCAAACATCTTCGTGAGACGTAACAAGTGGGAAGTAATGCTGCCAAAATAATGGAGTTTATATGAAAAGAACATCCTGCCAATGGCAAACACAGTCTGCTAAATAATTGTAACATTCAATAACACTGCCATATGGTTTCCACATAATACTGCCATATAGTAGTATTATACAGTGCAAGGGGTTGTCTCATCTGAGATATTGGTGGTATACCGGCCACCAATGTCAGATAGCTGCGGGTCTCACCTCTGGGACCCTCTGCTATCTCCAGAACAGGACCCCGGAGTGAGCGGAGAGAAGCTGCGAATGTATGCCCGCCCTTCATTCATTTCTATGGAAGTTCTGAAAATAGCCGAGAGAGAATGGAGCGGTGGCTGTGTTTGTTCGGTGCACGCTCCGTTTATTTCTATGGGACTTCTGAAAATAGCCGATCACACTCGCTTGGCTATTTTTGGAACTCCCATAAAAATCAAGGGAGAGAATGCAGCAGATGTTCTGTTCTGTAGATAGGTGCGGGTCCTAGAGGTGGGACTCGCAGCTATCTGACATTGGTGGCGTGTCCTAGCATTACGCCGCCTATATCTCAGATGAGACAACCCCTTTAATACTACCATAGAGCGTCTACATAATACTGCTATGCACTACACATAATACCATTACACTGGTGCCAGACAGTGCATGTAATACACATTGTCCACATAATAGTACACCTAATAGTAGCGCCTACATACCAGGGGCGTAGCTATAGGGGGTGTAGAGGTAGCAGTCGCTACTGGGCCCAGGAGCCTGAGGGGGACCAAAGACCCTTGTGCCGCATAAGACGCCGGTATAGAAAGTGCATACTGGTCAAGTTACACCTCTGGTAGGAGGGAAGGGGTTAGGTTGAGAATTTGGCATTGGGGGGGGGGGGGGGGGTTGGGTGCTGTTTCAATTTTTGCCTTAAGCAGCACGAAGGCTATGTGCACCCCTGCCTCTGAAGGGGAGGCCTAAGCTGAACGCTTGCACCAGGGCCCATGAGCCTTTAGCTACTCCCCTGCTTCATACTGTTACCACAGAGTACACATACTAACATATAGTGGTACGGTACACATAATGCTACACAAAATAGTGCCATACAGTGCCTTGATAATAGTACTACACCATACGCATAATACCACCATACAGTGCACATATTATCACCATATGGTGGTGCCATACAGTACACAATACCAACATACTGTGCCTGCATAATAGTACCATACTGTACACTTAATACCACCACAGTGCCTAAATAATAGTACCATGCAGTATACTGTACATAATATTCCATACAGTGCCTACATAATAGTACCATACTGTACACTTAATACTACCATAGAGAGCTTAAATAATAGTACTACGCAGTATACATAATATTGCCATGCAGAGCCCACATAATAGTACCATACAGTACACATAAAGCTCTGTTCACACTTGCTTTGTGACTTTCTGTTCATGATGGAAACCACACCAATCCTACATATGATGGAACCAGCACTGACCAGTGACTCACCGTCTGATAACAGCGCCTGTCAGGTTCCAGGAAAATCTGTGCAGTGTCCAGAGCTATTTTTCCCAACAAATATGATCAAATCTGTGAAGGAGGTTCCAAACTGAGCCTGTATTCTACCATATAGTGCCAACATATAGTACCGTACAATTCACAAAATACCAATCTACTGTATCTCCTACAATATACTAGTGTTTTACGGCGGTTTTGTTGTACATATAATTCTGTACTGTCATACAAAGCCGCCATATTACTACCATACAGTATCTGCCACATAGTGAGCACATAACAGTGCAGTACAGCATACACCTGATGGTACCATACAGTACATATACCACTGTACTATCATACAATGCTAGTGTGACACCTCCCACCTAGTGATCACATAACAGTGCCCTACAACATACACATATACTGCACTATCATACAATGCCAGCGTAATACTACCATACAGTATCTCCCATATAATGAACACATAACAGTGCTGTACAGCATACATATAATAGTACCATACAGTACATATAACACTGTTATATGTTATATAGTATATGTACTATCATACAATGGCAGCATTATACTACTGTACAGTATCTCCCACATAGTGATCACATAACAGTGCTCTATAGCATACACATACTGTAATAGTGCCATACAAAACATGTACTGTACTATCATAACATAATACTACCATATAGTATCTCCCACATAGTGATCACATAACAGTGCTGTACAGAATATATATAATAGTACCATACACTACACAATACTGTACTATCATACAATGCGAACACAGTGCTACTATACAGTATCTCCCACATAGTGATCACATAAATATGCTGTACCGCATGCAAATAATAGTACCATACAATACATATAATACTGTATTATCATACAGTGCCAGCATAATACTACCGTACAGTATCTCCAACATAGTGGACACATAACGGTGCTGTACAACATACACATAATAGTACCATACAGTACATAAAGTACTGTTATATCATACAATGCCAACATAATATTACTATACCCTTAGTATCTCCTACATAGGTATCACATAACGGTGCTGTACAGTGTATACATAATAGTACCATACCGTAAATATAATACTGTTCTATCATACAGTGCCAGCATGATGCTACCATACAGTATCTCCCATATAGTGGAAACATAACGGTGCTGTACAACATACACATAATAGTACCATACACTACATATAATACTGTTCTGCCATACATTGCCAGAGTAATACTACCATACAGTATCTCCCACATAGTGAACACATAAATATGCTGTACCGCATGCAAATAATAGTACCATACAATACATATAACACTGTATTATCATACAATACCAGCATAATACTACCGTACAGTATCTCCCACATAGTGATCACATAACAGTGCTGTACAGCATGCACATAATAGTACCATACACTGCATATACTGTTATATCCTCGTGCCTACACATAGTTTGCCATGGAGTGCCATAAAATAAATCCATGCCAGTCCTACATAATACCTACAGTAAGTATTTCCTACTGTAAGTAGTACTGCCACGATAACATCAGCTCAAGACGACCTACCAGGGGGTGGGGTTTATTTTAGTTTTTTTTAGCAGATCATTTGCAGTTGCCGTTTTTGCCCTTGCTATAATCCAGCCTCGGTCACCTAATCGCTCCGCACCCCTTTAGGTTAGCCAACCACTGGAACGGTTGCCGTTCTACCTCTGACAGTGTGTTCGCCACCCAGCTTTCCTAGGACCCGACCGGCACATCTGCCAAATCTGCTAAATGATTCAGTTATACATAAGAAACGCTATAGAACCAAACAGAATTGTGACTTAAGACTCTAGAAAAGCCGCCTAATGCGCTGGTAACGCTTGCCACGTTGGTTTTCACCCAGCTTTCCAAGAGCCGGATAGAAGTGGACTCCCAGTACATGTACTGGTGATCTATTCATTTAGAGGAATTGTCCTTTATGACATTTCGTCGACCTGTCCCTAAGAACTGGGACTCACTGAACTCTTCCCACACAGCACCGTGCTTCCTGCGCCAAAAAGTGTGTAAGAGGATTATCCGCTAATACGTAATAAAGGTGCTCTGTTGCCATGGTAACATTTGTTTTGGAAACAGTCTTTGCAGACCTCTCGCAGGGCGCAAATATTAATGATGAATTAGGCACACGGGGGCTTTACGGCAACACGCCAGGAACCGCAGATCAGAGAGACGACCGCTTAATGCAGCGCGGCAGACTCGGCCCGTCTGTTACCTAGCCCCCCACCCTCCTACTTCTAATGCAGGAGGTTTCCACTGGGACTGGCAGGACATGCTGGGAGGTGTAGTTCCAGCACAGGCAGAGAATTGCAAGTTGTAGTCTTGGTTAAAAAAAAAAAAAAATACTCCTGTTTGAGGTGCACAGCTCATAGGCAGATTGGTGTGTCTCCATGGTTACAGACTACAAATATGGTCATGTGTAGTCTGATGCTGCAGTCGCCACCTTGTAGTCGCCGTCACTTGTAACTAACTGCAAGGGAGACACCATAGGTCTGCATCGGAGTATCCACACCGACCAACTGATACCAGAAACTATACAGTGGACGGAACCAGAAGCGTTACAGTGGACTGGGCCGTCCATCCACTTGGGGTGGCTGCCCCAGCCAGCAGATCGGAGGAGGTGCTGGGTGTCGGACACTTACTGATCTGATATAGATGACATAGGATAGTTCATCAATATCTAGGTCCAAGAAAACCCCTTTAACTGCCCCATTAGGGCGTTCTTAGGTTACAGAGGGGCTTTCTCATTTGAAACCTCTATTAAAGGGCATCTGTCAGCAGTTTTGTACCTATGACACTGGCTGACCTGTTACATGTGCGCTTGGCAGCTGAAGACATCTGTATTGGTTCCATGTTCCTATGTGCCCGCATTGCTGAGAAAAATGATGTTTTATTATATGCAAATGAGCCTCTAGGAGCAACGGGGGCGTTACCATTACACCTAGGGGCTCATTAGCATATATTAAAACATCATTTTTCTAGGCAATGCGGGCACATAGGAACATGGAACCAACACAGATGTCTTCAGCTGCCAAGTGCACATGTAACAGGTCAGCCAGTGTCATAGGGACAAAACTTCTGACAGATGCCCTTTAGTCAGCGTGCAGCATCTCTCTCTCTAAAGGGGTTGTCCGGGTTCAGAGCTGAACCCCGACATACCCTTAATTTCACCCAGGCAGCCTGCCTGACTAGAGCATCGGAGCATCTCATGCTCCGATGCCCTCCTTTGCCCTGCGCTAATTAGCGCAGGGCAAAGGCATTTTGCCCGGTTCCTGTGACGAACCGGGCTCTGCCAGGCGGAGGCTTCCGCCCAGCAGTGAGCCCGGTGACGTCACCGGCACTGATGGGCGGCCTTTAGCGCTGCCCTAGCCAGTAAAACGGCTAGGGCAGCGCTAAGCTGGTGCATTAGAGCTGGTGACGTCAGCGAACATACTGCCGTGCGGAAGCCTCTGCCTGGCAGTGTGTTATGTAAACAGAAGAACCCTTGCCCTGCGCGAACCAGCACAGGGCAAGGGAGGGCATCGGAGTATGAGATGTTCCGATGCTAACATCAGGCAGGCTGCCTGGGTGAAATTATGGGTATGTCCGGGTTCAGCTCTGAATCCGGACAACCCCTTTAAGGACCCTGTAGGTCCTGGATGAAATGGACAGCACATTGGTCTCAATGGCAGCTCTGTAATATGTCATCTCACCTGTTGGGGCGCTGGAGAGAAATGGAACACTTGCTGTCAGTCTGCCCCACAGAGGTCTCGGCAGCAGCACGCCCTGTGATCGGCTCATTTTCAGGGGACCCCTTTAACATAAAAAGGATTGTCTAAACCAAAATAAGTGAAAGGCTGCCCACAAAAAATCTAGTTCCTGGGAAAAGCTGGAACCAGTATGGCTGCCAGTATAGCTCTTACAAGTGCTGATACTCAGCTTTCCCAGAGTCCCGAGCGCCAAACATTACTTTTTGTGCAGGATTAGAAAAAAAACATGGCTGCTTTCTTCCAGAGACAGCGCCACACCTGCCCATGGGTTGTGCCTGATATTGCAGCTCAGCTCCATTGATGTGAATGGGGCTGAGCTGCAATACCACTTACAACCTGGGGACAAGTGTGGCGCTGTTTTTGGAAGAAAGCAGGCAGAATGGCGGGATGATTCCTTGCAGGAGCTTGGAAAAGCTGGGTTGAAGCTGTCTGGTGGGGGGAAGGGGGGGCATTGGGGGATGGTGCGATGCTCTTTCACCTCCAAAATCTGGTAAAAAGGATTGTCAACACCAAAATAAGTTAAAGGCCTTGGAAAGCGAGAACCAATATGGCTGCCAGTACAGCTTTTAGAAGTGCTGAGACTCTGCTTTCCCAGTGTCCTGAGCGGCAAACCTTCCTTCTTGTGCAGGATAAGAAAAGTATCATGACTGCTTTCTTCCAGAGACAGCGCCACACCAGTCCATGGGTTGTGCCTGGTATTGCAGCTCAGCTCCATTGACGTGAATGGAGCTGAGCTGCAATACCAAAGGCAACCTGAGGACAGGTGTGGCGCTGTTGCTAGAAGAAAGCAGCCATGTTTTTCTGATCCCGTTATGATTTTGTGCATAATTTGGCAGATTTACCCTTCTGGGTTGAAGCTGTGTGATGGTGACTGGTGGCTCCAGGCTGCAGAGGTTAATGGAGCACACCTTAATGAAACCAGCGTCTTGGTTCCCTTAGCTTGGCACAGGCACAGAGCCCTCCTAACCTGCGAGGCTGGTATTTCTAACACATACTGGCCGCCTGCTGCCTTGTTTGGGCAAAAAATGCAAACAACCGGAGCGAGCGGTATCCCGCAGCCCCATCGCTTGTCACACGGACGACTTAACGCTTAAGTGGAAAACTTCCAGCCCCTCCGAGCGACGAAAGCTCTTCTACTGTATAAATAAGGCGTCTGGGGAGGAATGACTGCTTTATGGTCACAGATCTGGCCGCTCCTTCCACCTGCTCCTCCAGATCCCTCTGCTTTGTATCAGATGAAGAAGGCAGACACATCTCATGAATGAAGGGAATTCTCCTCCTTTAGTAAAGTCCAGTTGACACATTACATCCACGACGGGAGGTGATGGACTCCCTGCTATTCCCAACACTGTTCATCCTGAGCCTCCTGCTTCATGTATACCTTGACCGGACTCGCATGATACTTACACAGGGAAGGTGGCAATGGGGGAATTCTGATGTCTTGCTGGTTTTGATGTAGCGTTTGCTATTATTCTAGAGCAGGCATGGCCAACCTGCGGCTCTCCAGCTGTTGTAAAACTAGAACTCCCACCATGCCCTTCTGTAGTCTGATACCTGTAGGCAGTCTGGGCATGCTGGGAGTTGTAGTTTTGCAACAGCTGGAGAGCCTCAGGTTGGCCATCCCCGTTCTAGAGCATCTATTCGGATAATTCTGTGTTGTGCGGTTCCTCTATTATTCCTCCTGGAAATGTATGACAACATTAACAACTGTGTGTTGCCGCTCTCTTTGTGAAAAGACCCAATTCAGCAATGCCTGCAGTGATTGGACATTGCCAGAATGTGTAGGGAAACGCACCCAATCAGTAGCACCTAGTTGTCATTTTATACATTTCCAGGAGGAATAGCAGAGGAACGGACCAATACAGAATTTAAGGGGAATACAAGTGTTTACTAAACAGACTTGTCAGGGTTCTCTCTAATGCCCAGTTGTGTGAGGAGTGTATGGGCTGACACCCGCAGACAGCTGCCAGAATCAGAAAGAGCTTCAATCCCCTTACGTGCCACAGTCAATAGCCCACCGCATCAGAGAGGTGAGATAGACTGAGTGAATTCCCCCTGGGCTCCAATTGGGAACCCCACAATGCAACGGAGGGGTGCAGATCGGATGCTTTGGCAGCTGGGGACCTTCTGAAGCCCCCCAGGCCTGCAGTGCTCCTATTACACCCTGCCCCTGGCTGGAGGTTATAAAATCCTATATTCACAGCAGTACAGAAGAAGTGATGAAATCAGCACAGGTTCAGGTCCGCTAAGGGAAAAAGAAAAATAAGAAAATATAAAAAAAATATATGTAATATATGTATTCTAAATATATTCCCAAATACCTTTCATTAGTTATAATGGCTCGTTTTGTCTAGAGAGCAATCATTAGGAGAAACAAAATGGCCGCTGTCCTATTAGTCCACACAAAACCTGTCCTTATCACACAGGAGGACAAGTTACTTCACAACACTGAGGTAAAGAGCTGCCTCATCCTCCTCTCTGCTCTGACTGTCAGGGATTATTATCCTGACTACAGATTAATATGATCTTCAGCTGAATCTTTGTGGGTAAGGAGTTCATGAGGAGACATGAAGTACAGAGAGGACGGACAGGACAGACTGTGGTAATGGAGACTGTATACAAGAGCTGCTGCTCATCAGCCACATCTGCTCATGAACTCCATTCCTACAGCGATTCAACTGAAGTTCTTATGTGTATTCAGGATCATAATCTAGAGAGGAGGGATGAGGCAGCTCTTTACCTCCGTGTTGTGAAGTAACTTGTCCTCCTGTGTGATTAGGACAGGTTCTGTGTGTACTAATAGGACGGCGGCCATTTTATTTCTCCTAATGATTGCTCCCCAGACAAAACGAGCCATTATAACTAATGACAGGTATTTGGGAATATATTTATAATAAAGTAATATTTATGTATTTTCATTTTCTTAATTCCCGGAGAACCCCTTTAAACGCACGTTTATGGCAGTAGACTTTACTGCATGTCGAAAGGATTCATTGCCTCCGGTGCCCACCACACTTCTGAAATAGACTGTCTGTCTAATCCAAGCCCTGCCCCCGCAGACTGGGCATTGTGAGTTATTGCACTCCTGTGGTCATTTGGAAAGATTGCATGGACTACTCTGTACCTGTTGCTGCTATATGTACTACAACTCCCTTCATCTATTCAGTAAAGAGAGACTTTATTTATTACAACCAGAGAGGTCTGGTCATGGACTCCACCATCCGCCAGCCCTGATCCTGCTCCCTTGCCTTGCACCCACTGCTCATCCACCACCAGGCAGGAGCTCCAAGCCCAGGGTGTGCCCAGAGGGGAAGAAGGGTTGCTTCCTCCACTCACTGCACGTGTGGCCCAGGGAGCCCCGGGGCAGGACAACCACCCTCATCGCCACTGCCATCACTCCATCCTTTCTGTATCCTTCCACTATGCCTACCCCGCGGCCCAGTGCTCACTTTATTAGAAGGAAAAGCCCTATCATGCTTACAGACCATGCCGAAATGCACAAATGTCAGTGTCAACCTTCTTCACTTCTGTGACCCCCATCATTCAGTCCACCGCAAAAGAAGAGAGGTGGTCGCACAACCCCTTCTATTAGATTCTGTGAGAGAATAATGGTTGGGGAATTCTTCTGGATCTGAACCGGTCCACCATACCCACCTGATTGGGTGTCATCCTGGTGCAAATATTTGGCATGAGGAGCACGTTCCGTATGGGACGACCTACAACTTCTCATATCTGCCACATAAATGTCCTGAAGAAGGTAGAGGAGCTTGTTGGTGCCCAATCTGGAAACCGGTACTTGCCCTCTGCCACCAGCTATGACTAGTGTTGAGCGAATCAAAGCCAAACAAATTGACTTCCATGCGAATTATAAAAAAAAATTTGATTAGCCGCGAAGCCGAATTTCCTCACGCTTTGTGATAACGAATCTGTTCCTGAAATGGCGGCAAAAAAAACCCATAATCACCTCACCCATTTACTCATGGAGAGGTCATCGCAGTCATCTTGATTGAAGAAACCGGGCAAAATCTCGCGTGGGGTGATGTCATCATGTCGCCATGCAAGACTTCGCACAGTTTCTTCAACATGGCCGTGACGGCCTCTCCGTGAGCAAATGGGTAAAGTGATGAAATTCGGTGAAGCAGCAAAATCGCATTTTTCAGAACTTCGATCATCACTAGCTATGACCCTGGGGATGGTCTCACGAGTAGTGTTGAGCGAACTTCTGTGTTCAAGTTTGGCGTACACTGTTCGGGATATCTAAGAATTCCGTTATGGATTCCGCTACCACGGACCATAAACATGCATTTGGTCTTGTCTGAAAGCTGGCAGTCCATGCTTTCATACAAGACCAAAATGACAGCTAAAGTCCAAGTAACAGGAGAAATCACTGTTAGAAATCAAGTCTGGAATAATTGTGAGTAAAACCTGTTTTTACTTTCATTTTCAGCTGCATTCACAGCATCTCAAATTCTATCGGTGATATTTTTTTCTGTCTTGAACATATTTCTGTCATTTTGGTATTGTCTGAAAGCTTGAAATGTTTGCTTTCAAACAAGATCAGTTACATGTTTTTAGTTGCTACCATTCAGGAGGTAGCAGCATCTAAAGCAGCCCTCCCCCCTCCAGGTAGCTACTTTTCCCTCTGCTGGAGCTCAACTCTGGCAAAACAGTTAGGGGGTTAAAGCACATATCGCGAAAAGTTTTTGTTGTGTCTGAACTTTTTTTTAATATACATTTTACATACATGGCCTGTCTCCGTTCATTTCCCACCACCCACACACCCGACTCTAACGGGGATACGTGACACAATAGTTCAGCTCCTTACACGTCTTTGCAAAAAGAATTAGAAATTTTTGACTTTCTCTTTTTTTTTTTTTTATGGCGAGCCAGACAGAAGTCCCACATTAAATTGCTATTTTTTGACCTCCGCCTGACTCAGCTTCCTTTGAATTTTTGGAGCCGGGATTCACATCTCACATTTCAGATGAGAACTTAGTTGAAAGAATAACTTCCTGACTCCCCCATTAAAGCGACGATGGGCGTAAAAATAAAAAAAAGGTTTGTTTGTTTTTTTTTTAAATTATATATTCATCCAGTAAACATTAGGACCCTTCGGACGACTTTTAGCTTTAGTTATTTTTTTTCCTTTTTGCCCTCTGCATTGCAGAATCAGATTTTCTTTTTCTTCCTCCGCGCTAATGACCGGGCTGTGAAGAAGAACATCCTTTTCTGCAGTTTTGCTTCTTCCCAGTTTAATGGTCTCTCTTGCTTTGTAAGCAATGTCGACAGAACGCCCGTTCCATCTCTCCGGCAATCATTCCTCGCTTCACTTGTCCAGGGCCAAGATTTATCCAAGACACCGAAGCAATTTATTCGTCTGTTTAAGTGCACACACACAAAATGTGACAGGACTGCAATTTTTTTTTTTTTAAATTGTGTTTTTTTTTTTTTTTTTTTTCACTCGATGTGAGCGGTTTTGAGCTCCTCGGTCGTCACCTTTAAATCTTCTGATATTAAATCTTCTCCCTCTTCCAGATGACAGATCTACGGTGCTATTGACTGATGCCGACTTTGGAGAGTCATCAAAGCAGAAGTCGTTAACGGTCACTCACACGGTGCATTACCAGTCCGTCTCGCAGGCCACCGGACCCTTGGTCGATGTGTCAGATGCTCGACCTGGAACAAGTAAGTGTTTCGACATTTTATCTACCTATATAGCAATTTTTAATATAGTTGTTTTTACTTTTTGTAATTTTGAATTTATTTTTATTATTTTTTGTTTTATTTCACTATTCTTTTGCTTATTTTATATTTAACATGCTTTTTTTCAGTTAAAAAAAAAATTAAATAAAATCATTTATGGATTTTTATAGGACTTAGTCACTTTTCTATTGTTATTTTGGCAGCCCATGCCCGCTGCAGTGCGGCTTCCCCGGGCGGGCACAGGTGCAGCTTCACTCACCCTGCTGCTTGTCCGGCTGTCCAGACCCGCTGCTCCTCTTCTAGCCTCCCACTATAGGCATCGGAGCCCTGTCCTCCATCTTCAGCTGCAAGCTGTGACCTGTGCCTGCCAGCCTGGCCTTCCTGCTCTGCTCATGGGGCACGCATGCTTCCTGGCTCTTAAAGGGCTAATCTTCACTAACCAATGGCTGGTTAATCTAGAGTACTTAAAGGGGTTGACCCGGGGTCCTCCAGGCACACCTCTCCCTGCTCCGTTCTCTATATAGGTGCAAGTCCCAGCAGTGGGATTCGCACCTATTAGACAATGGGGGCATATCCTAGCGATATGCCCCCATTTTCTATGATGGGAATACCCCTTTAAGGTACCTTCCTCTATGGGAGAGTGTCTGAGCATTAGGTGTTCTAGCCTGCTAGATCCTGCTAAGGTGTTCTATTTTGTCTGCCCGTGTACCGACCTCTGCCTGATTCCTGACTCTGACCCTCCATGACCTGACCTGTGCCTGATTACCATATTGACCATTTGCTGCCTACCCTGCCATGGACCTATTTCATGGATTCCCACTAACTCTGCAGGCCTTACCTCTACCTGTTACTGATTACAAGTTTTGCCTTATCCTTCGATGCCCGGCACCTGTGTCACTGATGCCCCATGGGTCAGCTCTCATCTGCACTGAGACTACTCCAGGAGGTAGTGGCCTGGTGGCTCCCCTGCAGCGAATTCCAGATCCCTGTACAGGAGCTGAGGATGAATACCAGGGAACTGCCAGGATAACGCCCTTGGGTTTAGCCCAAAGTTAAAGCGGTTGGTTGAGACAGTGGTTCAAGCACCGGGGTGTGTCCAAGTGATATCACAACCTGGGGAGGGTCACCTGACCAACCTGTCCATGACTGCGGGCACACTCTCGTTCCTCTGTCTCTTTTGTGTGTGTGCTCCGAGTCCAAGGACCAGTGCGTGCGCAGTAGAATATTACCTGGTCCACTGTCTTCCCGTCCAAGACAATATATCTGCGCATGTGCAGTAGGTTGCGTAGGACAAGTCTAGTATTGCTCATGTACCGATATATCATTCTGAATGGACAATGGATGGGGAGACACTGGTGAAATACGCTGAAGAACAAGCTTATAGTAACAGCACATGGATGCGGACACAATAATGGAACCCTGATGGACCTCATTTAAGTCAAATGGGTGGATCGGGCACCACTGATGAACATCATATGACAGTCCCAGCACTCCATTTTTTTAATTTTAAGAGCTTAAGAGCTTAGCACATACTGTTTAGACTATCTTCATTTGAGGCTTCAATAATAATAGAAGAAATGCAATTTTTTAATGTTAAAATTACAGAAACCATAGGGGAAACCTGACAGACTCTATTATAGTCATTGGGGTCCATTGGGGGGTCATGGTACCTGACACATACCTAATCCAGAGATCTCTCCATCCATTGCTCCAATTGTTCTGCTAGATTTTGGCCTAGTGTAGCAGAGCTGGAGAATTAATGTAGCCGATTGTGGCCTAGTGTAGCAGAGCTGATGAATTAATGTAGCAGATTGTGGCCTAGTGTAGCAGAGCTGGAGAATTAATGTAGCCGATTGTGGCCTAGTGTAGCAGAGCTGGAGACTTAGTGTAGCAGATTGTGGTCTAGTGTAGCAGAGCTGATGAATTAATGTAGCAGATTGTGGCCTAGTGTAGCAGAGCTGGAGAATTAATGTAGCAGATTCTGGTCTAGTGTAGCAGATTGTGGCCTAGTGTAGCAGCTAGAGAATTAATGTAGCAAATTGTGGCCTAGTGTAGCAGAGCTTGAGAATTGATGTAGCAGATTGTGGCCTAGTGTAGCAGAGCTGGAGAATTAATGTAGGCAGATTGTGGCCTAGTGTAGCAGAGCTGGAGAATTAATGTAGCAGATTGTGGCCTAGTGTAGCAGAGCTGGAGAATTAATGTAGCAGATTGTGGCCTAGTGTAGCAGAGCTGGAGAATTAATGTAGCAGATTGTGGCCTAGTGTAGCAGAGCTGGAGAATTAATGTAGCAGATTGTGGCCTAGTGTAGCAGAGCTAGAGAATTAATGTAGCAGATTGTGGCCTAGTGTAGCAGAGCTGGATACTTAGTATAGCGAGCTGGAGAATTAATGTACCATATTGTGGCCTAGTTGTAGCAGAGCTGGAGATTAAGACTATGGCAGATTGACTGGCCTCGTGTATGCTATGCGAGCTGGAGCATTTAGTTGTAGCAGATTAGCAGATTGTGGCCTACTGTAGCAGAGTTGGAGACTTAGTGTAGTAGATTGTGGCCTAGTGTAGGAGAGCTGGACACTTAGTGTAGCAAATTGTGGCCTAGTGTAACAGAGATTCATGTTAAAACCTCTACAAAACACAGCAGAAAAAACCATAATGGAAATAATATTGCACTTCTGGAGAGCTCTGGATTAAGTAGGTGCATCCCTAACATCATATCTATATATAAGCTAAACATAAGCATTAGGACCGGCCCTACAACATGCGCCTGTGGGTTCTGAAGCGAGGAGCGCGCCCATCCCCCTCCCATTACAGCTTTATTAATTAAATTGTTAAATGATAATCGTTTGTGTAATCAGCTGGAGTTCTCGTTAATAATATATGGAGTTATTTTCTCCGGCTTCGAGAGGTAGAATTAATTGATTGAAAGCCTGAAAACAGAAAATTGTTCTTGCATTTTGTTGATGAGAATCGCTCTGGAGAGCACAGTATGTGGTTAACCCCTTCCATACAGTGGCATCCGAGCATCTCTAAAGCTAAAGGGATCTATTTATGCAAAGGCGCATTACTTATAAGGTAAAGGTGACTGCAGAATGCCCACATAGACAGTTCACTGGTGACAATTCCAGTGGGGTCAGTAACGGCCGCAGTATTGGTTGTCACCCAGCTTTGCCAAAAACGGGCATAATGTTGGTCCCTATTAAGTATCTTGCTTTTAAAGGGATCATCATGACAACCCCCTCACTAAAAACAGTGGTCCTGATGATCAGCTCCTGCTCAGTTTCGTCGACTGCACATTTCCTCTGCGGTGACCTCTACAGGGGAAACGTAGTATTAGATAATGCCCATTCAAATGAATGAGAGACTGTGAAGTAGGTGGTCTGAGTAAGTCCTCCAGAGCAGAGGCCACTCTTACTTAGCGGCTCTCTGCTCTAGTTAAAGAGGTTCTCTCATGATTAATGTAAAAAATAAAAATCAGACATCATATAGTACAGGACAATCTCTTTCTAACAAAGCTAGAAACAGCCCTGTACCTCACATGGATCCGGAGATCTCCACATTCATTGCTCTGCTAGATTTATATCAAGCTGTCAGCTCAAGGGGAGTGTCTTTTCTGCTGCAGCTCAGGGGGCGTGTCTCAGCTCTCCCTATCACAGCTCAGGGGGCGTGTCCATGCTTTCCCTATCACAGCTCAGGGGGCGTGTCCATGCTCTCCCTATCACAGCTCAGAGGCAGTTGAAGGATGAAACTGAGCATGTGCGATCATCTGAGCGAGCAGGACAAAGAAATAAGAATAAGAACAAACAGCAGGTCGCGCTGTATGGATACATTTTATTGAATAACTCACTGGCTATATAAGATTTTTGATTACATGCAGTTACAAAAGTGTTCACATCTGGGTGCTGGCTAGAAAACGTTAGAATATTTTTTGTGGGACAACCCCTTTAATAAAGGGGATTCCAAGTGAGCTCATAAGACAACCCCTTGAATTCTAGAAAAATATTTCTTATACCCATTGACCAACAAGCTTCTAAAAATAAGATTAAAAAGTTATAAGGCTTATTTCACACATTATGTTTCGTTTTGGCTTTTTTTCAGAATTTTTTTTTCTTCCATTTTTCAACTGCTATAGAAAAACCTATGGGAAAATAAGAAAGCGTAGCAAAAAATATATTTATATATAAATATGTAAAAGAAAACCTAACACACATTTATGATTGGTGTCACTTTCACTACTACTTTGCTTTACCCACCTTTTGTTGTGGAGAATCAAAGTGGGGGAGGAATCCCTATTCTTTCCATCTAGCCAGGCTATACCGCACGTCTGCAGCAGACCTGACATCTCCAGATGAGAGTAGTACTTCAGGGAACGGATGAGGAAGCCGCGGCGGAGGGGACCACTCGGGCACCTGGATCGCCTTGGGGACACAGATTCGGGTTCTGTGCTTCTCGCCGTCTCTCAGGGAACGTTTTTTAGATTATTTACTGTTCAGTTAACAAAAAAAAATCATTATTTTTAAAAATGACTTCATTATCCTTAAAGCTGGAGGCAACCCTTGAAGCAAGTGCACCGTGGAGGACCGCATCAGGGATGGACCACCACCATTAAGACTATAGTACAGTCGCTCCTTTTCCGTCATTTCTCAGCTATGGCTCTAGGAAAGCTGGGTGATGCCCACACCCACCACGCCACAATCTAGATCCTGTTGTCATGCAAGTGATGTCACCCAGCTTTCCTAGGTGCAGATGAGCAGGAAACCATTTAGTAACTGTACTGATATAGTACGTATAAATAGAATTGGTACTAGTCATGTAATTGGTAACTACCTATAGATGGCAGTAGAGAGCGAGTTTTCTTCCTTCTGGAGGAGAGCTAAATTGCAGATTTTCTCAGAGAGAGAGTGGCCTGCAGCGCTTATCTTGTCCAGATCTGAAATAATATCACTACTTGTTCTCCATTCACTACCAAAGCTGCATTCAGTATTCTGCTGGGTGCTGCTTGGAGTCAGTCACCTTTAGCGCCTCACGTCAGCCTATATAATGCAGTCTATTCTGGTAAAGTGCATTGTGGGAGATGACACTTTTCTTCTCCGTCAGTTTATTGTACAGTGCCTTTTGTAAGCACTAGACGACCTACAATGCACCAGAACAGAGACACTGAACCCAGCAGGGGATGTTGGGAGATGTGAAGATAGCTCATTTGACAAAATAGGTTCCTGCAGAGAAACATGAGTTAAGGTTTAAGTTTCAATATGACAACCGTTTCTTATAAGGAAGCCGTCTGGGTGATCAGCTGATCACTGGAGGAAGTTGCAGCCTCTGTAGCCACTACAGGACAAATGTGGTATTACATGGCGTCCATTGAGATCTAATAGTCACAGGTAGATCGGCGAACGCGCCAGTCTAATTTCTAAGACCGTTCTCCTGACTGCCACTTTCTTTCTTACAGATCCAACCACCAGGAAAAATGCAAAGGCCGGTCCGGCGGCCCGCAACAGATACGCAAGTCAGTGGACGCTTAACAGACCCCACCCCACCATATCTGCGCACACACTAACCACAGACTGGAGGCTGCCGACGCCGAGAGCTACCGGATCAGTAGACAAGGAGAGTGACAGCTACAGTGTCAGCCCGTCACAGGACACAGGTAACCACTACTAGATGTCCCGGGTACTGGACCTGAGCAGAGTGTGCTTTTCCTCTGGTCAAGCAGGAACTCACTTTACTGCGGTGTGGGAAAGATGCTTGATGACCAGAATGAAAGGGTCACAGCACCCCATCACTGGTGCCCAGGGGTTTACGTAAAATGTAGGTTACACATCGTCGGCCTCAGAGCAGCATGTAATACGGTATATGCATGGTTGTCTTGCTGCCTGAAGTTCCCCAGACTTCAAGGCTTCTTAGTGTAGTCAGACCCCCCAATTATCTGTGTGCAGTGGTTTGGTCCAGACATCATCCTGGCTGCACCATTGTGGAACAAACCACATAGCAGGGACAAGTGGGGGTTCTGACTACACTAAAACAGTGATTTTTTTTTCCCCCCCTTGTTGATATGAAGTGTAAAGCAAGGCGAGCTGTTAAAGGCTCCCTTCCATAGCTTGTGATCTTGGGGTTGGAGTACTGCTGCTGATACCCCATGCAGTCCGTACCCTTCATAGGCTGGGTTCTAGAGGACATTTGCGGCAGGCACTTTATAGGGGGCATCTCTATGGTAGGGGTTTTGCATGCACTTTGGGGCAAATACTCTTGCAGGAATCTTTATGAAAACCGCTATGGTGGCATCTCCGAGAAGTTCTAGGAGGCATCTATGTGGCAGACACTCTTGGGGGCATCTCTGTAGTAGACGCTCTTGGGGGCATCTCCATGGATTTGCACTCCGGTGGATGTTACGCCAATAGCACCAGTTCAAGTAAGTGCCATCCCATAGATGCACTGGGTCACAATAATACAGAGGTTCGGAGGATGGGCACCCAGGGGTCGACTAGCAATTTAAAGTGGCCATGTTAAAAGTCCTCTATAGTGCTGCAGTATTAAAATGTTCCCAGTGCCTCCAGTAATGCCCTCTATAATATCCACACTATTAAAAATGTCCCCATAGTGCCCCCAGTAATGCTGCCTATAGTGCTCCCTGTGCGAAATGCCCACTAAAGTACCTGAGTAATGCCCACTCTAATATCCCTACTATTAAAAATTCCCTCCCCCCCCAGTGAGTAATGCCCCCTATAGAGCTGGCAGTAATGCCCTAAGTAGTGGCCCCTTTGACTAATGCCCCTATAGTGCCCACAGTACTGTAGTGCCCAACTCCTGGTGCACACTGCTTTTTCTGGCTCAGGCAGTTGCCATGACATTGATGACATCATCGCTGTACTTGAGACCTGGCTCAGGCGGTTGCGATATTGTGACTGCCTGCGCCATCGGCTCCCAGTCCCCGCGGTAGTATCCAACTGTACCCATATCCTGAGGATGACAATACAATTGAATCCAGGAGGGCAGCCACCAGCCAGGTACATTAGTACATGGGAACCTCAGATTGTCATGTACCATCTGGCGGCCGTGCGGGGGGCTCCGACGACCCACTGGGCTTCGGCCCTCATTATGGCTCTATAGCCAGTCCACTGCTGGGGGGTATAAGTGGACATCTGCTCTCATGACCTACTGACCTGACAGTCCCCTCACGTGCCCGCCCCATGCCAGCATTGCTCATACCATTTGTGTATAAATCCCTAATAACCTGCAGGCACAGAAATCCGTGATTCTCTCTGCGGATGAAACGCTTCTCCCTCCGATTCCGCCAGTAAATCTGTGACATCGCTGTTCCTATGGTAACTTCATTCATCGGCCTCTCCGACAAAACTAGATTAGAAACCCTATTACTGGCAGATACAAGATTATGTCTGTCTGATTGGCTTTGTCCGTGCTCTCAATCCACTGCCTGGGAAGGTCTGGCTACACTGGGGGGCACTGCTGCTCCTCCACAGACATTGAGGGTCGCTGCTGCTCCTCCACAGACATTGAGGGTCGCTGCTGCTCCTCCACAGACATTGAGGGTCGCTGCTGCTCCTCCACAGACATTGAGGGTCGCTGCTGCTCCTCCACAGACATTGAGGGTCGCTGCTGCTCCTCCACAGACATTGAGGGTCGCTGCTGCTCCTCCACAGACATTGAGGGTCGCTGCTGCTCCTCCACAGACATTGAGGGTCGCTGCTGCTCCTCCACAGACATTGAGGGTCGCTGCTGCTGCTCCACAGACATTGAGGGTCGCTGCTGCTCCTCCACAGCATTGAGGGTCGCTGCTGCTCCTCCACAGACATTGAGGGTCGCTGCTGCTCCTCCACAGACATTGAGAGGCGCTGCTGCTCCTCCACAGACATTGGGGTCGCTGCTGCTCCTCCACAGACATTGGGGGTGCTGCTGCTTCTCCACTCACATTGGGGGGCGCTGCTCCTCCTCCACACACATTTGGGGGGCGCTGCTGCTCCTCCACTTACATTGGGGGGCACTGCTCCTCCTCCACACACATTTGGAGGGGGGGGCGCTGCTGCTGCTCCTCCACCGACATTGGGGGACACTGCTGCTCCTCCTGCACTCACATTGGGGGGGGGGTGCTGCTGCTGCTCCTCCACTCACATTGGGGGTCGCTGCTGCTCCTCCACTCACGTTGGGGGGGCGCTGCTCCTCCTCCACACACATTTGGGGGAGCGCTGCTGCTGCTTCTCCACAGAAGTTAGGGGGCGCTGCTGCTCCTCCACTCACATTGGGGGGCGCTGCTGCTCCTCCACTTACATTGGGGGGCACTGTTGCTCCTTCACTTACATTGGGGGCCCTGCTGCTTCTCCTCCACTCACATTTGAGGGTGCTTCTGCTCCTCCACGCACATTGGGGGGCGCTGCTGCTTCTCCACTTACATTTGAGGGTGCTTCTGCTCCTCCACGCACATTGGGGGGCGCTGCTGCTCCTTCACTTACATTGGTGAGCACTGTTGCTCCTTCACTTACATTGGGGGGCACTGTTGCTCCTTCACTTACATTGGGGGCCCTGCTGCTTCTCCTCCACTCACATTTGAGGGTGCTTCTGCTCCTCCACGCACATTGGGGGGTGCTGCTGCTTCTCCACTCACATTGGGGGGCGCTGCTCCTCCTCCACACACATTTGGGGGGCGCTGCTGCTCCTCCACTTACATTGGGGGGCACTGCTCCTCCTCCACACACATTTGGAGGGGGGGGGGCGCTGCTGCTACTCCTCCACCGACATTGGGGGACACTGCTGCTCCTCCTGCACTCACATTGGGGGGGGGGGTGCTGCTGCTGCTCCTCCACTCACATTGGGGGTCGCTGCTGCTCCTCCACTCACATTGGGGGGGCGCTGCTCCTCCTCCACACACATTTGGGGGAGCGCTGCTGCTGCTTCTCCACAGAAGTTAGGGGCGCTGCTGCTCCTCCACTCACATTGGGGGGCGCTGCTGCTCCTCCACTCACATTGGGGGGCACTGTTGCTCCTTCACTTACATTGGGGGCCCTGCTGCTTCTCCTCCACTCACATTTGAGGGTGCTTCTGCTCCTCCACGCACATTGGGGGGCGCTGCTGCTCCTTCACTTACATTGGTGGGCACTGTTGCTCCTTCACTTACATTGGGGGGCACTGTTGCTCCTTCACTTACATTGGGGGCCCTGCTGCTTCTCCTCCACTCACATTTGAGGGTGCTTCTGCTCCTCCACGCACATTGGGGGGCGCTGCTGCCCCTCCACTTACATTTGAGGGTGCTTCTGCTCCTCCACGCACATTGGGGGGTGCTGCTGCTCCTCCAGGTGCCGCTTCTCCCGGCTGCAGCCGGATTTATGAATGTGAATGCGGAAGGTGGAGGTGATTTCCCAATTGAAGTACGTCCTGAGCCAATAAAGGGATTACAAGGCGCATTGATTTTCTTGTAAGCTGCTTACCCGATGAGAAATTGTCTTAATATTACCGAGGATGATTAAGCAATTAAAAATCGTATAGATTAAGAAGCCGTGTGCGCGACCACCGCCGGGCGCTCCGGTATTGATCGTCTGTTTACTTCCCGAAAGTACATTGTGTTCTCATTAGGATACAGTCAGTCTGTAGCATTCTGGATTATTGGAACTTCCGGACTATCTGTACAGTAGAGGGCAGTGCAGAGAGCAGCGGCGTGCGCAGGGACACTGTATAGCGCCACGTGGAGCTCCGACAGGTCTGTATTATGTGCCCATGGGGTGACTTCCAGGGTAGCAGGTAGTGTTGAGTGAAGTGAAGTTAGGGTAGTGGAATTCGATCCGAATTTCAGTAAAAAATTGATTCACCGCTTAGGTCCCATATCTGTTTTGCTCTATGTGAATTGCAGATCCACAAAATACGGACGCTGTCCGTGTTGCTTCCTCATTTTTTGCAGATCCCTTGACTTCAAAGGGTCCGCGGTCCACATTACACGTACAAGTATAGAGGATGTTCTGTCTTGTTGCAGGACAGACCTACAGATGTGGAAAGTACGTGGATCATCTGTGTGCTTTCCGCATCCCTGTGTCCGTTCCGCAGAAAAGACAGTGGGTCTGCACAAAAATGAGGACGGCACTTGGAAGCGCATCCGTATTTTGCGGACCACAAAACGGACACTGTCATGTGCATGGGGCCTTACTTTAATCCTGTAAATTAGGAAGGCCAAAATAATCGTAGCTTCTGGTGTTCTGGAGGTGGTCATGGTAGAGTGAGCCCCATTCCTCCTTGAGCGTGCCAGTGAAACCTGCCCTAGAATCCCGTAATACGACCATGTGCATGATTCCTCACTCATCATTTATTTTGTTCCAAAAGGGAATTCTCCCATGAGATTCTGGATTAACAGAATTCCACTATTCTTCTAGTCAGAGCTTCATACGTATGTATACAGCAGAGCTCCGCCATGACTGTGATTTGATATGTTTGTCTTCTGTCTGTGCCTGTTTCCCGGTGAGGCGGCAGTCCAGTAACATTGTGCCTTTTTCTCACAGACCGAGCGAGGAGCAGCATGGTCTCCACAGAAAGTGCCTCGTCCACCTACGAAGAGTTAGCAAGAGCTTACGAGCACGCAAAGATGGAGGAGCAACTGAGACACGCCAAATTCACCATCACAGAATGCTTCATATCAGACACCTCATCAGAGCAACTGACTGCAGGGACTAATGAGTACACAGACAGTCTGACCTCTAGCACGCCATCAGAGTCTGGGATATGCAGATTTACCGCATCACCTCCTAAACCTCTCGACGGTGGAAAGGTACAAAACATGGCGGCTCCAAAGGCACATCGGCCAGGTAAGTGCGTTTGGGCCTTCTTCAGGCTTTGGGTACTTTAGGTTTTAGGTAAAGGAGGTATTCCAGCAAAAGACATAAAGGTCTAATTGGTGGGAATCCAACCCCGTGAACCCACACATACTGGGGTTTGAGGATCTACTAATATGTCAGACATTTCTGAGCTAAGAGGAGTCACATCCCTCACTTCCCTGCAAAGAAAGTAGGCGGAGCTCCCTTCTTTTTACTGCCTTATGGCACTGCAGAGGGCCATTTCATGGGTATGACAGCTGCCGCTGTCTCAGCGTTAATAGGAAATCATACAGAAGGTGTAATTTCGTTCGGAGGCAGCATCCCTTTAAGCGGTGACTCCGCAGGTCCCCAGCTTACTGTTTGCAGCCGCTGTCACAGCAGGCGCAGCCATTCTTTACTTGGCCGCTCACCTCTGCGTGTAAACAATGGGCAGGGTGACATTTTCCTAGACTAACAACCCCTCTGTTCCTTTGTGCCGTGCGATTTACCTGTCAGCTGGAGACGTCCAGAAGCTCGGGGGATATTTTTAACCTGAGGATTTTCATAACAAGAATGTTGTGGAAACAAAATCCTGCCTCCTTCTACTTGTCAGAAAACCAGCCGACCATCAAATACCCTGACAAGCGGCAGATTTAACGACTCAACATCGGCCAGAACTTTCTTTTATGATTTTATTTTTTTATTTTTTTTTTTATACTTGATCTCAAAAAAGTATCTACATTTTAATTTCATGCCTTTGTAATCTTAATTGTGCCTGGCAGACGCCTGGTATCAGCCGTATCTTCTGACACTGTATTAATGAGCCCGGAGCACTGCAGAAGACTGGGTGTTTGGGCGATCAATGTGTCACCACAGGATAAGCTAAAGATTTGTGTGTGGATTCATTTCGTAATATATTTTTACAGTGGGTTGAGCTTGATTTTCCTGATACAGAGCTCCAAAGCCTCTGCATAGACAAATGATAAAATATTCTCTGCCAGCAGCCACCACTAGGGGGAGCTGAGGGGATTATGAAATGATAAAATACATTGAAGTCAATAATAAAATACTGTGTAATAAGCTCCTCCTAGTGGTGGCTGGAAGAAGACTGAAGATGCCCAGTTGTGCTGTCAGACACTTTTAGGGGTGTGGAAGAGGGGGGTTGCCTGACAGAAAAGTGGCAAATGAGGTTTAACACTGAAGAGAAAATACATATCACCAGTACATAGAATATGCTAGTAGTACTTACTACTGTACATGTCACCAGTACATACTAAACGGAGGGCAGAAAACGGATCCACAAAAAATACGGATGACGTCCGTGTGCATTCCGTATTTTGCGGAACGGAACAGCCGGCCCCTCATAGAACAGTCCTATCCTTGTCTGTAATGCGGACAATAATAGGACATGTTCTATATTTGTGTGGAACGGAAATACGGACATACGGAAACGGAATGCACACGGAGTACCTTCCGTTTTTTTTTTTTGCGGACCGTATGCGGAACTATTCATTTCAATGGGTCCGCAAAAAAAAAACGGAAGGCGACAGAAAGAAAAATACGGTTGTGTGAATGAGCCCTAACACTGGGTAACACTGACATGGAAAAGGACTTTGGAATTTTATTGGTCAGCAAAGTAAACTGTAGAAACCAGTGTCAGACAGCTGCTGCCAAGGCCAATAAGATAATGGGTTTCATCAAAAGGGGCATAGATGTCCCACTTTGAAAATCGCTGTGACGAAGGGACATCCTCTGCGTCTGGAGGAAAGAAGGTTTGTACACAAACATAGAAGAGGATTCTTTACAGTAAGAGCAGTGAGACTATGGAACTCTCTGCCTGAGGAGGTGGTGATGGTAAGTTCACTATAAAGAGATCAGGAGGGGCCTGGATGTATTTCTGGAGGGTAATAATATTACAGGTTATAGTTACTAGAGAGGGGTCACTGATCCAGGGAGTAATTCTGATGTCTGATTGGGGTCGGGAAGGAATCTTTTCCCCTAAAGTGAGGAAAATTAGCTTTGTGAGGGTTTTTCCCCTTCTTCTGGATAAACACTGCAGGATAACAGGCCGAACTGGATGGACGGAGGGCTTTTTTCAGCCTTATTGACTATGATTATTTGCATGTTATATGACGGCATTATTTTGGAGCTGTATGGTTATTTGTATGCTATATGACTGTAATATTTAAGTGCTGTATTGTATAATTATTTGTGTTCTTTATGATGTTATTAGTTAAGTGGTGTATGGTTATTTGCATATTATATGACTGTATTATTTAAGTGTGTTTAAGTGCTGTATGGTATGATTATTTGTATACTATGTGATGGTATTATTTCAGCACTGTATGGTTGTTTACTTATTATTTAGGTATTATTTAGCAGCAGTATGGTTATTTGCATATTATAGGACGGCATTATTTAGGTGCTGAAAAGTTATTGGGTATTATATGATGGCATTATTTAGGAGCAGTAAAGTTATTTGTATATATATGACGGCATTATTTACGCCCTATGAGGTTATTTGCATATTGTATGACGGTATTATTTTAAGCACTGTAAGGTTATTTTCATATTATATGACAGCATCATTTAGGTACTGTAAGGTTATTTTTATATTGTATGATGGCATTATTTACACGCTGTCAGGTTATTTCTATATTGTATGACGGCATGATTATTTTTATACTATATGGTGGTATTTTTTATTTGCTATATGGATATTTGATGCACGCCATCACTACCACTCTCATATAGTTCATTGATTTTTTTTTTTTCTGCCATTTTCTGAGCAGTTAATGGACTCTCCCTCTAGAAGACACTTTCAGAGGTGCCGTCTTTTGTCCCCAGTGAGTGTTTTTATGGATTCCAGACGCTCTTGTGGACTGCTACCGTTTTCGTGGTTTGGACTCCTGGGAAAGTGAATCCCTTGAATAAACTCGGTTATATCACAGATAAAAGATTAACCCATTGTGTCCTCATCTTATTAGGACACGCTGGACAAAACTGATACATGTTATGTGATGCCAAATGCAGGGTCTAAAGGGGGCGGAGCATGATAGTATTCAAGAAGAGAATCCCTATGTCTTGCCCCGCCCACTTTAGCCCTGCACTAGGCATAAGACAGTAGATCAGTTTTGGAGGGTTGTTTGGTATGAAGAAGAATATATACAGATGTAGCAGAACTGAACTTGTCATTGAGCTCTTCCTTACTTCTCATTTCCTATGGAATAAAAAGAATAACTAATAGTAATATGGATAAAATTCTCATGCCTACAGCCACCACTAGGGGGAGCTCACTTCATAGAAGATACTTCAGTGACCACTATGCAGTGAATAGAGATCAGCTTCGCATATGTAAAGTGACAGGGTCAGGCGAGAATACTATGTAGGAACCTGGTCCTACAAATCAAGAAGGGGAGGGAGGGGCTGGCAGAGGAAGCAGGAGGAGCCAGAGTGCACAGAGTGTCTTGGGACCGCCCCTTGGTGCACTTATCTGCTCATTTGCATTTGGATTAAAGATACTTTGTGTCCAGAATGAAGCATGGATCACTAAGTGAAAGGTGTCATTTCATTCACTACAAGGCAGTGTTTACCACTGATTTTGAATAAGACAGTATACAGTGAGCTCCATCTAGTGGTCACAGCAGGCAACAAAATGTTCTCATTTTACTCCAGCTCTGTAACAGAAAACAATGATTTAACTGCCAAGTTGTATTTGAGAGGATTCTTTTTATTATTGAACAACAACTATGTTCTCAATCAACCCAAAAGACTCATAAATATCAAAGCTTAATATTTTTGGAAGCTGGAGTGGGTTTTTTTTTAGATTTGGCTATCTTAGGAGGATATCTGTTTGTGCAGATAACTATTACTGTGCAGAATTATTAGGCAACTTAATAAAAACCAAATATATACCCATCTCACTTGTAACCAATATAACAACACACAATTTAGAAATAAACATTTCTGACATTCAAAAACCAAAACAAAAAAAAAATCAGTGACCAATATAGCCACCTTTCTTTACGATGACACTCAAAAGCCTTCCATCCATAGATTCTGTCAGTTGCTTCATCTGTTTACGATCAACACTGCGTGCAGCAGCCACCACAGCCTCCCAGACACTGTTCCGAGAGGTGTACTGTTTTCCCTCCCTGTAGATCTCACATTTTATGAGGGACCACAGGTTCTCTATGGGGTTCAGATCAGATGAACAAGGGGACCATCTCATTATTTTTTCTTCTTTTAGACCTTTACTGGCCAGCCACGCTGTGGAGTATTTAGATGCATGTGATGGAGCATTGTCTTGCATACGATACCGACTTCTTCCTGTACCACTGCTCGAAGAAGGTGTCTTCCAGAAACTGGCAGAAGGTCTGGGAGTTGAGCTTCACTCCATCCTCAACCCGAAAAGGTCCCACAAGTTCATCTTTGATGATACCAGCCCATACCAGTACCCCACCTCCACCTTGCTGGCGTCTGAGTCGGAGTGGAGCTCTCTGCCCTTTACTGATCCAGCCTCGGGCCCATCCATCTGGCCCATCAAGAGTCACTCTCATTTCATCAGTCCATAAAACCTTAGAAAAATCAGTCTTAAGATATTTCTTGGCCCAGTCTTGACATTTTATCTTATGTTTCTTGTTCAAAGGTGGTCGTTTTTCAGCCTTCCTTACCTTGGCCATGTCCCTGAGTATCGCACACCTTGTGCTTTTTGATACTCCAGTAATGTTGCAGCTCTGAAATATGGCAAAACTGGTGGCAAATGGCATCTTGGCAGCTTCACGCTTGATTTTCCTCAGTTCATGGGCAGTTATTTTGCGCCTTTTTTTTTTAACACGCTTCTTGTGACCCTGTTGGCTATTTGCCATGAAACGCTTGATTGTTCGTTGATCACGCTTCAAAAGTTTGGCAATTTCAAGACTGCTGCATCCTTCTGCAAGACATCTCACAATTTTTGACTTTTCAGAGTCCGTCAAATCTCTCTTCTGACCCATTTCGCCAAAGGAAAGGAAGTTGCCTAATAATTAAGCACACCTTATATAGGGTGATGATGTCATTAGACCACACCCCTCCTCATTACAGAGATGCACATCACCTGATTTACTTAATTGGTAGTTGGCTTTCAAGCCTATACAGCATGGAGTAGGACAACATGTATAAAAAGGATGATGTGATCAAAATACTCATTTGCCTAATAATTCTGCACACAGTGTATACAGGAAGAATGTAGGAAATATTAGGTGTTCGGGAGGTGGACATGCCATTTAAGGATTGTCAGAATAGGGGATGGATACTGGATGGACAAAAATACAGGATCGGACAGGAGAAGAAGTAAGCAGCTAAGTGCTCCGAGGCTGCGGTGGAGAGTTGTATAACTCCCATCGGACAGTTCATTACGGCACAAGAAAGGAAATCTTATTTTCCCAAGCTTTGAACTTTTCTGCAGGAGACGACCCTGAAGTGACGCCCGGGCTATTATGGCGCTGACTGAATTTCTGCACTTCATGGTCAGTGGCACATCTAGTGTGGGGGAGGGAAAGAGGGCGGCACTATTTATAGAAGTGAAAAGTCCTAGGAGGATGTGCATTATAATCCCTGTAATCCATGTACTAAAATGCTGGGGATAGTAGTGTTCTATGTGTAGCGTATAATAGAATTGTGTTATGGTCATGTCCAGCAGTCTGGTCATGTTGGGGTTGTAGTGTTGTATGCGTAGAGTATAATAGGTCGGGTTATGTTAGGGGTTGTAGTGTACTATGTGTAGAGTATACTAGAAGTGTATTATGGTCATGTCCGGTGGTTGGGTCATGTTGGGGGTTGTAGTGTTCTGTGTATAAAGTATAATAGAATTGTATTACAGTCATGTCCGGTGGTCGGGTCATGTTGGTGGTTGTAGTGTTCTATGTATAGAGCATAATAGAATTGTATTACAGTCATGTCCAGTGGTTGGGTCATGTTAGGGGTTGTAGTTTCTATGTGTAGAGTATAATAGAAGTGTATTACAGTCATGTCCAGTGGTTGGGTCATGTTGGGGGTTGTAGTGTTCTATGTATAGAGTATAATAGAAGTGTTTTACAGTCATGTCCAGTGATTGTTCATGTTGGTGGTTGTAGTGTTCTATGTATAGAGCATAATAGAATTGTATTACAGTCATGTCCAGTGGTCGGGTCATGTTAGAGGTTGTAGTGTTCTATGTGTAGAATATAATAGAAGTGCATTACAGTCATGTCCATTTTAGGGGTTGTAGTGTTCTATGTGTAGAGTATAATAGAAGTGTATTACGGTCATGTCCAGTGGTCAGGTCATATTGGAAGTTGTAGTGTTCTATGTATAGCGTATAATAGAAGTGTATTATAGTCATGTCCAGTGGTTGTGTTGTAGTGATCTGTGTGTAGAGTATAATAGGATTTTGCTATGGTTATGTTAGGGGTTGTAGTGTTCTATGTATAGAGTATACTAGAAGTGTATTACAGTCATGTCCAGTGATTGGTCATGTTGGGAGTTGTAGTGTTCTATATCATAATACTGATATATTAAGTTTCTGTACTCCCACTGCTCTCTCTCTCCTCTTACTAGTCTCGTCTTGATGTCTATATAAAGTATGATTATATAAATGGCTCCGTTTCAAGACCTTCACGGTGATTTCTAGTATATAACATCTCCTGGCAGCAACCGCCGGATCTGCAGTATAAGGACTTCTGTTTGTATTCACCATGGCTGGGTAACTTTATGTCTTGTACGAACTTAAAAGAAAGAAAGAATTTTATTAAAACGATTGCTTGAGCCCTCGGGCGCCATCTGTGCCTCTTCTATATTGTGCCACAACTTAACCCCTTGTATTCTCATCCACCCTGCTCTCTAATGGTGGTAAACTTCAGGACAGCCTTACACTGCGCTAAGGCTAACTGGTGGACTCTATCATTTATCTTTCTTTTGGTCATGCTTACATGGAGGGATTGATAGACAGACAGACTATATGGATAGAAGTATGGGGAGATACTTTTTGCCTATTCATCCAGAAGAACATTTATGAGGTCAGACACTGATGCTGGAGGAGAGGGCCTGGCTCTCAATTTCCATTCTAGTTCATCCCGAAGGTGTTGGATGGGGTTGAGGTCAAGTTCCTCCACACCAAACTCCCCCAACCATGTCTTTATTGAGCTTGCTCTGTCACTGGGTCACAGTCATGCTGGAACAGAGAAGAACCTTCCTCAGACTTTTCCCACAAAGATTGAAGATTCTCTTCACTTGAACTAAGGGCCTTAGGTCGACCCCTGAAAACCCCCCATAGCGTTATCGCTCCTCCACCAGACCTTACAGCTGGCACAATGTAGTCAGGCAGGTAACGTTCTCCTGGCATTCACCAGACTCGTCCATCAGATGGCCAGAAGTGTGACAATCACTCCACAGAAGATGTCTCAGCTGCTCCAGAGTCCAGCGGTGATGTGCTGTCCATCACTCCATCCGATGCTTGGCATTGTGCTTCGTATGGTTTTCATGCAGCTGCTCGGCCATGGAAACCCATGCCATAAAGGTTTTGTGATGATGTTAATACCAGAGGAGGTGTGGACTCTGCAGTTATGGAGTCAGTAAAGCATTGGTGACTTTTTTGCTCTATGCTCCTCAGCACTCGGTGACCCATCTCTGTAACGTTACGTGGTCTCCACTTCCTGGTTGAGTTGCTGTGGTTCCTTCCACTTTACAAAAATACCGCTCACAGGTGACGGTGGAATATATAGGAGCGAAGACATTTCAGGAAGTGACTCGTGGCAGCGGTGATGTCCTATTACAGGACCATGTTGGGATTTAGGGAGGTCTTCAGATCAACCCATTCTTTCACAAATGTCATTACTGGTATACTGCATGGCTAGGGGCTGGATTTTATACACCTGTTGTAATGGGACTGACAACACCTGAATTTCATGATTAAGACATGAGGACAAATACTATTCTCCATATACAATGGATAGATATGAGAGTCAGATATGAGAGAGACAGATTTGAAATAGATAGATATTAGATAGATAGATAGATAGATAGATATGAGATTAGATAGACATTAGATAGATAGATATTATTAGATAGATATGAGATAGATTAGATAGAAGATAGATAAATAGGAGATAGATATGAGATAGATCGATCGATAAATATAAGATAGATAGGAGATTAGATAGATAGATAGATATGAGATAGATAGATAGATAGATATGAGATAGATATAGATATGAGATATAGATAGATAGATAGATAGATAGATAGATAGATAGATAGATAGATAGATAGATATGACAAAACAGAGTTTTTCATCATCCGGTTTCCCAGGTAATTTTGGACGTTATTTGCTTGGGATTCACCCTGTTTGGAATCCTATCTATAGGAAAGCCTCACCAGACATGTCGGATGCTAAATCCATTTTTTTTATCTTTGAATTTCCTGTTGAGTCCTAGAAAGCTCATTGACAGGGGTGAGACGTCTCGGTTTCATACTGTTATACTGGATGGTGAGAAGATCATTATCTGCCATCTTTAAAAATACATGAAGTGGAAATCCATCCTGACCAGGCTGCGAGGCTTCATCAGTCATGTATTATGTATTCTCCACTGTTCTGTGGTCACCTGTACAAGTGCAGAGTGATTGTCCGCCCCTCCAAACACAAGCAAACACACGATCGGGTTCCTGGTCTCCTTAAAGGAATCATCTTTCATTACAAAACAGTTCTTTTAAGGTTCTAGCTCCAGGACGATAAAAAAAATTACTTCTGCAATTGGTAGTATGGGGACCACATATGCCCTATGGTCCAGGAGTAACTGGTGGCACATTTTTTTGTTAGGCCTCACTCTACACTAAGTTTATAGGGAATTGCAACAAGGATCCACCTGTGATCCGAATGATCCACTTCACAAGCAAGAATATGTGACCCTGTCAAGAGACATGGGACTTTATGGACAGTATACAGGCTGCCATAGACCACACATGCTTGGTTTTCCCAGGGATACTCATGGATGGCCTATCCTTAGAGCAGCCAATGTGAATCCAACCCTTGGGACAGGTACCTATCAGCAGAACTAAGGGGCGTAGATACAGGTACAGCATACCTCCCAACTTTGGAAATGGAGAAAGAGGCAATTTTTTTTCTGCACTAGGCCACGCTCCTTACTCCGCCCAAAACATAACTATACACCTAATCCCACCCAGTCCCTTACTGCCCCACATAGTAATTATTCCCCAGTTATGTGCCCCCATTAATATGCCTAGTTATTTGCCCCCCATAATATACCCTGTTATGTGCCCCCAGTAATATGCCCTAGTTATGTGCCCCCAGTAATATGCCATTATGTGCCCCCAGTAATATGCCCAGTTATGTGCCCCCAGTAATATGCCCTGTTATGTGCCCCCCAGTAATATGCCCTGTTATGTGCCCTCCAGTAATATGCCCAGCTGTGTCCCCAGTAATATGCCCAGCTGTGCCCCCCTACAATATGCCCACATTGTTCCCCCCAGTAATATGCCTACATTGTGCCCCCTGTAATATGACCACATTTTGCCCCCCTGTAATGTTGTGCCCCCAGTAATATTCCCAGATTGTGCCACTCACAGAAAGTTGAAAAAAATAATACCCACATACTTACCTTCTTCCTAGCAGCATCACCAGCAGCATCTTCTCTAGTCTGGAGGGGGTGGAGCCAAGGCTGACTGTCAGCCGGCGCCGCCCCCCGCCCAGACCGAAGGTGTGGAGAGCGGCAGGGTGCACAAGAGGGACTATGGATGCAGTGAGCTGATGCCGGCTCTCTGCTTCATCACCATACAGGCAACTGTCTCTGCGTCCTATGGACGCAGGGACAGCTGCTATAAACCGGGACATACCTCCCCTGTACTGGGACAGCGGGACAGCCACTGCAGTCCAGGACTGTCCCGCTGGACGGTTGGGAGGTATGGTACAGATGTCCCAACTATCCCTGGGTGGTCACTGGAAGGGCAGCAGTGAACTCCCACTGATGGCCTATCCTTTAACTGATGGGCTTGAATGGAGGTCCTTAGGAAGATAGCCACTTGTAAAGTATATAGTCCAAAAATTGCCTTATAATATTCAGTTTTCCATAATTTTTTGGAACGTTCTCAGGTGCAGATGGCGCCATCCTTGATTATCGGTTACCATATGATGCAGAGACCTCGTTCACATACAGTACAGACGAGGGGAAGTCCAACCTGAGGAACCTTCAGCCCCTCCTTAGAATTTAATACAAACAGCATAAATTCATTTTGATGTCTTGCCCAGAGCTACACGTTCGTAGACGTCTTCATTTCTCCCGGCTTGGGAACATTGAGATGTATAACGTCACGTGTTCTGCCTGTTTTCCTCTTATTAATATCAAATGCAAAAATTATGGTTTTAATATCTAGAAATTCCAAGCTGATCTCACCCTCATCTTCTGTAATTTCCATGGACTTAACAAGTCAGTCTGTCTCCAGACTTAGAATTACAAGATTTTTTTTTTTCCGGTTCTCTGCGTGCCAGCCTCGAAGAGGTTCCCTCGTGAAGCACCTTATGATCGCCTGTAATAATTTGTTGGTTCTCCTGCCCCGGTGACACATTGATCACCCTCTCATCATAAAACACAGCCAGCTTTTATGTCTTGCTCCTCGTCTGCCTAGAATTCTTTTTCTTCACAGATCTTTTGATGACTTTCTCCGAGAAGCCAGGAATAACACAGTTGTTATTACTGATTTATGGTCGGACTTCTTGGATATAACTTTTTGGATGGAGAAATATGGACTGTGTCAGGATGGACTGGAAGAACATATTTAGCTAATGCTTTGAAGGCTCTTATGCCTGTACACATTAGATTAAAGGGGTTTTCCAGGATTTTACTACTGATGACCTATCCTCACCCGGGACCCCCGCTGATCAGCTGTTTGACAAGGCACCAGCACTCCCGTGAGCACCAAGACCTTCTCTCAGCTCACCAATCACAGCGCCGTACATTGTATAGCGACTGTGCTTGGTATTGTGCTCAGTCCCATTCACATAAATGGGGCTGAGCCGCTCCTAGGCCACATGACTGATGAACGTGACGTCACTGGCCTAGAAAAAGTCGAGAGAAGGCCTCGGCGCTCACGGGAGCTGATCAGCTGATCAGCGGGGGTCCAAGGTGTCGGAGCCCCACAGATCACTTAGGTCATCTGTAGTTAAAGAAGAACTCCCGCAAAATGTTTTATCCCATGTCCTGCTAGAAATGTACATAATGTAATCTGTAGTGAATGTCATTTTCGTACCAGTGTCTGTATTTGTGAGTTATATCTCCCTGATGTTTCTCACCTGTGTCATGTGACCAGCAATCAGACTCACCAGATAACACAGCATCTTATGTGTGGACAGGAAGTCTAATTCTCTATGCATTCCTATGGGAGCCTCACTTTCAGTCTCATAGGAATGAATAGAGCGGTTACTGGCTTGCTGTCCTGGGTCAGTTGGAGGTCAGGGAGTTGGTCACCTGACCCAGCTACAATTAGAAGAGAGGGGATAACTCATAAATACAGTCTCTGATAAGATTACATTCACTACAGATTACATCATGCACCTTTCTAACAGGTCAGAGAATAAAAATTGTTACGGGAGTTCTTCTTTAACTTCTAGAAAACCCCTTTAAGCTTGGTTTCTGTGGGCCGCACTGACCATCTAATGTGTATGGTGTGTCCCTACTCTCCCCAGATGCCAGATATCTGGAGAAAGCACCTACCTAAACCTATGGTTCAGTGGGTTGGGTGGCATAGCTGTCAGCTTAACGAGCCGTCAGCTGACAATTATCTGAAGTGTATGGCTTAGAACTCTAAGATTCTTCTAAGATGTCTCCATGAAGGACAGCAAGGGTGGATGTCTATGAGGTGGCATCTCCAAGCACCATGCCTGCTGAGTTTTGAGATTTCCCAGTAGAAGTTCCATTAAAGGAGTGTCTCATCACAGATCATCTCCTTCCATATATCAATAGTCACCAGGGTATAGCTTGCATTGCAAAGGAAATGTAGTATTACACAAGATGCTGGGGTGTTTAAGGGGGCACTATTACTGTGTTTGGGGCAGTAAAGGGCAATTATTACTTTGTGGGGGGCAATATTATTATGTAGTTGTAAGAGGCAGTATTGTTGTGTTGATGCCTTCTGTCAATTTGGACCCCCCTACAACATGGGACCACTTTTTGGATTTTTTTCCCAGGGCCACTTAAAGTTCCTAGTCCACCCCCTGTTACTGTGTTAGGCACTATTACTATGTTGATGCCTCTACTGGGACAATATTACAGTGGCGTACATAGAGAAGTAAGGGCCCCATAGCAAGGATCACACCAGGCCCCCCACACAGGATAGGAGGGTTTCTGACTAAACCCCTGTCAATGACCCTTGGGCCATTTTTCCACTGCCTCATTTGCTAAAAGTTGTCCCTTTAGAGGGTAGAGTCCTGACCAAGTTTTCACCCCCAGTAGAAGAGGAGATGATCCCAGCTAAGACTGGGCCCCCTCTTGCCCTGGGCCCCATAGCAGTCGCATGGTCTGCCGCTATTGTAGTTACTCCCCTGCCCACCACTTCTAACTATTTAATGTACTACGTTCTTTCATCGCCACCTCCAGCCTTGTCCCATCTTAATACTTTTTTATTACTATTATTTTTATTAGTAATTTTTTTTTTTTTTTTTTTACACGACAGGAAAAACTAGTCCGGCCACAAAAAAAAAAAAAAAGTTCTCGTGCCTTTGATTCTTATTTGCTCCTTCATTACATCTGCAATCCCACATCATTGCGGAGTTCCAGCCTCTGCTCACTCGGGGTAATCTCATAAAAAGAGGCTCTCGGCCTGTGAGCACTTCACATGGTGAAGATCTGAAGATAATGATGAAAAAGCTCAAACTAATCTGATTTCCAGCATCAAAAAAAAATAAAAAAAAAATCTAATTTTCACATTTCACATCGAAATCCGTCAGAGAAAATAGCTTTCCAGTTTCATCATGGAACAATAATTACTGCAGGATACGCCGGCGGCGGGTATTTATAGCTCGCTCCATAGTAAATACTGGGTATTAGGGGGCGTATGTGTGGTAGTGAGCAGCCGGTGCTATTAATAAAGGATCTTCCAGAAGAGACACCGAGTAGGAAGAGACATATCATTAACTGAATTATAGATCATGTACAATTATTCAGTTTCATGTAATACAGCAGTCAAAATAACTCCCTTCCCCCTCAATTAAATTTTTTGTTTTTTAAAGGGAAACTCTTACACTGAAAGTTCAGGCAGCATGTTATAGAGCAGGAGGAGCTGAGCAGATAAATATATAGTTATGTGGGTAAAGATTCAGTCTAAGGTGTCACATATTGATCTAAACCTCTGCTCTAAGAGCCAGTGCTTAGGAGTCCAGTGGGTGGTCCTATCAGTGCTCACTCATACAGGAAAAGCTGTCAATCACAGAATGAGTGCCTACAAAGTTATATATCAATCTGCTTGGCTCCTCCTGCTCTATAACATGCTGCCTACCGCTAAGATTCAATTTTTAAGTTTCCTTTAAAGGGGATGTGTCATCTCATACATAGAGGACATTTGACTAGGATATGTCCCCATTGTCTGATAGGTGCGGATTCCACCTCAGGGACCCGCACCTATCTCTAAAATGTAGCCAGCAAAGAGAAGGAGAGATGACCACACATGCGCTGCCACCCTCCATTCATTCCAATGGGAGTGCCAAACATAGCTGAGCGGTGTGCTCGCTCAGCTATTTTCACAAGTCCCATAGAAGTGAATGGACAGGGCACCGCGCAAGCGTGGCCGCCGCTCTGTTTTCTTCTATGGGGCTGACGGAAATAGCTAAACCACCGCTCAGCTATTTTTGGCACTTCCATAGAAATGAATTTAGGAAGGCTGCACATTTGTAGTCCTTTTTTTTGCAGGCTCTATTTTAGAGATAGGTGCAGGTCCCAGAGGTGGCACCCACACCTATCAGACATTGGAGGCATATCCTAGCCATCCTATTTTTTCTTTTTACGGTCCTTTTTTTTTTTTTTTTTTTAGATATATATCGCCTAGTGCCTAAAAAGGTCAGCGCTGGCCATGGCAACCAATCGGATCACTTATTTAATTTTCAATGCCTGGGAATTGAAAGGTCAGAATCTGATTGGCTGGTTTGATAAGTGGCGCTAAACTTTGAATGAATGGGGCTTTCTCAAGTAGAGCATAGGTGGGACTTTCTCAAAGGGCATGGGTGGGGCTTTCTCAAGTAGAGCATAGGTGGGACTTTCTCAAAGGGCATAGGTGGGGCTTTCTCAAGTAGAGCATAGGTGGGACGTTCTCAAAGGGCATGGGTTGGGCTCTCTCAAGTAGAGCATAGGTTGGACTTTCTCAAAGTGCATTGGTGGAGCTTTCTCAAGTAGAGCATGGGTGGGGCCTTGTTAAAAAGCATGGGTGGTGCCCTGTTAGAGCATAGGTGGAGCTTTCTCAAGTAGAGCATAGATTGGACTCTCTCAATGAGCATGGGTGGAGCTTTCTCAAGTAGAGCATAGGTTGGACTCTCTCAATGAGCATGGAAGGGGCTTTCTCAAGTAGAGCATAGGTTGGATTTTATCAAAAAGTATGAATGGGGCTTTCTCAAGTAGAGCATAGGTTGGATTTTATCAAAAAGCATGAATGGGGCTTTCTCAAGTAGAGCATAGGTTGGATTTATCAAAAAGTATGAATGGGGCTTTCTCAAGTAGAGCATAGGTTGGATTTTATCAAAAAGCATGAATGGGGCTTTCTCAAGTAGAGCATAGGTGGGACTTTCTCAAAGGGCATGGGTGGGGCTTTCTCAAGTAGAGCATAGGTGGGACTTTCTCAAAGGGCATAGGTGGGGCTTTCTCAAGTAGAGCATAGGTGGGACGTTCTCAAAGGGCATGGGTTGGGCTCTCTCAAGTAGAGCATAGGTTGGACTTTCTCAAAGTGCATTGGTGGAGCTTTCTCAAGTAGAGCATGGGTGGGGCCTTGTTAAAGAGCATGGGTGGTGCCCTGTTAGAGCATAGGTGGAGCTTTCTCAAGTAGAGCATAGATTGGACTCTCTCAATGAGCATGGGTGGAGCTTTCTCAAGTAGAGCATAGGTTGGACTCTCTCAATGAGCATGGATGGAGCTTCTCAAGTAGAGCATAGGTTGGACTCTCTCAATGAGCATGGAAGAGGCTTTCTCCAGTAGAGCATAGGTTGGATTTTATCAAAAAGCATGAGTGGGGCTTTCTCAAGTAGAGCATAGGTTGGATTTTATCAAAAAGCATGAATGGGGCTTTCTCAAGTAGAGCATAGGTGGGACTTTCTCAAAGGGCATGGGTGGGGCTCTCTCAAGTAGAGCATAGGTTGGACTTTCTCAAAGTGCATTGGTGGAGCTTTCTCAAGTAGAGCATAGGTTGGACTTTCTCAAAGTGCATTGGTGGAGCTTTCTCAAGTAGAGCATGGGTGGGGCCTTGTTAAAGAGCATGGGTGGTGCCCTGTTAGAGCATGGGTGGAGCTTTCTCAAGTAGCGCATAGATTGGACTCTCTCAATGAGCATGGGTGGAGCTTTCTCAAGTAGAGCATAGGTTGGACTCTCTCAATGAGCATGGAAGAGGCTTTCTCAAGTAGAGCATAGGTTGGATTTTATCAAAAAGCATGAGTGGGGCTTTCTCAAGTAGAGCATAGGTAGGACTTTCTCAAAGGGCATGGGTGGGGCTCTCTCAAGTAGAGCATAGGTAGGACTTTCTCAAAGTGCATTGGTGGGGCTTTCTCAAGTAGAACATGGGTGGGACTTTCTTAAAGAGCATGGGTTGGGCTTAAAATATCTTGTAATTTGGGTTAAGGTGTTTGGAGTCATGCTTTTAGTGACTGTAAATAGTGGTTAAAATCTAAAAAAGTTAGGGACCAAACACCGGACAGTATTATGGTGCCTATGGCCATATTCTACCTCCGTGTGTCTCACTCCAGGACATTCTGTATGACGGGTACTCTCCCCTACAAGCACTCCTATTGGAAGGCCCATAAGTCATACAAGCAGTTCACTCCGCAGACTGATCAGTAAATGTACGTGTTTGCTTTCCTTTCTTATTTCTCCAGGTTGTGTCCCTTTAAGACGTTCTATTTAAAGGACTCTTTTTTTTTTTCCTTCCAGGTGAACACACAATCGATCCTGATTTCTAGCGGTTGTGCTCATTGTCAGATATTTATTATCACAGTTAGTGGCGGCGTTCAGTGCAGTGACTAATGCAGTCACACAATGTACCACAACACTCAGCGGACGCACTGTCTAATTATTATTCCATTTTTTATTAAAGGTTCTCCAGCCTTGCAGGACGCCTTCCATGGTCCATGCATCAGTATGTGGGATGTCTCTTTGTGTTGTTGAAGCGACTCTCTTCATCTCTTTTTTAACGTGTGGGCAATTAGCTGATCACCAGTCGTGCTCAGAGCAAACCAGCCAGGCATTTCCCCAGCAGCGCCCACTAGAGGGGAGATGTAGTATTACATGGCGGGAATTCAGATAACTGGTAATACAAAGGCAGCTCGAGTCTGGGAGAACAGGAACCACAGCTCTGTGTTATGGACCCTCTTTTATGATGTCCATTTACCCTAAAAGAGCATTTGACCATCGGTTGTCTTCGTAGGACAGCCCCTTTAAGCGAGAAATCCGCTTGCGAGCTAATGTGTGTATATACCGTATACATGTACTTACCTTTGAGTAATGATTACCTGGTATGCATTTTCTTTAGTGTTAGTTGCTTCTTTGTGCTGCTCCTTTAGGTCGTGGCTATGATCAGTGACTCCAGCTTAGCTACATTGTCTAATGGGGGTCTACGGTAGTCTGAAATCTATCTCCTATCTTATCAGTGATCCTAACCCTATGTATTAGACTTAAAGGGGTTGTTCACCCCTGGGAATCTTTTCTGCAGACCCCAGTGTGGCTGTACCCGGTGGCGACCTCCTCATCAGATCCTCAGTGCTGAGTTATGGCTCCTTCACCTCCCCAACCCACCCCGGCTCTCCCGCAGCTCCTAGGTCTTCCCGCATCAACATCTGGCTCAACGAGGTTCAAATGGCTGCTGGAGCCAATGACTGGATGCAGCTGTGATGTGTCACCCATGTGGCACGTCACTGGGTCACGTGACATGTCAGTAATTGGCTGCATCGGTCTCATGACCCACGTCAAACCAGGCGGAGATACCCAGGAGCTGCGGTGGAGTTGAGGTCGTGAAGAAGCTGAAACCCAGCAGTGGGGAGCAGGTAATTATGACTTCCACCACAGGTCCAGCCACGCTTGGGGTTCTGCAGAAAAGATCCCCAGGGGTGAACAACCCCTTTAAGCTCTGCTTGTTCTGATTGACTGATGAATACAAGCACAAGCCCACCACAACTTAGTACATGGTACCTGAATTACCTAACAACGACAAATTTAACATAAACTATCAAAAACTAAACCACCACCGAGGACAATACTCTTAGGTGCCTGCCACATGTGGTCCGTAGTAATGGAGGTGCCCTAGAGGAGATCCCCTTTAAGGAAACTGACCCTTTTTCATGTATCGATATGCAGCTAATTAGTTTTTTAACCCGTGAATTATTGAAAGATGGTGGTGTGCAGGACTGATATGGCGGAATAGTTTACGCCCGCTGGTAATAAGATGTTGCAATGCTGAAAGAAGGTAATTAGAGCTCGGGGGCAATGATCCCTGCTCCAAACTTAATAAAGCTTTGTCTGGATAACAAGATCTCTCAGCTCCATTGTGCCTTAACAAATTGGAAACAGAAAGGGACAGATAAATCCTGTTTTATTCATGGGGCGAGCGGCGGCTGCAGACGAAACGTTCCTCATAGTATCAGCGGTTCTGGAGAAAAGTCTATAAGTGAAAACCCAATTAACAGCAAAAAAACGGGTCATTTATTGGGAATTTGCTGTTGTAACTTTCTCCCTGTGATGAATCTCCCGTCATTGATAAGCAGTTAAACCATTTTTACGGAAAGCGCCCCTAGACGTCACATTTTATTGGCTTTCATCAGACTTTGATAAAAATCTTAAAGAGGACCTGTCCCCGCTTCTGACATGTCAGTTTTAGTAACTAGTTGCATTCCCCATGTAATAACAATTCTGCAGCTCTGTGCCATTCCTCTATTATCCCTGCTAGCAATTATGAATAGATTGTCAGCAATCAGCATGGGTGTTACCACTCAGAGGTGTGTCCCTTCACCGTCTGACACTGGCAGCACTGATTGGATAATGTCAGACTGTGCAGGGACACACCCCCAGGAGGTAACACCCAGATGGAACGTCATTGTTGATTGCTTGCAATCTATTCGTAACTCCTAGTAGGAATAATAGAGGAATGACACAATGTAGACTCTCGAGAATTATTACTACGTGGGGAATACTAGTCAGGAGAGGTGACCGCTCCTCTTTAATGTCACAGTAAGGGCCCATTCACACGCCTGCACGTTGTTTGCGGTCCACAAAATGGATCCATTGTTCCGCAAAAACTCTATTCCATGATACTTCTGTTCCGCATGTCCACAAAATATACGGAAGGTATGTTTCCATGTGTCTTTCGTTTTTTTCAGATCTGCAAAATAAGGGAAAGTATCATATTTAATAAAGATTCAAAGGTGACCTGACAGGGTATTAAAGTTTGCGGACACGGACCCGCAAAATACGGATTGCATTCCGTGTTCAATCTGTGATTTTGCGGAACAATAGACTTGAATGAGGCCACGGACAGCATTTTGCGGACAAGTGTAGGATATTTCTATCTAACCGCGTCCGACATACGGAAGCGGGTTAGCACACGGTGTGCTATACGTGGATTTTACGGTCCTATAGAAATGAATGGGTCTGCATCTGATCCGTAAAAATGTGGAACGGATGCGGAAAAAGAAAAAGACGAACCTGTGAATGGGCCCCTTTACTTCTCTATTTATAAATGAGTATAAAGTGTAAATGGCATAAGTGTTCATGCCCTAAAAGGTGGTAGGTGTTAATGGCACCTTTGGCGTGTGTGCACTCCTGTGTCGGCGTTGCATAACTATTCAACCCCCTCTTCAAACACCTTGAAGTTGCCCAAAGGCCGTGTTTTCATGTTGGACTACAAATTCCCATCTGGTCCCTCCGATCCGATGGGGCGGTGGGGGCTGGGATTAAATACTTGTAAATTTCGCTGTCAGTCTTACGGATTGACTGGTTTGGGGGTCACTGATGAGAACTTAAAATAAATTCAGATTTTCAGAGATCAAACAGCGGTTTATTTCGGCCACAAGATCCGGACCCCCGTGGTTCAAGCCAGCCAAACATCTGCCACCATCTGGTTTTAGGATTTGATTTCCCCCTCCAGTGTACACCTGTATCTATAGCTCTGAATAACATTGCTTAGGCCAGTTTCAGACTAGCGTTTATATGGGTTTTTCCGGGATTTTACTACTGATGACCTCAGGATAGGTCATCAGTATCTTATCGGTGGGGGTGTGACATCTGGAACCCCCCGCCGATCAGCTGTTTGAGAAGATACCGGTGCTCCTGTGAACACGCTACTTTATCCCCGCGCACCAAGAATTATACAAGCGGGTATGCTTGGTATCGTGCTCAACCCATTCACTTGAGCCGCTCCTAGGCCACGTGACCGATGAACGTGACGTCCCTGGCCAAGGCAAAGCTAAGAGAAGGCCGCAGCACTCACGGGAGCGCTGGTACCTTCTCTAACAGCTGATCGGCGGGGGTACCAGGTATCGGACTCCCACCAATCAGATACTGATGACCTATCCTAAGGATAGGTCATCAGTAGTTAACTCCTGGAAAACCCCTTTAAGCAATCCGGCGGGCTATTCTCCGGATCGGGCCTAGCCAGATACTGCCGTTCACCGACTGGGCCCATTGACTATTATGGAAACCGGAGGGGATCCGACAATTCCCCGGCATTTTTACTGGGATTTAACTGAACACAAAAAAAACGTTTCCGTCCGAATCCCGGCATAAATGCCTGTCGGTTCCCATTATAGTCTATGGGGTCTGTCGGGCACGCAGCACTATCCGGCTGTGCTGGATCCGGAGAGCCCTGGCAGACTGTTATCTGCCAGATTTCTTTACCGTAAGTGTGAAACTAGCTTAAAGTGTAGCCTTATGTCAGCCTTCGAAAAAGGCTGAAAAATTCTGAAAAAATTTATGAAAGACCAGCAGAATTTTTTCCTACAAATCTGATGTATTAAATTATAACCCATACGTTTTATTTGGCCATATCTTACACTTACATTTTGGGTGTGAATGGAGAAGGACCCGAAATCAGTTGACTTATTTACCCAATTGGTCCTTTTTTAATGTGGTGCTGGGTTGTCTAGGATTACAAAAACATGGCTACGTTCTTCCAAAAACAGCCACACGCCTGGAAACAGGTTAAACGTGGTACTGCAGCTCAGCCTCATTCAGAGCTACAATACCAGACACAAGCGGTGCGCTGTTTCCGGGAGAAGGCAGCCATATTTTTCTAATTCTGGTCACCGAGAAGATCGCGGTTGGATGTTAAGTGTTTAAATTTGCAGGAATTTTCACTCCACGCGTCAAGATCAGATCACATTATATGAATGAGACCTATATCCGTTAAAAATCCTCATTGGGCTTGTTTTTCACATTCAAATTCCATCCAAATAGATGGATTTCATATAATATACCCATATTATCCAAGCCATATTCACTACACCTGAGCTGCAATACCACACTCAGCCTACCGACAATGGTGGCGCTGTTTGCGGGAAAATAAACCATTTTCCAAAACTGCTTATTTTTTTTATAGATTGTCAAATGTTCTGTCATATGTGCAATGATTCTACATTCACATTTTTATGTCTTTTTTTTTTTTTTTCTCTTAAGGTGATGTGATGAACTTGCCGCCGTACCTTAGAATGGACTTTTTATTAAATCGTGGTGCTTCAGGAACTAGCAGAGACTTGGGTTTAGGGCAGGCTTGCTTGGAACCTCAGAAAAGCCGAACCTTGAAGCGACCCACAGTTCTGGAACCAATACCCATGGAAAACCCTTCAGCACGTGAAGTACAGTCGTGGCAGCCCAGCGCAGGGGCGGCGGCGGCGGCAGCGGCCGCACCGGTACCTCCACGAGAGGCCACAGAGCTTGGACAGGCAGCTAAAATAAGCAGTTCACAAGAATCACTGCTGGACTCCCGGGGGCACTTGAAAGGAAATAACCCTTACACAAAATCATACACCCTGGTATAACAGCAAGAAAAAACAAAAGCTTGTAAATACTAACATACAACAAAATGCAAATCAAAGCTACCTTTTTCTACTGAATTCCAACATTTATAATTTAAAGAAAAGAGAAAAAAAAAAAGATTGCCAAAACATTGAAATGACAAATTTTCAAAAACTGTGCAAAGACTCTCTCGTTATCTTTTTGATTTTCCTTTGGATCATCTATAGAACATTCATCTCCTCTTCCGAGATGTCAAACTCTTGAAAGGATTTGGGTTCTTTCTTTACGTTTTTTGTTTTTCGATCACATTTGTACCAAATCTTTTTGTACAATCTGGTGCATGAGAACAGTTTACTTGAACGTCCCCAAACACACAAACGAAAGAGAATCCAGATATTAAATTTCAGAGCTATGGAGAAAGGAGGGTGGGGGGGAGGAAATTGCGAAGGTCACAAATCTTTCATTTTTTATTATTATTATTTTTGAATTATTTTTGTTACGTAGAGTTCTATCGGAGAAGAAATTTTTTTCATTTCAATTATCGTTATGACTCGAATTCTGTCTCTGAGAAATAAAGGGTCTTCTGCCTTCTGCTGTGATGCCTGCTTTAATTTGCTGGCTCATTTTAATTTTCTTTTTGGAAATTTTCATTACCGATAGGTAGAATATGCACTATACAAGGCTTTAAGATAAGTTTCATTTTCCACCCCAGCTTGTCCAATCCTGTGTGTTTTTTTTTTCAGAAAGCAGTTTTTAAATGTTATCTCCTTTTTTATTTTTATTTATCAGGTGAAATTTTCAGCATTGTCTTTGCGTAAAGTCAGGCATGTGATGAAGGGCTGTCATCCAAACCATAAGGGCTCTGATCCACATACTGTACATTCCCCACGTGTAGCCACTGACTGCGGAGATCCATGAGGGCTGTCCCTTAGGTGCTCAATGGAAATTCAGCTTCTTGAACATCTGCGTGGACACAAATTATGGGTATAATACTCTTAGAAAAAGGCCTTCAAAAAGTATGGGTATAATACTCTTAGAAAAAGGCCTTCAAAAAGTATGGGTATAATACTCTTAGAAAAAGGCCTTCAAAAAGTATGGGTATAATACTCTTAGAAAAAGGCCTTCAAAAAGTATGGGTATAATACTCTTAGAAAAAGGCCTTCAAAAATTTACATTGGTCGACCAATTTGGTTCCTAATCGATTCTATTCGATTTGAAAGTGTTCCAGTTGACCTGAAATTTTTTTGTATCACACTGAGGTCTTCTAAGGCTCAAAACATTTTTTTCTCTCTCTATATTGCAGAAGATAATTTGGTTGGATAGGTAAATTTGATTAAAGAAACATAATATATTTTTGACTGCAAATAAATTAGGAAGACATCTGTATTTAAAAAAAATACTATTGTTTTTGAATTATTATCTTAAACATTTCTTAGCTGAATTGTGGTTAATCAGTCACAGTCGTGTTGTTTTTCTAGAGTCCGTCTGACCAATGAGAGTAGCAGAAGACAGTGTCGGACTGATGTCCCTTGGGCCCACCAGAGGAAATTATTCTAAGGGCCCATATTCTATGTATATAGGATCTTAAGGGCCCTGTTTTATTAGGGGTCTCTTATGGTCAGTGCTTGGACCCACCAGAAGGTCCTCTGGTTCTTTGGTGGGCCAGTCCAATCCTGGCAAAGGATCCTCTGATGGGCTCAGGTTCTGACACAATAATAGACCTAGCAGAAGACAACTCCATTTCGAGGTGACTTCGGCCCAGATAACTTGCCACTTGGGTCTATCTCTGTTGTATGATTTGCAAAGAAATTATTAGACCCTATTGATGCACATCAAAAAAGTGCCTTGGTAACTAGCTGATTTTTCCAGCGGCACTAACAGTTTTGGAAGAGGCTTTCAATCGGAAAAAGAAAAAACTTATGTGGTTTTTGAAATGGTGCCAAAGGGAAACATTCTAGAATGTTCCAAAAATTTGGATGAAATCTAAGAAATACAAAAAAAAAAAAAGCCCTAGTGGTATAACAAAAGTCTATGGGGCTATCCACTTTGGTTAGAGCAGTACCCATTAACAAGCTGATCACTGCTGGGACCTTCAGAAAGCACCTCCAATCTCTGGTGGAGCATGGCAGCAAGAGTACAATATTAGTGTAGCGCTAACGTGCAACTTTTACAGCATCTACTGTAAAATGTCAACTTATAGTCTTTTCCGATAGACACATAAAACATAAATTACAATATATTAATATATGAAATTGGAATATACAGGGTTTCAAGTGTGTGTGTGGGGGGTTGATTAGTAATTATAGAACGTTCAAGTTGTAGAATGGCGCTACAAAATTAAAGGAAGTATCCAACCATATTATCTCAAAATACTCATTATAAAGTCTCCTTAAAAAGAAATAAAAGCACCCAGTGATTGACTGAGCCATGGCAGTGTTGTATTGCTGAATTTCCATTGAATTGAGTCGCAAAATCCTGCCGTCTTAAAAAATATTATATAAATATTAAAACCAATGTCATTTTATGTATTTTTACAACTGAAGTTGTCTGTCCGTTCAGATAATTACACAATCTTCACTCTCCGGGAGTGCTGTTTCATTGGATAGTCTTAGGCCAGGTTTAGGTAGGATGTTTTTGGATTTTTTTTTCTAAACGCATTGGCTAAAATTGCAAAGGTGGTGAAAGGGAATTATATTTCTTAAAGCACCTTTTCTCACGTTTCATTTTTTTTTTGTTCTTTGATTCTTTTTATCACTGATAGGACCGCCACCTCATAGAGGGACAGCTGTCAATCACTGATAGGACCTCCTCCTCATAGAGGGACAGCTGTCAGTCACTGATAGGACCGTCTCCTCATAGAGGGACAGCTGTCAATCACTGATAGGACCTCCTCCTCATAGAGGGACAGCTGTCAATCACTGATAGGACCTCCTCCTCATAGAGGGACAGCTGTCAATCACTGATAGGACCACCACCTCATAGAGGGATTGCTGTCAATCACTGATAGGACCACCACCTCATAGAGGGAAGGCTGTCAATCACGGATAGGACCTCCTCCTCATAGAGGGATAGTGGTCAATCACTGATAGGACCTCCTCCTCATAGAGGGATAGTGGTCAATCACTGATAGAACCACCTCCTCATAGAGGGATAGTGGTCAATCACTGATAGAACCACCTCCTCATAGAGGGATAGTGGTCAATCACTGATAGAACCACCTCCTCATAGAGGGATAGTGGTCAATCACTGATAGAACCACCTCCTCATAGAGGGATAGTGGTCAATCACTGATAGGACCGCCTCCTCATAGAGGGATAGTGGTCAATCACTGATAGAACCACCTCCTCATAGAGGGATAGTGGTCAATCACTGATAGAACCACCTCCTCATAGAGGGATAGTGGTCAATCACTGATAGAACCACCTCCTCATAGAGGGATAGTGGTCAATCACTGATAGAACCACCTCCTCATAGAGGGATAGTGGTCAATCACTGATAGAACCACCTCCTCATAGAGGGATGGCAATCACTGATAGAACCACCTCCTCAAGGGATAGGGTCAATCACTGATAGAACCACCTCCTCATAGAGGGATAGTGGTCAATCACTGATAGAACCACCTCCTCATAGAGGGATAGTGGTCAATCACTGATAGGACCGCCTCCTCATAGAGGGATAGTGGTCAATCACTGATAGAACCACCTCCTCATAGAGGGATAGTGGTCAATCACTGATAGAACCACCTCCTCATAGAGGGATAGTGGTCAATCACTGATAGAACCACCTCCTCATAGAGGGATAGTGGTCAATCACTGATAGAACCACCTCCTCATAGAGGGATAGTGGTCAATCACTGATAGAACCACCTCCTCATAGAGGGATAGCTGTCAGTCACTGATAGGACCATCTCCTCATAAAAGGAAGGCAGTCAATCACTGATAGGACCGCCTCCTGATAGAGGGACAGCTGTCAATCACTGATTGGACCGCCTCCTCATAGAGGGACAGCTGTCAATCACTGATAGGACCGCCTCCTCATAGAGGGACAGCTGTCAATCACTGATAGGACCGTCTCCTCATAGAGGGACAGCTGTCAATCACTGATAGGACCGTCTCCTCATAGAAGGAAGACTGTCAATCAATGATAGGACCACCTCCTCATAGAGGGACAGCTGTTAGTTACTATTAGGACCGTCTCCTTGACTTCAAAGCCCAGACTGAGCAGGAATCTAAATGAAAGAAATGTGGGTTATACTGAATCTTTGTTCAGAGCGGGGACCCTCCTTGTTCTCAAGATGGCTGGGAGTCTTGGGTATCCTGAGAAGAAGGAGATAACACCTTGAAACATCAATATTGATCAGATTATAAAATCACAACCCAAATCTAGTTTTATCTGTTGTTACTTTTATACTTTTTTTGCTATTTTTGGGCCTTTTTGAAAGCAATGATTAACTTCTTCTTTTCAGCTCACAATACACATCAGTTAATTACCGATAAAAAGTCACTTTACTTTCCTGATTTTTTTCCCCTTCAGATTGGTTAAACAAACAAAAAAAATACTAAAAATCACAAAGTTTTTTATTTGATTTTTTTTAAAATTTTCTATTTTTTTTTTATTTTTTGCATTTTCCATAGTTTTTTTCTTAAATTAAATATTAAAGGTGTCATTGCTTTCGAACATCAGCCCTTCAACTGTAGAATTAATGATAGCCCAATAAAATCTATCTTATACAGAAATGTTTTATCTAATTTATTAATTTAATAAATTAAAATATGAAGCAAATTTTATTTATTTTATTTTCTTACAAGGATATATGTTTGCCTGAATAAAACCTGATGAGAGTTGCTGCCTGGGCTGTGTTGAATTTTCAGATACCGGTAATCATATATTTTAGACTTTTTTTTTTTTTTTTACATTAACCTACTGTATACGAAAAGGGTACAACACAAATTAGGTTGTTGGAATAAAAAAATATAGAGAGGAGATATTGACGATTACAAAATTGTGAAGCATATCATGGTGCAATCTGAGACCTCAGTCACCGCGGCTGAGTTCATGACTGTGAACTTTTTTTTTTTTTAATCACGTGGCATCAATGAGTGAACTTATATTTTTGTATCAGAGTAGATGTCTTCTTTTTATATTTTGTCTGATAACGTACTTTGTGTTGAAATGAGGTTTACCTGATCTGTGGGACTGTACAGTACCTGTCAACTTTCTGGATTGTCTTCATTTCAAGAGCATAAAAAAAAATAATTGTACAATTTTTTTTTTAGGACATGTTTTCCACTTTATGAATATTGTATCCATACAGTGCACAACCTTATTTTATAAGAACATAAGGGAGAGATTTATTAACATTTTTTATTATGTGTGGCTGATCTTTGAATAAAATTGCTTTGTTCAAAGTGGTTAAAAATTAAAATCAACAATTTTTCAAATCTTTTTCAAAAACATTAAATTTTACCCAGGGACCTCTGGGTAAACATTATTGGACAAAGACTTACTGTAAAATATTGATAAAAAGTAACCTATTTTTTAACATTTTGGGTCTTTGTTTTCTACTTTCTTTTGTTTTCCTTTATTTTATTGCTCATATTTCTTTCATAAATTTACAGTTGATTGTAGTTTTGATTTAAGTTAATTGATGCTACGAGGCATTACAACCATTAGCCAGTAGAGATGAGCATATTTTTTAAAATTCAGTTCTGGTCTGGGGTCTCTCTCTATCACATATCACACAAAATTTGGGTTCATTACAATCAGAACTTTTTGGAAATTTTGGGTCAGGTTTTATAATCCATTTGCTCATGTCTACTAGCCACCATTAGCCACTCAGTCCCTTAGTGGTTCCAATATTTTTTTTATTATTATTATTGTTGTTTTCTATGCTATACACCTAAAAATAAAAAGGTCCAATTTTTTCATTCCCTGAGCTGTCTCCAATCTGAATAAAGTGAGCCATACACTAGAGAGTTCAGAAAGCCATTGTTGAGAAGGTTAATGTTCAGGATGACAAGAAGGTCTTGGTCTTGGTCTAACTTGTGGCCACCTGGGCTGAGCCTCTATAGGGGTTTCAAGTTTTAGAGGGTGCGAGGTAGCAGTCACATTCGGGCTCTGGTGTTTTAAAAAGTCCATAAGTCTTATGGAAGACACTTGGCTGGTGGGGTCCTGTTACCGATTTTCCATTGGGACCCAGAAACTTTAAGCTCCTCCTCTGCCCATGCCCCATAATACACATATGTTATAAACAATGACTGCGCCATGGCAGAAAGTTGTCTAAATTGTCCCCTTTGGCCACCTGGAGTCTCTAGTGTTTGGCCAGCTTCACGTTTGGTTCACATTATTACCTTCAAATGTATTTTTTTTAATGTACAACTGTAATTGTAATTTCTATGGAAAATTTTGAGAGAAAAAACATTTTTACAAAATCGAATTGAATCTTTTTCAAAAATACTAATAATTGGCAATGGTTGAAAGTAAAATTTGTAAACCCTCAACGTCAAATTGGTGTAAAATGTTGTCATCCCCCATTATGTAAGTTGGTTATGGTAAATGACTGTGTCACAAGAAAGCGCCACGACGTGGCCGGATCTCTCCCGTTATGTTTCACCATCGTTCCTGTGTTTACACCTCACTATGCACTATGCCTTTATATTTCGTTACATGATGGTAATGAATTATGACATAAATGACAGCCATTTTGTTACATTCTTCGATTCCCTACTAATTTTCACTGTGTGATTAGGAAATAGGTATTAGATGGGGGACAGGACGTGTAGGTGGCGGAATTTTTAATATCGGATTTGAGTCTAAGTCAAAAAATTCACTGATTCACTATAACTTGTGCCCATCTTTACCTCAGTTTTCCAATTCTAAATGAGTTAATAATAAAAAAATTCTTACTTGCAAGAGGTGTGATTGTTTTTTTTTTGTGTGGTTGATTGCTTTCTTTAGTAAAACACATAAAAAAAAGTTAATGAAGCAATTGGACACTAATGAAGATTAGATAGATAGATAGATAGATAGATAGATAGATAGATAATAGAAAAAGGAGAGATTGGATACAAAAAAAGATAGAGAGAGCGATAGATAGTTAGATAGTAAGATATGAGATGGATAGATAGATATCAGATAGACAGAGATATAGGATAGAAAAATGAGAGATGGGATACAAAAAGAGATGGATAGATGGATGGATAGATAGATAGATAGATAGATAGTTACAACAGTATTTTGACAGGAAGCAGGTTTAGTGGTTACAGTCTCTCTCTGAGGGCACAGGCTTAGTTAGAGGGTAATAGGTTAATAGGGTACACTGTCTCTTTAAGTGGCAACAGGTAAATATAACCACCCCTTGAAGAGGAACCTACTCACTCTCCCTGTACCTTGCGTTGCCCCAGTCCTCTTGGGTGTCTGGCTTTTGTCTTCTCAGAATGAAGATGGTTGTATCTGTAATCACACAGTCGCAGTATCCCTTCCTCACAACACTCAGTATTGCACACAGTATCTTGGTCAGAGTCCAAACTATAATACAGACCGTTGCTGCTCCCATGACTCATGGATTAGTTGGCTTCTCTCTACTCTTTAGCTCTAGCCTGTGTTCCTCTGCGATGCTCATCTGACCTGTCACCCAATTTATGGCCTGAGGTCTGCCCTTATAACTAGGAAGAATCACCTCCACTGTCTAGCTACTTACTACGCAGGTATATTGCTGGCTGTGTTTCCAGCAGCAGCCTCCCAGCTCACTCTCCTACCACTGACATGAGGTCTGCAGAGCACTGCTGTTTATTACCCGTAACTGGACAGTTTTCAGGAAGGAGGGCAGGTGTTTGCTGCTGTTGTCTAGCAAACCGCACACCATGGTAATCCTGCCTGCGATGATAATGAGATGACTACTTAAAAGTTACCTATTCAGAACAGGAAGTCTCCCTAGATTATTATACCTAATGGCCAGTGTGGAAACTGCACGATTTTAGGTATTTTTTCTTTAAATAAAGATAGTGACATGGAACATTAAAACAAAAATCACCAAAAATTCTTCTACCTTTTTGCCCTCAAATGGATGAAGTGAGTATGTTTTGGGGTTTTTTTTACCACCATTTCAGTTAAAATTGATTCATTACCATGAAGTGCCAGGAAATTGGGTTTCGTAGCTAATCAAATTTTTCCTGAAATTCGTATCAAATTCTACTTTGTTAATTTTGATTCGCTCAACACTACTCGTGGTGACACCATATAGCATTGTTATTTAGGAGACTGTATGGCGCTTATTAGGCACCATTTGGTATGGTTAGTGCATTGTCAGAAGGCTCACCAGAGATGTACCATCTAATATGAGAGAGGTCTACTTTAGTGTCAGTGGAGTACGTCTAAAAACTAGAATCCACAGTTTTTAGTAGATACATGGCAAAGTGCAAGTGTATTATGTGAGCTGAAAGGATCCTCAACAGAAATAATAAAGTCCCTCTAATTATAAAGCCGGTCTGGAGAGCCGGCGTCAGCACCCGGCATACCCGGGCAAGTGCTGTAGAACACTGCTCCTGGGGGATCCCTCTGCATAGTGGTGTACCAAGGGGGGTGGTCCTGCTCTCGGGGGGTGGTCCTGCTCTCGGGGAGGAAGGGGGGTGATATTACGTGTGCCGGGCCGGCTGCTATGACCGCTTCCCCCAATACAGATGGAAGCGCTCATTGCTGGAGCACGGGAGCCAGAGGTCATTTTATTCACTAACCGCAACTTATCTCCCTGCGCTCCTTCTCTCCTCCAGACCCACCCCAGCGGTGAAATCATGACGTATGTCTCACTGCTGCACCGGGCCGCAGGAGAAAAGGAGCGCAGGGAGAAGAGCTGCGGTTAGTGAATGAAAGGACCGCCGGCTCCCCTATGATCCAGCAATGATAGGTATGTAAAGGGGCCACTGGAGGGTCATTACACTGTGATGGGACCAGGGTTATTATATTGTGTGCGAAGGTCATTACAGTGTGGAAGGTGGGGGGTCATTATATTGTGTGAGGGCCCATAACACAGTATAATGCCCACACAGTATAATGACCCTAGAACCCCCCACTCAGTATAATGGTTCCCCATACAGTATAATGACCCCCAGTGCCCCCTCCATACAGTATGAGAGGGACACTGGGGGGGGTCATTATACTGTATGGGGGGCACTGGGGGGGTCATTATACTGTGTGGGAGCTACAGGGGAACAAGCAAATGTAAAAAAAATACTACAAGGGGGCCCACTGAGATTTATTGCCCAAGGGACCACATGAAACTGGAGCCGGCCCTGCCATTGGGAGTCTAATTAGAGGAAGAAATGGCAAGACCTTTTAAATGGGAGGCTCTGCTGTGAGGGAACTTGGCGATTCCTAAAGAAATAAGAGCAAATGTGGCATGCATGTGTTATTATCTGAAGAGGGTATGAAAATGAGCAAGCTCTGCCTCTAATGCCACCAGATGTAAGGCAGCTATCCTATAAGTCAATGTTCAACCCTTTAAACAGGCCTTGAGACATGACCCGGATATTAACTAAGCCAGCGCCTCATCTGCAGACAGCTGTTTCGGGGTGATTGCCCCTCATCAGTGCAGAGCAGAGAGGACTGGCTTAACTGGGTGAGAGGCCAAGTCAGGATCAGGGGGATACTATATCTTCTTATGGAGAGTGACTAGGTTCACATCGTTTTGTTCCCATCCGTTTAATGTATACAAAAAACGTATATGTTAAACGGATGCCTCAGACTGACGCCAATACAGTGGCATCCCTTCACCGTAGAGTTCCGAAAAAAAACAAAATGTATACTTTTTTTTTACCATTGCAAAATAAAGTATATGCTTTGGTTTTTTTAACGGACTCTGCAGAATACTAGAATGTGGTCTGTTGTGTTTTTGTATCCTTTTTTTACTAATGTAGGCATAAAAAGTGATGTGAACCCAGCCTTAACGGCGTGAAGAGTCTTATAGGCCAAACAACGCTCCTCTGGAGTCTTGGGAAGAGAGTATGCAATGAGCTCTTAACAAGCTGTGCCTCTGATGCCACCAGATGTAAGGCAGCTATCCTACAAGTCTGTGTTCGACCTTTTGAACAGGCCTTTGAGACATGACTTGTGTTATTCTCTCTAATCATGGAGAGAAGCTAACAAGAACATTAAGTGTCCAAGGCCTTCATTATTAAATATTGTAGGTCACCAAGGTTTGGAACCAGGGTATGAAAAAGGACACATTTGGTTGATCGATAACCAGAGCATAACATCATTTGATGGGAAATCATTAAAATGGGAAGAATATGTTGATAAGCTTGGAAATCCTGGAGGTCCGAACTGGATGGACAGATGTCTTTTGTCAGGCTTATAAACTATGTTACTGTGTCAACTATTCAGATTTAACCAAACATTCATTACTTGAACAAAAAAAGATAATGCATGTAATATAGATTTTACTTTTTTTCAGAAGATTTTTGAGGTTTGCCATCTTTGCCTCGAACTTGACGATTGTGAAGGAAAGAAACCAGACTCCATGGAAAGACGAGAAGAAGAAATGTAAAAATTGTCATACACACCAGATTAGTATCAATGAAAGCTACAGATCGCCCCACAAAAAATTGGTCCTCACACATGACTATAAAAAAGTTATGGCTATGCGATGAAAAATAACTTTTTCGCCAAAGATTTAATTTTTTTCCTGGTATTAAAACACAAAAAACCCATACAAATGCGGTGTCCCTATAATCGGACTGACCTGGATAATGGTGGTAACAGGTCAGTTTTACCGCATAGGGAAGCTGTAAAAATAAAAACCCACACAATTCCATTTTTTCCCCATTTGGAATTTTTTTTTTCCGGTTTTCTCCTACATCATTTGCAATATTACATGCAGCCATTAGAAAGTGCAACCTGTTCAGCAAAAAACACGGCCTTATACGGCTATGTGAATGGGGCAATGGACTCTACTGAGTGCAAGAAGCACAACTGGGGAGCCCACAACTGCTGGAGGCACTACATGGGGCAGTGTAACTACTGGGGGCACTATAGGGGGCTTTAAAACTGCTGAGAGTACTTTAGGGGCTGGATGCAGGAAAACTGAAGAAAGTAAGATGTCTATGTGTTAAACTCTGCCGAGATGAGACGTGGCTGAAATAACATGGCGGTCCATCCAGTGAAGAAGATGAAGAAAGTGGGGCCCAAGCTTGGGGAACAGCCTCGGGCCTTTAGGACACTTAATCTGCCCCTTCAAAAAATTAAGCAGAATATAAATAGACTTGGAGGTGAAATCCCTTAGAGGGTGCAGAGAGATAGGACCTATGATACACATATGGTGGGTTTGCCTGGTGGCATCTGATGATGTAGGGATGCTGGGACATTCTTCAGTTCTTTTCTTATTTGGTGAAGCAGAAGGGGTCGTCATCAAGAAATCATAAATTATTACAGGTTATCCTAATGGCCTCTAAGGTGTCCCAGTCCAGACTGTGTTAGGACGGATGGATAAGATTTTAGGTGAACTATGGAAGCCATCAGAACTGATAGAAGGGATAAACTGGAGAAGATCTGGGATCCATGGTTTACTTTCCTCAGTAATGGGGAATTAAGAAGATCTGATGTAATATGATGTAGAGGGAGATTTGGGGAAGACTTCTTAAGGTTTGGAGGGTCATTAGATGTCATCTAGACTGTAAATGTTTGCTGAAATGTAAGTTTCTGAGAAAAATAAAACACAATTTTTTTAAACTAAATCTTTAAATTGAGATTGTCATGTCCTCTTATTATATTTGGCCAGAAGAACCTTTCTCCAATGATAACCACATATTTCTGAAATGAATTCATTAACATCTTCATTTGGGGAAAAATCTTTATATTACCCAAAGAGTATTGATGGAGAGCTGAGGGATGAGCAATGGATCATGGGCAGGCGCTCAGGAGCAGCGATCGTAATGATTTTGTGAAGTCTCAGGAATTGATGTGCCGATCGATGGTCCACACTTCTTAATTTATCGATTCTGTTGATGGCCGCTTCAGAGCTGTCATGGCTCCCATCCTGCTGGATCAGCATTTATGTCCAGGCCATCTGACAGATTCTACCACAAAATGGACATAAGAGTTAACAGGTACGTTCTCAATCTTGATTGATGAAGGCATCAGCCCACCTACTGATGTTCCTGGATGTTAGAACACAAAGTGAATTTCTTTATAGCTTTTAGAGCTCTGCTTTTCCTGATGCTCTAAATCCTCTTCATAGACAAAGTTTAGAGATACCATGCTGACTACCTGCAGCCACCACTAGGGGGAGCTCACTGCATACAGCTTTTGGCATAAATTATAGTAAATCTGTCTCGTTAAGCTCCACCCACTTTTTTCAAAAAGTGTTGAGAGTTGCATAAAAATGAAAATAAATTTGCAAATGTTTTTGCCAAAAAATTCTTTCATAAATCCCCCTCCCCCCATAAAGACAACCCCTTATCAGCTGATCAGCTTTTCTCAACCTCAAGCATTTAGCTTTGAGCGCTGGAAGAAGCTTCAGAGGATATGTAGCATTGCAGGATATACAATGTACGGACACCATGATTCCCCCCCCAGTAGTTAAGAAAAGACTTCTGAGTGACATTATTAGTTTTTTCTACCTTTCCATGAAACCTCTAATACCAGGGGAACATTCCAGATAATGTGACAGTCCCCCTTTTCTTCCTGTGTGGTTTGGTCCAGCAGCTATGAAGCCATTGTTGAGTCACAAAGTCACCCAGGCTCTGTAGAAATGCACAGTCCCTGCTTTCTCCTCCCCTTCCTCTCTCTGTAGCTTCTCCACTGAATTCAATGCTACGTCGGTGTTCATAGTGTTAATATGATATCTAGAGGGACGTTCCCACAAATCTTCTGGTAGCTGTAGATCCACAGATGACCTTCTGATCTGTTCATTTAATTTTCAGTGTCTGTTCAGCACCTCGGTTCAGATTTATCTGGAGGAATTCGGGACACGTCCTCTAAGACTGCTTCACATTTTTATAGTCATTGAACAAAATTCCTGGCAGTACAAAGGAGGTCATTACCACTACTACCCCCATTATGCTATCAGAACAAGCGCAGGATTATGTATTGAAATGGAAATTACCTTTTAGCCATCCTCAGCTTGTTGGTAACTTTTTTTTATATAGAAAAGCTCAATTTCTGAGTAATTTCATACGGCCGTAACAGGTCGTCCTGCCTGTCAGTGAGCTCTTAATATAATACTTATACATAAAAGTTACTGAAAAGGAAGAAAATCATATACACTATAACGGAAAATCCAGCACATGATATTCTATGTTCCTGCACGTTATAAAGGTTGTGGTTCCTCCTTGCACGAACTGATACAATATGGTTTCAACAGTGTAGCAACAATATGTTATTGTTATCTGTTATCACTACAGATGAGCGAGCACTAAAATGCTCGGGTGCTCGTTATTCGAGTCGAACTTTTCCCGATGCTCGGGTGCTCGTTTCGAATAACGAACCCCATTGAAGTCAATGGGAGACTCGAGCATTTTTTGCAGGGGACCAAGGCTCTGCCTAGGGAAGGCTGGGTGAAAACCTGGAAACCTCAGAAAATGATGGAAACACCACGGAAATGGACAGGAAACAGCAGGGGCAGCATGCATGGATGCCTCTGAGGCTGCCTAATCCCACCATTACCCCAAATCCTCAGGCAACAGCCTGGTGGTTACCCTCATGGCAATTGTGCTCACCCAGACCAAGAAAGGCGAGGCAAATACCCATCACATGTTAGGGAAGCACCCAACTAGGTGCAACGAAGGTCCATCACCGCCTGCAGGTGACACCACTGCTCATGCTGGCACTGCAGCTGACATCAAGTTTAGTATCTGTTCTTATCAGTTGCTGTGCCTGCTGGTGGTAAAGTGGTGAGCATAGCTACTTCCCAAGCAGTTGACCCGGGTTTGATTCCCGTCTATCGCAGGAGGCAATTCAAAATCAGTACAATATCTAATACGTCCCCCTACCCGGGAAAATTGTTTGGAGAGAGGGCCTGTAGGTGGGGGGAAGGAGGTTGAGCTGGAAGAGCCAGAGGAGTGCCCCCTGGGCTAGCGTGTGTGGTGGTGACAACAGCCGGATGTATTTAGAATGATGATCCAGGACCCCAACTTAAAAATTTAGCATCAACCGGTACAGTCGTAAATTATGAGATTGATCAAGTGTGGCATGACTTTTAAATGGATATTGCATGTGGTCACGTACTCCCTGGAACCCCATAGTCACCCCTTCTCTGATGTGCTAGCCCACAACATTCTCTGCCCCAATTCGCAAGACCTTTTGCAGTCTCCGTGTGCTGACAGTGGGGATTTACCAGTGTTGTCTGAGGAGGTGGTGGACAATGGCGAGACACAGGTGTCGGGAGGTGAGGTAGTTGTATGGGAAGCAAGTTACAGTGGGGACTCTTTGGGGGGGACTTTCTCATGATGGGACAGATTCAACTTGGGTGGATCAGGCACAGGAACAGATGAATTTTTTGGGGGGTTTATTTAACTTTTATTTAGCAAAAATAACCACAGAGATATTTATTCGTTATCTTCTCTGCGCAGTCTGGCTTAGGGGTTCCTCACTTTGATGGCGAGCTGTGCCGCTCTCTCCACAATGGTCTGTAGGTTCTTAGATGGAGACTTTGTCGGCGATTTCAGTACAGAAGGACTTGTTGCTCATCCACAGAACCTCGTCCTCCTTGACATTGTGGACAAGGAATTTGCGGGTGGACCAGGAATTTGCTGAACTCTGTTGGCAGCATGTGTTTGGTCTTCTACTTGCTACCGTATCCAATGTTGGGCAATATAGATTCGCAAGTGTTAAAGGAGATATTAATTATTGGTATTTTGGGACGTACCAATAATTAATATTCATAAATAGGCACAACCCGCTTCCGCTAGTTCCGCCTATTTATGCCTAATGCTGCTCTATTGCCTTTCACACGACCTAAAAGGGACTCAAAGTACACGTTATAAAACAATAAACACTGAACACTGTATTATAAATAATAACAATATTTATTATTTATTAACAATACAGTACAATAAATCCTAACTACACTGCACAATCCCGTTAACTCCAACCACGTTACTGACTAAACAATACACACACACACTTATAGCAGCCCTCCCCAACCTAATCTAATTTACTGTCCCTGGGAACAAAGGGTTAAGTTACAATACGCAATCAGGGGATAACAAGGGGTGTTGGTGCTGCAGGGGTTGAATGGTGCACAAGGGTGCAGCAAGGCAGGGGTTGTTGGTGCGTTGGTGCTGCAGGGGTTAAATGGTGATCCAGGGGTTGCAGGGCAATCAGGGGTTAATATCCAGGGGTTGCAGGGCAGGGGTACAGAGGTTATCCAGGGGTAGCAGGGAATGTAGGGCAGGGGGCAGGACACCAGGGGTTAATGCAGGGAAAACAGGGCAGAAGTAGGGCAGGGGTTACAGGGTACCCCAGGGCAACAGGGGTTAATGCAGGGGAGCAGGGGTCTGGAGCAGGGGTTGCAAGGCAGAGGCAGACAGGGTCAGGGGTTAATGCAGGGCAGGGCTCCAGGGGTTAATGCAGGGAATGGCAGGGCAGTGCAGGGGTTCAGGGTTACTCAGCCTTCCAAGGGTTTGCTCGTTTCTAGGGGATGATCCTCTTGCTCGTCGTCCAGGGGATGTTCCAGGGGGTCTTTTTGTTGGGGAGGCACGGCTCAACTGAAGAGCGCAGCGCGATCGGGTTATTTAAACCCGGTCGCGCTCGCTCCCGTGCTCCCGCGCTGCCGGCAAGCGAGCGTGCCGGCAGCTGTGGGCACGAGCGCCGGCGCGGTGCTATGACGTCACCGCGCCGATGCGCGCTGTTTCCCGGGCGGAGGATCTCTTTGATCCTCCACCTGGGGAGCGCTTTGTATCTCCGGCGCTTGTAATTACAAGCGCCGGAGGTACGCGCCGGACAGGGAAACCTATTGTTTCCCTGTCCTGTTAATTGCCCCCAGCAGCGCTGAGGGTAATTAACAGAAGGGACAGAAGATCATATCGATCTTCTGTCCCTTTGAAGTACCTGGGACTGGACTAATTAGTCCAGTCCCATGTCTCCAGCTATCCCCAGCAGATGGCCATTGTCCATCTGCTGGGGGCTATGGGGGGGCACCCTGGCTATTACATGTATATAGATACATGTACATAACTGGGGATCATGTACATGCATCTATATACTACTGGAAAGGGGGCCTTATTATATATTAAGGGGTATTATATAAGAAAGGGGGCATTCATCCTATCACCTCCCACACTTCCTTCTACAGCAAGTAATATTATTTTTCACACCTATCCCAAAAATAAAAATGTACGCAGTTTGCGCAAATAAAACTGGAAACTGGAACTGGAGAGAGGGCCTGTAGGTGGACCTCCGGAAAAATTGTTTGAATAGAGGGCCTGTAGGGGGCCCTCCCGAAAAATTGTTTGAAGAGAGGGCCTGTAGGTGGACCTCTGGAAAAATTGTTTGAATAGAGGGCCTGTAGGTGGACCTCCGGAAAAATTGTGCTAAAAGAGTGCCAGTTGGACCTCTAAAAAATGGCGTTTTTTGGGTCAGCGTTAGGCAAAGACGATATGGAGGAGGAGGAGGAGTAGAGAAGAGGAGTAGAGAAGAGGAATCGGATACACAAGTTATTTAAATCTTTAGCTGCTTTCCCCCGGAGGAGATTTGAATTCCGGTGAAATCCAGGCTTTGTTCATTTTAATAAGCGTCAGCCTGTCAGCGCTGTCAGTTGACAGGCGTGTACGCTTATCGGTGATGACGCCACCAGCTGCACTGAATACCCGCTCTGACAGCACGCTAGCGGCAGGGCAGGCCAGCACCTCCAAGGCGTACAGCGCCAGTTCAGGCCACGTGTCCAGCTTTGAAACCCAGTAGTTGTATGGAGCAGAGTGATCGGTCCGGACGTTGGTATGGTCAGCTAGGTACTCCCTCACCATCTTTCTGTACAGCTCCCCCCTACTCTGCCTAGACTGGGGACAGGTGACAGTGTCTTGCTGGGGTGACATAAAACTGGCAAAGGCCTTGGAGAGCGTTCCCCTGCCAGTGCTGGACAAGCTGCCTGCTCACCTCCTCTCCCCCGCTACTTGGCCCACAGAACCATGCCCTCTGCCGCTGGTGGCGTCAGATGGGAAGAATTGTTTCAGCTTGTGCACCAGGGCCTGTTGATATTGATTCACTCTCATACTCCTTTCCTCTGCAGGGATGAGAGTGGAAAGGTTCTGCTTGTACCGTGGGTCCAGGAGAGTGAACACCCAGTAATCGGTGTTGGAAAAAATTCTTCTAACGCGAGGGTCACGGGATAGGCAGCCTAACCTGTAGTCTGCCATGTGCGCCAGAGTCCCAACACGCAAGAATTCCCTCTCCTCACTGACCTGACTCTCCATTTCCTCCTCCTCCTCCTCCAAGTCCTCCTCTTCAGCCCATACACGCTCAAGAGTTAAGGACTGAGCACTGGTACCCTCTACTGTCTCGCCGACATTCTGATCTTCCTCCTCATCCTCATCCCCCTCCTCCGATAAGCGCTGAGAAACAGACCGGAGGGTGCTCTGGCTATCAAGCGACATATCTTCCTCCACCGTCTCTTGTGACAAGCGCACAGCATCCGACTTGATGCTGAGCAGTGAGTTTTTCAACAGGCAAAGCAGCGGGATGGTGAGGCTGATAATGCCGGCATCGCCGCTGACCATCTGTGTTGACTCCTCAAAGTTGCTCAACACCTGGCAGATATCAGACATCCACGTCCACTACTCATTGTAGGCTTGAGGAATCTGAGAGACCTGACTACCAGTTCTGGTGGAAGATGACATCTGGCAGTCTACAATCGCTCTGCGCTGCTGGTAAACTCTGGATAACATGTTTAATGTGGAATTCCTCGTGGGCACGTCGCACAACAGTCGGTGAGCGGGCAGTTGTAGGCGGCGCTGCGCTGCCCTGAGAGTGGCAGCATCTGTGCTCGACTTGCGGAAATGCGCACAGATGCGGCGCACCTTGGTGAGCAAATCAGACAGATTGGGGTATGTCTTGAGGAACCGCTGAACTATGAGATTGAACACGTGGGCCAGGCATGGCACATGTGTCAGTCTGCCGAGTTGCAGAGCCGCCACCAGGTTACGCCCGTGGTCACACACAACCATGCCTGGCTTGAGGTTCAGTGGTGCCAGCCACACATCGGTCTGCGCCGTGATGCCCTGTAACAGCTCTTAGGCGGTGTGCCTTTTGTCACCTAAGCTCAGCAGTTTGAGCACCGCCTGCTGGCGCTTACCCACGGCACTGCTGCTGCGCCTAGAGCTACCGACTGAAGGCGCCGTGCCCACGGATGGTAATTCGGTGGAGGAGGAGGGGTCGGAGGAGGAGGAGGCATAGTACGTCTGAGAGACCGTGACCGAGGTAGGCCCCGCAATCCTCGGTGTGGGCAGTACATGAGCGGCCCCAGGGTCATTCTCGGTCCCAGCCTCCACCAAGTTAACCCAATGTGCCGTCAGTGAGATATAGTGTCCCTGCCCGGCAGCACTTGTCCACGTGTCCGTGGTTAGGTGGACCTTCTCAGAAACAGCGTTGGTCAGGGCACGGATGATGTTCTGTGACACGTGCTGGTGTAGGGCTGGGACGGCACATCGGGAAAAATAGTGGCGGCTGGGGACGGAATACCGAGGGGCAGCCACCGCCATGAGATTGCGAAAGGCCTCGGTCTCAACCAGCCTATAGGGCAGCATCTCCAGGCTAAGCAATTTGGAGATGTGGACGTTGTGGGCTTGGGCATGTGGGTGGGTGGGTTGCACTGTATTTCCTCTTGCGCTCCAGCGTCTGCTGTAAAGACAGCTGAACGCTGCGCAGGGACACATTGGTGGACACTGTGGAGGATCGCCTGCTCCCTCATCAGCAGGTACTGTCTCACCCTGCCCAGGACCACGGCCTCTGCCCCCTGCAGTAATTGAATGCCCACGCCCTCGACCCTTAGCCCTGGGGTTCAACATTTTTTCTATATAGGTGTATGATAAAAAAAAAAAATTACACGGGCCTGGTGTACTGAAACCCACAAACTTGTTAAGTCCGGTAGAATTAAGTGACGTACAGAAAGTGTCACCTGGACAGATTATACGGATTGGAGCGAGTGTGCTGAACTGTGACACACAGAAAGGTTACACGCAGTTGAGTAAAATGGATTTGTACCACTGAGCTAAAATAACTGACAAACTTATTTTTTTTATAAATTTTGTTTTTTTGGGAACGTGACGTGCAGGAACTATGGTAGGACTGACTGACACCCTGTTAACGGTGGCTATTTAGTCTGCGACCCAGACAAATGTCGCACAGAGAGTTTTCTGGATCAAGCTCTAGATGATATTGGTAGCAAATGACTTGGTTGTATTCTGTGACGTACAGAAAGTGTCACCTGGACAGTATATATGGATTGGAGTGAGTCAGTGCTGAACTGTGACACACAGAATGGTTCCACACTGCTGTGTGCAATGGATTTGTATCACTGAGATAGAACAATAAAAAAAAAAAACAGGGTTAGATATGGCGATAGCTGCACTACTAGTGCCAGCCAGCCAGCCAGCCAGCCAAGCCAGGAGACAAAAAAAAATGTCTTCTAGCCCTTAGAAGGGCTGTTGGGTTCTTTGTGGGTGATCCCTGCCTAACTGAGAACTAAATTCAGGCTCTAACACTGTCCCTGAAAGGCAGCAGCTCTATCCCTAACGACATCCAGACGGCATCTGAGCCGAGCGCCGCGGCCAGTCAGTAGTATATTCCAGGGTCACCTGATCAGGCCAGCCAACCGCTGCTATCGACATGTAAGGGCCCCACGTGATGCTGGGTGTACCGTAGAGTCTCCTGGCTTGTGATTGGCTGTGTTTATAGGCGCCAAAAAAGCACGATGCGGAAGTTGCCATTTCCTCGAGTATGGCGAGATACTCGTCCGAGCTGCGAGTACTTACGAGTACCCTAATACTCGAACGAGCACCAAGCTCGGACGAGTATGCTCGCTCATCTCTAGTTATCACACATCCACCAAAAAAGTCACACTCCACCCCCTCAAAATGTTCCCTGGGCAGGACACAGACTAGTACCAGGTTATGTTATACACTGCTATGCAATAAGACACACTGAGTATGCTTAAAGGGGTTGTTCCATAAAAAATATTTTAGTTTTCAAACTAGCTCCTGGATCTGAATACTTTTATAATTGCATGTAATTAAACATTTAACATAGCCACCGAGTTATCCAATAAAATCTATCTTTCTTATTTCTTTGACCTGCTCACTGAGATGGCCACACATGCTCAGTTTCATCCTTCAACTGCCTCCTGAGCTATGATAGGGAGACATGAGGCACGCCTCCTGAGCTGTGATAGGGAGACATGAGGCACGCCCCCCAGCAGAAAAGACACTCCCCTTGAGCTGTCAGCTTGATATAAATCTAGCAGAACAATAAATGTGGAGATCTCTGGATCCATGTGAGGTACAGGGCTGGTTCTAACTTTGTTAAAAAGAGATTGATTTTTATTTTTTACATTATTCATGGGATAACTTCTTTAAAGAGGACCTCTCCCCTCTCCTGACATGCCTGTTTTAATAGCTCCATGCATTCCCCATGTAATAACAATTCTGGAACATCTATTCTTATGTCTCTATGTTGTGCCATTCCTCTATTATTTGCAATAGAAGTTATGAATGAATTACTATTTGTCTTTAGTAAAGGAACAGAGGGGAGGTAACCAGTTGGGGGACTGCAAACGGAATTTGGTCCAAAGTTTAGGAAAACATCGATTTGCAACTCGATTTGCGCTTGTGGTAACAAGTGGTATCATGTTTTCCTAAGATGGCGGCTGCATGTTTTACAAAGCAAAACTAAGTGTAGAGGAGACAAGCCTGGGAATGCAAGATCATCCATAATGCGTGCAGCCAGCCAGTCAGCAGATAGCCAGCCCCTGTAATGTCACAGCCCTATAAAAGTCTCCACCATTGTTCTGTGAGATGAGCATAGGGAGAGATGTGTGCTCATGGGCTAGGGACAGTGTTGCTGCAATAATCCAGCGCCCATGTTTGATCCATCCACCATGTTCGGTATCTGGCTTTAACCCTAATAATTTTAAAAGCAAAACCCTATTTAGTCACAGTATATTGGTATTCTCCCGTCATGGAGTGGTATTGTTAGACAGTGTAAGGTGGTAATAAGTTACTGTATTTATTATTGGGGGGGTAATCTACATATTCTAGTACAGTATAGTGTGCCTTACCATGCAGTAATCCTCTCTACCACCAGCCACGTCGTGTCTTTACAGCACTGAGTGTTCCTTGCTGATAACATAAAATATGGGATATAAGACTTGTTTGGATTTTCCACGTTCCATGTTCATCTTATATGGACTTGAAGGAAAAGCTGACACTTAGATGTAGAGCAGATAGGCTGCACAGAGTAGGGTAATCCTCCGAGGATCATCCTGTAGAACAATATCCAAGTCATACACACAGCAGACACACATCCAGGATTTAGTCGGCATATGCTACATTCACTCACTGATAATTTTGTTTCCTGGCCAGTAAATATCTTCCAATGTACATACTGTAAACCAAGCTGATTAATAACGGAACCAGGATTCCTAAGATATCTCATCGAGGAGAAAATGGGGATGAAATGCACGATGTTCAATATCATATTACTTTTAAATTCTGTGTTATATTGTATACAAATTGTGTAAATTGTTTGCAATAAGCCCCCCCTAGTGGAAACAAGAGCATGACCCCCATATTTAGGGAACAGCATTAAGATTGCTATAATACTTTCTTTATGTAAGCTGTGGCTACGACTAAGAGTGTGAATTTCACTCAAAATGCACTCACAAGCAAGCTATGGTGTCATTGTGTGTCAATTTTCCTATTTGGACCCTTTGAAAATTAAATAAAGTTACTCCATGTGTTTTATGCGGTGGCTGGATTCTGCTTTTTCTTGCTGTTACATCACAACCATGAGAGACAAAATGAGAAAACAAATCCAGAAAATCACATTGTCTGATTTTTAAAGAATTTATTTGCAAATTATGGTGGAAAATAAGTATTTGGTCACCTACAAACAAGCAAGATTTCTGGCTCTCACAGACCTGTAACTTCTTCTTTAAGAGGCTCCTCTGTCCTCCACTCATTACCTGTAGTAATGGCTCATGTTTGAACTTATCAGTATAAAAGACACCTGTCCACAACCTCAAACAGTCACACTCCAAACTCCACTATGGTGAAGACCAAAGAGCTGTCGAAGGACACCAGAAACAAAATTGTAGACCTGCACCAGACTGGGAAGACTGAATCTGCAATAGGCAAGCAGCTTGGTGTGAAGAAATCAACTGTGGGAGCAATAATTAGAAAATGGAAGACACACAAGACCACTGATAATCTCCCTCGATCAGGGGCTCCACGCAAGATCTCACCCCATGGGGTCAAAATGATGACAAGATCTGTGAGCAAAATCCCAGAACCACAAGGGGGACCTAGTGAATGACATGCAGAAAGCTGGGACCAACGTAACAAAGGCTACCATCAGTAACACACTACGCCGCCAGGGACCCAGATCCTGCAGTGCCAGACGTGTCCCCCTGCTTAAGCCAGTACATATCCAGGCCCGTCTGAAGTTTGCTAGAGAGCATTTGGATGTTCCAGAAGAGTATTGGGAGAATGTCATATGGTCAGATGAAGCCAAAGTAGAACTGTTTGGTAGAAACACAACTCGTTGTGTTTGGAGGAGAGTAAATGCTGAGTTGCATCCAAAGAACACCATACCTACTGTGAAGCATGGGGGTGGCAACATCATGCTTTGGGGCTGTTTCTCTGCAAAGGGACCAGGATGACTAATCCGTGTACATGAAAGAATAAATGGGGCCATGTATCGTGAGATTTTGAGTGCAAACCTCCTTCCATCAGCAAGGGCATTGAAGATGAAACGTGGCTCGGTCTTTCAGCATGACAATGATCCCAAGCACACCACCAGGACAACGAAGGAGTGGCTTCGTAAGAAGCATTTCAAGGTCCTGGAGTGGCCTAGCCAGTCTCCAGATCTCAACCCCATAGAAAACCTTTGGAGGGAGTTGAAAGTCCGTGTTGCCCAGCGACAGCCCCAAAACATCACTGCTCTAGAGGATATCTGCATGGAGGAATGGGCCGACATACCAGCAACAGTGTGTGCCAACCTTGTGAAGACTTACAGAAAACGTTTGACCTCTGTCATTGCCAACAAAGGATATATAACAAAGTATTAAGATGAACTTTTGTTATTGACCAAATACTTATTTTCCACCATAATTTGCAAATAAATTATTTAAAAATCAGACAATGTGATTTTCTGGATTTGTTTTCTCATTTTGTCTCTCATAGTTGAGGTCTACCTATGATGTCAATTACAGGTCGACCTCATCTTTTTAAGTGGGAGAACTTGCACAATGGGTGGATGACTAAATACTTTTATTCCCCACTTTAGCTTGTTAGCCCAAACAAGAGTATCACTGGCACAGGTATATGTCCAGGAAGAGGTTTTAATAGAGCACTAAGTCCCAGGATCAGAACCTGATGGTCATGACTCGGCGCTCCATTAGTCAGAACACAGCACACAGGAATAGAGCAGCTGAGTAATAGTCACGCTTTCTGATGCTTGAGAAAGACCAGTTTGTGTCGAAACTTCGCACTGAAGTGGTGAATAAAAAAGAATTGCTTCAAGACCTGGGAGTGCTGCAGTTTTGAATTTGTGATGACTGGGGGTACAAGGACTGGTACCCATCACTGACAGCACCACCACATAATGGACTTTAGGCCGTAATTGCTGCTGCAACCTTCTATTTTGTTTATTGCAAAGCTGAGATCTTGTCGCTGGAACCCAGGCAGGTAAGTTTGTGACAGAATATTTCTCAGATTTGGAGGCTGTCAGGGATCTGGGAAAATAGTTTTTAGCTGGTCATCTTTAAGTAGGACATGATGTCAATTAAGGACTTATTCTCAAGATTTTTGATATTCTGTTGTCTTTCAAATGGCCTTTCATTACACAATGTCTCTGTTCTTATTGTATATGTATATTGCTATTTCTACTTTCTTGTAGTATGCCTGATATATGGACTGGTGATGTCCCGAAAGCTTGCTATGTAACATCATTGCTTCTTTTTTTGTTAGCCATTAAAAGTTATCAGACTTGCAAGACTCTGATTTTGTTTCCCTTAATGAGGGAACAAAACAAGGAGGGTCGGGAGAAATGCAAAGAGACAGGGAAGAGACGCAGGGTTTATTGCAAAGAGGTTGGAGGCTTGGAAGCAGAGGTAGACATAAGGTGGCCGTGGGGGTTCAAAGTGGGATAGCAGGAAGGCAAGGTGAGACACAAAATGGGGGGCGGGGGAGCATGTACAGTCGGAGGACAAGCCTTGGCAGAGGATCCTTGAGGGGAGCTGTGGTCTGCTTGTACAGAACACAGCAAGATGAAGCTTCAGGTGATGTGGATCTGCTATTTCACTTGAACAGATTTGACTTGGGGTGTTATCTAAGTGGCCCCCAGAGTCTTCACCCTTTAGCCCCTATACAGAGAACTTGACTTTGCTGCAGGGAAACCATCAGGCCGCTACCTCTTGGAGTAATCTCCTTTCAAGTAACTGCTGACCCACAGGGGTCAAGAGGCACCAGTGCAGATCACCAAGGGATCAGGCAAAACCATAGTCAGGGACAGGCCAGGGTCAGGGAAGGCAGAGTACGTGAATCTGATAAACGGTCCTAGGTCAGATAGTGCAGCTCAGGGTCAAAACAGAGACAAGACAAGGGTCAATACCAGAAATCAGGCAGAAGTCAGAACATGGAACAGGCAAATGAACAAACGGCACACCTTTGTAAGAAGCTTGAGATGAGTGAAGTTATCAAAAATTAGATTTGGCTGCTTCACTGAAATTCACAAAGAAATTCAATTCGTTACGAATTACTTCATCGCAAATCACATTCCATTGTATGTATTGGGCGCAGTGATGGGAAACGGCAATCGCACCTTCCCCCTCGTCATTGAACCCCTCAGATGCCACGTTCATCACTGATCACAGCATCTGACATTAAGATTGAGGCCTTTCAGGGCTTAATCAGGGGTTAAAAAAAAACACCAAAACATGCTCACCTCATCCATTTGCTCGGGGAGAGGCTGTTGCGGCCATCTTGACTGAAGAAACCGTGCAAAATCTTGCGCGGTGAGGTGATGATGTCACCACGTTGGCCTTGTGCGGTAACTTGATGACATTGTGTCATCACGCAGGCCGGGCTTGGTGACGTTAATCACTGCAAGATGTCACGTGGTTTCGTAAATCAAGATGGCCTCTCCATGAGATGAGGTGAGGTTTTTTCCTTCCTCCATTTCGTAACAACTACGCGCAAGGAAATTTGGCTTTGTGGCAAATCAAATTTTTCCTGAATTTCGGCTCAAAGTCCACTTCATTAACTTTGATTCGCTCAGCACTACTAGTGAACTATAACTTATTGCTAAGGCACCTTCTCACACAGGAAGATGCCTAAAGTAGAGCAGGTAGACAAAGTGGTGGCCGTGCCCAACAGAGGGAGAGGAGCAGTTCTCATGTGGTTTCTATAAGTTCTGCTGTTCAAGTGACTTCATCTTTATTCTCCACAGGAACAGGAAGCTTTAGAAGATTTCAGATCTTCAAGATTTTAAGTGAAGACCTGGAAGATGGGTGATGTATGAGCTATGTACTAAAAATGTAGAACTTACACCTCTACAAAATGTAGAACTACTGCCTGACTGAACGTACGGGAAAAGTCAGCAATTTCCTTCTCTTCTTAACCTGAGAGAAGTAATTAGGATTTAGATTGATGAATTGATTCATGATGTAGGATATAAAATATAGATGAGCGTCCGGGTGATTAATTATACATACGTGCAATATGCTGTCATTAGCGGCGCTGCCTACATAGCTTCACTCTATAGGTAAGTGCATTGCATCCTGAATAATTAATCAATTGTAGATGACGAGCACCCACCCCCCCCCCCTCTAAAATTATTTTGGTTTCCTATATGAGTAAGACTAGGCTCACACCTCCGTTTTGTAAATCCGGTAGTCCGTTCTGGCAGATGAGCAGATTACCGGTGCCACTGTATCCAGTATAGCCAAAAACCATCAGACGCCGTTCATTGTTATAGGATCCGGTGGGTTCTAGGTATAAATGACGACTTTCTGCTGGAAAAATACTGCTGCATGCTTGCCCTATCCCATTATATCCTGTGGTGTTTGGCTATGCTGGATGCGGTAGTCTCTCTGCTGGAACAGACTACCAGATTTAAGAAACAGAGATGTGAATGAAGCCTAAAGAGATGCGGGTGACAACCTCTAGTGGCAGCCATTGCATTGCCCGTATGGATTGTCAATCAGCTTTCAATATCAGTAAGTCATTATGCGTGCTTCATTATCTCAGCCTTTCTGCTGCTTTGCTTATATAAGTGTCAGTCTTCACTATAATTCTAACATAGTATTCACCAGGAGGTACAGGATCTGGGTTCTACCCGGGCAGAGAAAAGTTGCAGTATACTGTAAGGCACTTTAGGAGGATTCGGGAATATATAAATTTCAATGACTAGATGGATCTGATCTGTTATGTTTCAGGGTTTCTCAGCCTTGTTCAATTTGTGGCCCTTATTCCCTCTAAGACCTTACTCCAGTACTGCTCCCTGAATACTGCAGGGGATAGTCAGTGGTCGGGCTGCCCCACCACATGATGCGCACTCTGGATCCCTCTCTACATATGCTTAAATTGGCCCTGCTCTCTTTCTGTCCCAAGGACCTTCACAGGAGGGTGTTGTGACCAAAAGGTCCTACTGCCAGTAAAATTTTGTGGCGTAACATAGTTTGGACACTAGGTGGCGGCATAGCAATGGACAAAACAAGCCATACATATCTTAGGCTCTATGAAATGGATGAATATTACAGTAAAACAAGGATATGAGCATTTCAGCAGATAATAGCTGCCGATTTAATGGCACAGTAACGTATAGACCAGGTATATATATAGTTAAAAAGGGGGCGCTCTACTCTTTGCTCACCAACAATTTTTGATTGGAGGGGCCTATTGAAATCTGACTTCTGTTACTCCCTCCTATACTGAGCATTAATAGACTGCGGCTCAGATTCAGTGCTATGCCCCCTTCCTGAGAGGAGCCATGCTGAGTAGGCGGGGCAGCTTCTGACTGCCTGGGAAAGGTTGGGATGAAAGGAATACAGCCCAGAGACAATAAAAGAAAACAGAGGGTAAGGGGTTAAAAGTTGAGGAGGAGGGGTTCCCAGAAGGCATAAGGGCTTTTAGCTATTTAAGGCCCCTCCTAGGGATAGGCGGACCTCTTTCATCAAGAGATCCGGTAAGGGAAGCTGTTGTTGGCTTTGTGATGGCGGATGCCCTTATTGAGCAGTTGCTGGCTCGGGTGCGGAGTGAGGGGACTGGCTGGCTTACCCAGGCGTTAGCCGGGGCTGCCATTCCTGCCTCCGTGCCTCCTTTGAATGTGGAAGCAGATGCAGTACCTGGGGTGCGCAGGAGAGTGTCCCGGCGCTCTAGGGCCCCTTCTAGATTTAGCCCTGAGCTGCCTACTCGGGCGCGTCGTCCCTCTGTGGTGCCCTCCCCCCTTTCTGAGTTTCCCACGGCCTCGGCTCCCCCTGTCCCAGCCTCCGGTGGGTCTGTAGTGGGGCCGCGGCGGTCGCGCGGCGCCATGGCGCAGGTGCCCGCCATTCCCGTGCCTGCGGCCCCCCCGGTGCTCGCGACTGGGGCGGGTGGGCGGCGGGGTTCTCCTGCTGCTGGAAGGGTCTTACCTTCCTTGGGGCCTGCGGACGTGGGTGTCGGGCGGCGCTTGCGGTCCCGGGCTGCGACGATGGAGGACTCGGGTGCGGCTGCGCGGTCTCCCTCTGGGGCGCTTTCGGTGTTGGGCCCGGCTTCCCGGTCTGTGTCGCTAGGGGGCGCCGAGCGCGGCGCCTCGGGTCACGTGGGGCCGAGTCCGGCATCTCGCGCGGCGGGAGTTAGTGCACAGCGGCGGGAAGGTTTTGCCCCGCCCCCTGTACGTGCCGCTGGTCTTGTTGCGGCTGCAAGCGCTATTATGGGGGCTTCTGTGTCTAGTGCCCCTGACTCCTCATCCTCCGTGGCCTCTGCTCTTCCCTGCCCCCCGCCTAGTCATGACACCCCCCCTCCTTCTCAGTATAGTGTTGCCTTGGGGGGTGGTGTTGCTGTAGCTGCGCTGGACCCCCCCTCTCTAGCTGCTTTGGAGGCTCCTGTGCCGGCCCCTCCTGTGTCACCTGCCCAGCACCTGCAGGCTGATCCACAACCCGCCGCGTCCGCTGTGCCTGCGACTTCTGTCAGGCGTTCAGTCTATCGCGGGCGGCATTTTGGGAGCCAGAGGAGTTCATCTGGTTCTTCTTCCCGGGCTCGCGGCGACGCCACCGCTGTCGCGGGCATGCCCGGCATCGTCATAGCCGGTCCCGTCACCATTCTCGGGTTTCCGGGGGCTCCAGGAGGTCCAGGAGGTCTCGTTCCTCGCGTTGGAGGTCGCCGTCCCTTTCCGCGGATCTGAGGTCCTGCAGCTCATCGGGTTCCGGCAGTCCGATCCGCCGACGCCGGTTGAGGCGGGAGCCTCGGCGTCCTTCCGTTTCCAGTGGTCCAGCCGGTGTGGTGTGTGCGGCTGGGGTTGCCCCTTCCGTGGTAGAGCCGGTTTCAGGTCCTTCTCAAGCGCCCAGTGGTGAGTACGCTTATGCGGGGGCTTGGGAAGCGGGTCGACCTACTGATGTTGCGATGTTGCGGGCCCTGGAGGCGTTGGTGGCTAAGGTTGCGCCTGCTGCGCCCTCGCAGTCAGCGCCTCCGGCTCCTGCTGTTCCGGCGGGTATTTACAAGGATTCCTTCTTTTGTGGTGTGAGTCCTTTGGGGTCCCATGTCTCTGAGGAGGTTCGTCAGAAAATTTGGGATAATGCCTACGTCGATATTTGGTCCCTGGTTACGCCCGACCAGCCGTCGGTGGATAAGGAACGTCGTGTGGGTGATAAAGTTTTGGATAGGAGGCCGAGGGTGGCTCGGACGATTGGTAACTGGCTCCAAGCGTTTTTAGTCTTGGGTTGTGTGATGGGCCAGAAACATCCGGGGCGGTGTTCGGAGTTGTTTATCTACATGGACACTGTGTACAATGCGTATAAGTTGCACGGAGGGGCGGCCTGGTGGCGTTACGATGAGGAGTTTCGCCGGCGGCTGTCGTTGCAGCCCGAGGTTGGTTGGGGGGTGAAGGCGACTGACGTGTGGCTTCGGCTTATGACGGCCCAGCGGGCCCCGCCGCCCTTTCAGAGCGGCGCCGCTGGGTTGCCATCGGCCGCCGGTGGCCCAGTGGCTGTTAAGCGGCCCGGCACCTGTTGGCTGTACAACGAGGGCCACTGCCGTTTCTATGGGATGTGTCGGTTCAAGCATGAGTGTTCTACCTGCGGCGGTACCCACTCAGCGTCCCGCTGCCCGAGGGGGGGAGGTCAGCCAGCCAAGTCTCAGCCGGGTGGCGGGCACAAGGACGCCGGTGAACGTGTGCGTGATGGAGCCGTGGCTCGCCCTGTATCCCAAACGTGAGGAAGCTGAGTGCTTGCGGGCGGGTTTTTCGGTGGGGTTTTTTATCCCGTTCCGGTTATCCTGGTCTCCCACTGCGGCTGGGAATTTGAGGTCGGCGTTGGAACATCCGCAGGTTTTGAGGGACAAGATTGGCAAGGAGGTTGAGTTGGGTCGGATTGCGGGCCCGTTTTCCTCCCCCCCCTTTTCGAACTTGCGGGTTTCTCCGTTGGGGGTTGTCCCCAAGAAGGAGCCGGGGAAGTTCCGGCTCATTCATCACTTGTCCTATCCGAAGGGCTCATCAGTGAATGATGGCATATCTAAGGAGGAGGCGTCGGTTTCGTATGTTTCCTTCGATAGGGCGGTGATGTTGGTACGGAAGTTCGGCCGGGGTTGTCTGTTGGCGAAGTCGGACATCGAGTCCGCCTTCCGTTTGTTACCAGTTCATCCTGATTGTTTCCATTTGTTGGGCTGTGTTGTTGATGGGGCCTGGTATTATGATATGTGTTTGCCGATGGGTTGTTCTATTTCGTGCCACTACTTTGAGATGTTTAGTTCTTTCTTGGAGTGGGTGGTGCGTTTTGAGACTGGCTCATCGGCAATTTTGCATTACTTGGACGATTTCTTGTTCATTGGTCCTCCTGGCGATGGTAATTGTGCTTTTTTGTTGAACTCGTTTCGGTTCTTGATGTCCCGTTTTGGGGTTCCTTTGTCTGCGGACAAGACGGAGGGCCCTGTGACTTCGTTGTCCTTTTTGGGCATTGAGTTGGATACGGAGTCCATGGTTTTTCGCCTGCCGGCTGACAAGTTGACCCGACTGGTGGACCTGATTACTGGCTTCTGTTCAGTAAAAAAGGTGACGCTGCAGCAGCTGCAGTCTCTCTTGGGGCTTCTGGTGTTCGCGTGTCGTATCATGCCCATGGGCAGGGTTTTTTCCCGTCGGCTGTCTCTGGCCACGAGGGGTGCACGGTCGCCCTATCATCACATAAGGATTACCCGTCAGCTTCGGGCTGACCTTCTGGTGTGGAAGGAGTTCCTGGGCACCTACAATGGGCGTACCTGCTGTCAGTCTGCCCTGGTGACTAGTGAGGAGGTGGGTCTATTTACGGATGCGGCGGGCTCTACGGGTTTTGGGGCAATCCTGGGTTCTCGGTGGTGTGCGGCGGAGTGGCCTGCGGTTTGGCGTGAGAGGGGTTGGTGCGCCAATTTGACTTTATTGGAATTGTTCCCGATCATAGTGGCATTAATGTTGTGGGGGGATCTGCTGGCTGATCGCCGCGTTTGTTTTTGGACTGATAACATGAGTGTTGTTCATTGTGTTAACCGTTTGTCTTCTTCCTCCTTCCCGGTTTTGAGTTTGCTCCGCCGTCTGGTGCTGCGTTGCTTGGAATGCAACATTTGGTTTACGGCTCGGCATGTTCCAGGGATTGAGAATACAGTTGCTGACGCGTTATCCCGTTTTCAGTTTCAGGTCTTCCGGGAGTTGCTGCCGCAGGCGGATCCGGTGGGAGCGCGGTGTCCGGACACCCTCTGGGAGATGGTTTCCGAGTACTGATGCCATTGGTACAGCGGTCGGTGGTTCCTTCGACATGGTCTTCGTATGGTCGTCCGGCGGTGTGGATCGTCGGCCACTCATACGTTTTCTGGGCTGGACAGCGGGCGGAGTGCCGGCCTGGGGGACGGTGTCTCGGATTCCAGGCTGCGGACGTCCATTGGAGAGGCATTCGTGGTCTACGATGGTCGCAAGTTTTGGCAGAAGTGGTTGACATCAGCCGGGGGGTCCAGGTTCCGGTTGTCTTGGTCCTCCACGTCGGGGGCAACGATTTGTGTGTGGTGCGCTTGGGGGAATTGTTGTCCCTGATGAAGACGGATGTGGATCGTTTCTCTAGTTTTTTCCCGGAAGTTATTGTTGTATGGTCCGAGATAGTTCCTCGGGTAGTTTGGAGAGGGGCGCGGGATGGTGAAGCGGTTGAACGGGCCAGGAGGACGCTTAATATGCGCATGTCCCGTTTCATTAGGTCCAAAGGTGGGGTGGTGATTCGCCACAGGCAGTTGGAGGGCGACAATGCCCGCCTGATGCGGCCCGACGGCGTTCATCTGAACGACATCGGGCTTGATATCTTCTTATCCGGACTGCAGGACGGTGTTGAGCAGGCTCTTTTCCTGCTGAGTGGCGGTCGGAGCGCAGTCTAGGTGTAGCCGCGCTCCTTGTGGCGGTTTGTGGTTACTTAAGGGGGATCACCGTGGAGTGTTTCTGGCCCCCCGCGGACGCGGGCGAGGGCTTTCGACCTCACGGTGGAAACGAGTTAACGGGTGAAGTTATATTTGATGATTATTTGAGAGCTGTGGCCGAATCTCACCCCATTAAAAGAGTTAAACTTAATATGGTGTCGTGTTTTATTGTATCTGGGCTGGTCTAGTTGTGGGCAGGTTATCCAGGCAGTCTGAGAGGAGCCATGCTGAGTAGGCGGGGCAGCTTCTGACTGCCTGGGAAAGGTTGGGATGAAAGGAATACAGCCCAGAGACAATAAAAGAAAACAGAGGGTAAGGGGTTAAAAGTTGAGGAGGAGGGGTTCCCAGAAGGCATAAGGGCTTTTAGCTATTTAAGGCCCCTCCTAGGGATAGGCGGACCTCTTTCATCAAGAGATCCGGTAAGGGAAGCTGTCCCACCCTCCCGCCCTCGTTCAGGAACGGGGGTGGAGTTTTGGATCATCGGGCGGAGCAGTTCGATGTGTTGTTTGCCTTGGTTGGCGTCTACTCACGTGTGTTTTAAGTCACAGCTGGCGGTTTGTGGTTACTTAAGGGGGATCACCGTGGAGTGTTTCTGGCCCCCCGCGGACGCGGGCGAGGGCTTTCGACCTCACGGTGGAAACGAGTTAACGGGTGAAGTTATATTTGATGATTATTTGAGAGCTGTGGCCGAATCTCACCCCATTAAAAGAGTTAAACTTAATATGGTGTCGTGTTTTATTGTATCTGGGCTGGTCTAGTTGTGGGCAGGTTATCCAGGCAGTCCTGTTTTCCCGGTACTGTGGTTCTACCGGCCAACCAGCTGCATGGGGAACTGCAGCCTATTTACTTGACCCCATTAATGGGGATGTCCCATCTGAACAACTCCATCCTACCAGATGATTGTGGTGGCTATCTGTGCTGAAAGGGGGGTCATTCAAACAGTAATCAAATGGTTTCTAGGCAACCTGAAACAATGCAAACCATAGAATACTATAAGGAGTTAAATTAAGAGATATGCAGTGGGAACATGACTCAAGAACTTCCACTTGCACCATTGACAAAAATACAGGTTTATGGCGTCAGCAAATCTGCGGCAGTCCGTGTGAAGGAGAAGACCGGTTCCACAGGCAACGCTGAGGAGGTAAATAGCCATTGTGTATGATGGGTGACTGGCAGATGGAATTATATAGGATAGGCGGGCGCTCTATAGACGATGTGCGGCTAGAACACTGTAAATGCGCCCTCACCCATCAATGTTTCCAGCTCCCGGGTCATTCCAGCAGTTAATGGGAGAGAATAATTAGCACTAATTATCTCCAGGATATGACTATTTAGCCAAAAAATCTGATTATTCTGCAGGGAAATTAGTGCTTTGATGATTTAGTCATAATGAAGCAGCTTACGTTTCCGGTTTGGTTTGTTGTTCCATATGTGTGAACAAGTAAAGGACAAGTCCTGATTTACATGATTTTTCAGAGCATGTATACAGTAGCTATAGAGGTTAGATCAGGGATGCAGAGGAGTCACACCCAAAACCTAGTGCCTAAGGGGGCCCAAAAGCTGCCCCAGCGGAGTCACACCCAAAACCTAGTGCCTGAGAGGGCCCAAAAGCTGCCCCAGAGGAGTCACATCCAAAACCTACTGCCTGAGGGGCCCAAAAACTGCCCCAGAGGAGTCACACCCAAAACATAGTGCATGAGGGAACACTGAAGCTTACCCAGAGGAGTCACACCCAAAATCTAGTGCTTGAAGGGGCCCAAAAACTGCCCCAGAGGAGTCACACCCAAAACATAGTGCATGAGGGAACACTAAAGCTTACCCAGAGGAGTCACACCCAAAATCTAGTGCTTGAGGGGGCCCAAAAACTGCCCCAGAAGAGTCACACCCAAAACATAGTGCATGAGGGAACACTAAAGCTTACCCAGAGGAGTCACACCCAAAATCTAGTGCTTGAGGGGCCCAAAAACTGCCCCAGAAGAGTCACACCCAAAATATAGTGACAGAGGGGGCCCAAAGGCTGCCCCAGAGTAGTCACACCAAAACCTAATGCCATGATGGGGCCCAAAGGCTGCTCCAGAGGAGTTACACCCAAAACCTAGTGCCTGAGGGGTCCCAAAAGCTGTCCCAGAGGAGTCACATTCAAAACCTAGTGCCTGAAGGGGCCTAAAATCTGCCCCAGAGGAGTCACTCCTAAAACCTACTGCCTGAGGGGGCCCAAACGCTGCCCCAGAGGAATCACACCCAAAACCTAATGCATGAGGGCGTCCAAAAGCTGCCCCAGAGGAATCACACCTAAAGCATAATGCCAAAAGGGGTCTAAAAGCTGCCGCATAAGACATAAGTATTATACATGCCACATGGTGGGGGGGACCCTTTTATTGATAATTAGAGCTTAAAGTTACACATGTGTTTGCTTGCAAAAATCTATTTAAAAGTTAAAAAAAGAGGCATGGCCACCTCATTTGGACTCACCTGTGCAATGACCTGCGGTCCTGCGGGTACTGGTCATAGTTCTCCTCTTTGCTGCAACGGCATAATGTGGGGTATGCATTCCCTCTACAAGTTCCCCTTTAAACACAAGACATTCACAGGCCAAATAAAATTTAGCATGTCAACTTTATGGCATAGATGCCAAAATAATTCTAGAAATGTAATCCCCTCCTCCAGCACCATCCTTGTAATGGCCACAAACATTTGAGTATTTAGTCTTACAACCCCACCAACTGTCATCCTTTTCAGTCGGTCCTGCCCTCTTCTTGCCCATTTATCAGCTTGGATACAGTGGCATGCAAAGCATTTTGGTTACTATCACTTTATGAGGCACAATACATATGCTTGATGGTTTAAACACTCAAATGAGGTACACCATCTTAGTGGTTCCAGTACCATCTCTTAACATTATAGAATACGAAAACATATTTTATAAGAAAGCACCTCTTGGAAAGGTCTCTGTTTATGTCAAAGAGGTCACATCCAGAAGTACAGTATATTGCAACACATAGTCTCACACCATAAATTGTGTTCACAGTGCCTCCAGCAATAATCACTCTCACCACAGATCCTGCTGTCAAGGGATCTTTCTGTCTGTCACAGACCTTGCTTCTCAAGGATTCTGTCCGCTAAAACCTTTCCCTCATGATACCTTTTGGTAGACAGTCACACTACCAGACTATCAGACCACTCCTCGGGTCCACTCCACACTCACTATGACAGTGAGACAAACTCCACAACTTGGACTTTACTCTACTCCACCCTTTTCACTGTCTACTCCACAGCGTTCACTCTACTTCCAGACTGTACAACAAGTCCATATCTCAAGCTGATAGGCCAACCCACTGTTGCTATCTTTATGACCCACAAGGGAGAGGGATCCCCCCTTCAAAGTTCTCAACAGGACCTACAGATGTCTTCTTCATCATCTTTGCTCTTGGCTGAAAATACTGTATCTTGAGTTGTGTGGTGCAAGACGACCTGCTTTTTTTAAAAAAAAAAAACATGATATGAGTAGAGATGAGCGAGTAGTGAAATATTCGAAAGTTCGAAATTCGATTCGAATAGACGGCGAAATTCGACTATTCGACCAAATATCGAATCCCATTAAAGTCTATGGG